>JARFIW010001395.1:0-600000 GCA_036346225.1 Platerodrilus igneus | reverse complement strand
ACTTCTTAAAATCCCAAGCGGATTTGCTTTCCACTTTAAAAGAAAATTCTACGGTTGTGCCCCAGAGGCATGAAAAATTCAAGGCTAGTGTCAAAACATTTGTGACATCTAGTAATTCACGCGGTTGTTATAGCTGCCAAGGTTCTCATTTGCTCAGTAATTGCACTGAATTTCTAAGGTTATCAGCACAAAACAGAATTTTAAAGGTAAAGGAGTTGAAATTATGTCTCAACTGCCTATACAAGGGACATCTTGTCTCACAACGTTCTTCTCGCTTTACTTGCAGGAAGTGCAAGTCCAAGCACCATACGCTTTTGCATGAGGACGTTCAACGTTCGCAAGCTTCTACAGTCTCCGCAGCGCAAACAAACACTTTGCCTTTTGTGGGTGGCGCTTCTTCGCATACAATTTCTGCCTTTTCTAGTAATACTTCCCAAAGTAATACTTCCTACCGTGTGCGCACAAACTATCGATTCCAACGGCAGATTGTTCAGAGTTAGGGCTCTGTTAGATTCAGGCTCTCAATCGAATTTCATTACTTCGGATATTTGTAAGAGGTTGAGACTTCCTACAAAACCAGTTGATGTTACGATTTCCGGTCTTAGCAAGGCCACTTCGCATATACGTTCACATTGTGACATCACGCTTTATTCTTCGTATCATTCATGGTTCAAATTGACAATTTCCTGCTTTGTCATTGACAATATCACCAGTAATCTACCTAACTGGCATGTAGATATTGCCAATCTTCACATTCCTGATAACATTAAGTTATCAGATCCTTTATTTCACGAGCCTGGTGAAATCCACATCCTTCTTGGATCGCCAGTCTTCTTCAAGATTTTATGTTCTGGACAATTTCAATTAGGTCCAAATCTTCCTACTCTTCAGAAAACTCGATTTGGTTATGTTGTTGCTGGTCCGTTAGGCTCTGACATGCTGATTCGAGCAAAATGTCTTCATTCGGTTATTGATCTAGTTCAAGAGCAACTCGCTCGTTTCTGGGAATTGGAACAGTATCCATCCGAAAAGGTTCTCTCGCAGGAGGAAAATTCCTGTGAAAGACAGTTTTCTGAAACTACGAAAAGAGACATTGATGGCCGTTTTATCGTTTCCATTCCGTTCAAGGAAAACCCTTCTGTTCTGGGTGATTCTTGGCATACAGCTTTCAAAAGATTCAAGTCTCTAGAGATGAAATTTCAGTCAAATCCAGAATTCAAAAAATTATATACTTCCTTTATGCAGGAATATCATAATCTTGGACATATGTCACCTTCCGACCTCAGTTATACAGGTCAAGTTTTCTATCTTCCTCACCATGGCGTAGTTAAAGAGGAAAGTCTTACAACCAAACTTTGCGTTGTATTTGACGGTTCTTCTAAAACTTCCAGTGGACATTCGTTAAACAGTATTCAGATGGTTGGGCCCACTATCCAAAAGGATCTTTTTTCAATTTTATTGCGTTTCCGCAAACATAGGTACGCATTGTCTGCTGACATTGAAAAAATGTACAGACAGGTTCTGATCAATCCAAGCCAAAGACCTCTTCAAAGGATACTTTGGCGATCTTCTCCTTATGATTCAATTTCTACTTTTGATTTAAATACCGTAACTTATGGTACCGCAGCGGCTTCATTTCTGGCCATTCGATGTCTGACTGAGATAGGTATTCTGGTCAAGGACACGCATTCTGAGTTTTCCAGAATAATTCGGGAAAATTTCTACGTAGATGATCTTCTTACGGGTTCTGATGAGCTTTCTGATGCCAAGGCTATCTGCCAAGTGCTTCCAACGCTTCTGTCTGGAGGTGGTTTTAAACTTAGAAAGTGGATTTCCAATGATCCACATGTACTTTCCAGTATAAATCCGCAGGACGTTCATCCAGACATTCTTGAGTTTGGATCTCATGAAAACACCAAAACACTTGGTCTTACCTGGTCATTTCAAACTGATCACTTACGATATTCAATTTCCAGTTCGTCAGATGGCATTCCCACTAAACGGACTATACTGTCCGACATTTCACAGATTTTCGACCCTTTGGGCCTTCTGGGTTCTTGTGTCATATCCGCCAAAATTTTCATGCAGTCTCTTTGGATGGAAAAGATTTCATGGGATGATCCGATTCCTGTTTCAATTCAAAATATTTGGATTCTTCCACGCCAAAATTGGGTTGTGTTAAACAATCTCGTAATTCCACGTCATGTTGTCTGTTGCAATCCGACACGGCTGACTGCTTGAAAAATGGCAGGTGAGCATTTTTCACAAAAATTACGCCCTCGTTCGGATGAGAGGTTAAATGGAGGTCCCGTGTGTGAGTGTTGTCACGCACGTTAAAGATTCCTACCTTGCCTGGAACGGCAAGGGTTCGGCAAAATTCTAAATTTCCAGGCAACAAAAAACTCGCCTCCTGGCCAATGTAGTACCTTCGGGTGGAGCATTCGAAATGTAAATGCAATGTCTGTTGCAATCCCGTGCAAGTAGAGATGCATGGATTCGCAGATGCTTCAGTTCATGCCTACGGGGCATCTATCTACCTACGTTCGGTTGACCCGCAAGGTCAGGTTTTCGTTCGGCTTCTGTGTGCAAAGGCTAAGGTTGCGCCCTTGAAACCTGCCACTATTCCACGTTTAGAGCTTTGTGCAGCCGCGTTGCTGGCTAAGCTTGCTGCTCAAGCTACAAAGGCCTTAGGCATAGACCTTGAGCGGTCTGTCTTTTGGTCCGATTCTACTGTCGTTCTAGAGTGGCTAAAAACACCGCCTAATCAACTTAAAACCTTCGTTTGCAATAGAGTTGCAGACATACAAACTTTGACTGCTCATGCCACATGGCGGCATGTACCTACTAAAACAAATCCTTCCGATATGCTTTCAAGAGGAGTTTCACCTGCTCAACTATTAGAATGTAGTCTATGGTGGAATGGTTCTTCATGGTTGCATGAATCTGAGGATTCATGGCCTATTTTCGTAGATCGTATTTCCAATCTACCAGATTTAAAGAGTACTTTACACTGTCATCATGAGCGTCAGGTCGAACCTTTTCCATGGGACAAATTTTCTACTTTGACAAGACTCGAAAGGGTTATTGCATACTGTTTGCGGTTTATGCGTAATTGCCGTAAACTCCTTTCAGAGAGGAACCTAGGTCCCCTCACGTGTGAAGAGATTTCCTTTTCACATACTTGCTTGGTTAAAACATCTCAACTAGAGTCCTTTCCGGAAGAAATAAAATGTCTACAGAAAGGCATTACCATTCTAAAGCCAAGCTCAGTTTCAAGCTTAACTCCTTTTCTCGACTCTGATGGTGTAATACACGTCGGAGGTCGCCTTCAAAATTCTCAGTTCTCCTTTGAGAAAAAACATCCAATTCTGATTTCTGCAAAACATAGATTTGCTAAGCTTCTTCTTATCCGTGAACACACTCGTCTGCTGCACGGCGGTGTTCAATTGCTTCTTTCGCACGTGCGAGAACGATATTGGATAATTTCTGGTCGCAGTCTTGCAAAGGTTGTTGTCCATAAGTGTCTCCGCTGCTTTCGATTTTCTTCTAAACTAGCTAAACCCATTATGGGAAATCTTCCAGCTGATCGAGTCAATCCATCACCACCATTTCATGTAGTCGGCATTGACTACGCTGGTCCATTTCATATTAAAGATCGCAAAGGCCGGGGTGCTAAAACTTCCAAGTCATATATCTCTCTTTTCATTTGCTTCGCCACTAAGGCTATCCACCTAGAATTAGTCACTGATCTTTCCAGTGATTCATTTCTAATGACTTTTCGCAGATTCATTGCTCGTAGGGGTAAACCTAGTACCGTTTACTCTGATAATGGTTCAAATTTCATAGGCGCTAATTCAGAACTTCTTGAATTGGGTAATTTCCTTCTTTCTCAACGAACCATTATTCCAGATAAAGTAACTGACATGGGCATAACTTGGCATTTCATTCCTCCTCATTCTCCTCATTTCGGAGGACTAGGGGAGGCGGGTGTAAAATCGTGCAAACACCACTTACGTAGAGTCTTAGGCTATGCTCTTCTTACTTATGAGGAGTTTTCCACCGTATTGGCACAAGTGGAGGCTATTCTAAATTCGAGACCCTTGTCTCCTATTTCTTCTGATCCCAACGATCTTCTACCTTTAACTCCAGGACACTTTCTTATTGGTCGATCCATGATTTCCGCTCCTGATCCTTCCTTAAGTCACCTAAAAGAGTCCAGACTTAATACCTTCCAACGAGTTCAACTTCTTCAGCAACAAATATGGTCCCGTTGGAGCAAAGAGTATGTGTCCGAACTCCAACAACGACAAAAATGGCGTTCCAATGACTCCGAACTTCAAGAAGGCACATTAGTGTTAATAAAGGAGGACAATCTCCCAGTGTTACAGTGGCGTCTTGGGCGCATTGTGAGTGTTCATACTGGTGTCGACGGTGTTAATCGCGTTGCGTCGATTAAAACTGATACTGGTCTAGTTCGTCGATCATTTTCTAAGATCTGTCCGCTACCTATTGACGACATGTAAATATATTTCAATGTTCTATTATGTTCTATTAATGTTCTATTATTTTTGTACTATACTTGTTCAACTATTTCTATTGTATTTTTAAGCTGATGTTTTTAAGCAATTCTTAGTTTATTGAAAGTTAGAGCTTTCAACGCCGGGGCATGTTGGGGATTATAGATTTTAAGATTTGAAGTTACTTCGCGTTTGTGCCAAGAACTACTTTTGTGGCGGAAGACGCTCATATTTTTATTTGGGTGCTTCGTTTCTAGGGATTCGCGTTTAAAATGTCCGAGGGGTTAGTTCGTGACAGCTAATACCCAATTATTCCAATGTATTTACATAATTTCAATTATATTCAGTTACAATAAATGTATTCCACGTTCAAGCATTCTTTACAATTTCGATCTTAGCAAGAAACAAGTTTTCAGTTTTATTGATAAGTTGGTCCTAAAAGTTAATACTACAACGAAATACACGTACAGCAGAATCACCAGCGAAGATGTACAATTTTATTACAAAGATATCCTAAACAGCATTTAACAACGTACCACAACACGTACTGACACTTGTTGAAGAGTCTTATGTTGGAGACCAACTAACAAGAAAATCAAATATCGCCATCGCAAAGAATACGTAAAAAACCTAACACGTGCAATTGTTTTTTGTGATACATGCCGCCTACCGCCAAGCTCTTAATAAAAGCGGTCGCGGTGTCGCGCGCAGTATATCACAAACACTTTGCGCCCACAGTTAAAAAATATAACGGCGCCAAACGCTCGCCTTTGCTAATGGTACCGACAATAAGCGCAGATGAGTAATATAATAGGAATAAAATCGTTGCATTTCAATTTTTTGTTAAATGTAGTCTAGTGATTTTGCCGTCCCCCTGAAAGTGCCGCCTGATTCGATCGCCTCTTTGCATCATAGCACCGCACGGCGCTGCAAGCAAGACCATGAGTATTCTTTACTACCTAAGTGTTAGGTTATATATGATCTTGACTCAAACAATTAGTCTGCATTGGCAGTTTAAAAATTTGATGCCAAATAACATTTTCCAACAAGTCACTTTTTGTATACTTAAATCCTGGAACCTAAATTATATATGTTAATATATGTTTGCAAAATGCAGTTTACCTTAAACTAGTTATATAAACAATAGGATTAGTTTACTTATACTGCATCCATACTTCCTACAGAATTATACCTTATGACTATCTACTTTTAAGACAGCACAACAGTGAACACATACTAGACTGAAATCGGTGTCCATATATTTTGCAGTTAACCTACTTTTAACTTCTCGCTTGAACAAACTTAACTAGTTGAAACAGTAGAAGCAGCTCACAGTGCATTATTTCTATATTTACAACTCATTGTAAAAGAATGTGACTTAGTGCCATACATTATATTTCAAAAACATTTATTATGCACTAACTTTTAATATTCTGTTTTAACAGTAATTTCAGCAAAATGTTCATATATTCTATACAGTTTTGTTGGCAACATTATGATTTTTAGTTCTATAATGCTTATGATGCAAGTAATTTAAATTAATATAAACATACTTTTAAAATATTCTATTTCTACAAATCATCTATATTGGTTTTTTAGTTTACATCTACAATATCTAATAGTTTTAATTGACTATAAGGTTTTAGATTCGCAAGATCTAGCTATATCAAGGCGATTTAAATCTGAACATTTTCCGTTGATCTTTGTGTTACACTAATATCAACAGTTGACTTCTTATAAATAGTAGATACGGGCAATATTTCTATCTATTTAGCTTTAAACTGCAAGCATGAAATATGCACATCGATATTACTTTTAATAATAATAAGAAATTGCTTACTGATATATACGTATAAATATGATTACTGGTTTTCATATTCATAACACTGATCTGCTTACTGAAACAAATATTGCTAACTTTTATGAGAACATGCGAAGTTATATTCAAAACAACAATAGTCTATAAACATAGCTAATTAGAATATTTGACCATATGCTAACAAATCACCCATTTAACTCCTGCCTTAGTTAAAGACTATTACAGTTGTTGGAAAATCTCACATTTAATATAATAATTAAAGTTTGCCATCACAGATTCTCGTATTTCCAACTCGCCGTTTTTAATAGTCTCGTATTATGACATATTTTGTTTATTAGGTAGTTGGTGTAAGTTAAAACTTATACAGTTGATTATACATAACCAAAAATTTAAACTGCAAAAATTTCAATTTTTTTAGTTACTTATTAAAGGTGTTTGTTAGAAGTATTGTATATAAACAGCTAAAATTTTGATAACATATAAAATATGCACTAAATAAAATAAAACTAGAAGCGAGCTAACAATATATCGAAGTTGGCACATGATACATAAAATAGCTAATATTCACCAAACACTATAGTTTGTTTCCCCATTACATATATATTTACCAGAAATAAAACGTCTTTTAACTAATGAAAGGCGATAATCTGAACCAAATACTTGGAAATCAATGCCTGACAGAGTTGTACCTTCACAATTAAATAGAGTATAGATAGTACGTGGTGTACTAGGACCTGATTCCATATCTAATTCAGCTAAAAGAGAACCTACTCCATGATTTTCAGAATGCTGTGATAATTCTGTAAATTTCCATAATAGACGATTGCTTTCTGATGACCTGTTACATATTCATTACTCATTGCAACTAAATAACTATTAAACTTACCACTGAGCAGTAGGTTTAGACTGTATGCTTCTAACAGCCCCATCAATAGGTACAATGATATTTACATTTAATAGAGGAGAAGCAACATGCATAGCACGAGAATTATATTTATAGTTTATTTTTAAGGATATATGTGAAGCACCACATCTCCAATATGAGACAAGTTGGATTGGACAAGAATTTGTTTCCGGTTTAGGTATTATCTGAAAAAAATATTATGAACAATTTGAAAATGAATTACTCATTTTGCTACATACATCGTTTGTAAATAGAATCAAAGAAATGCTTAAATAGAGTCTTTTTTGTCTTTTCTGCAGCTGTTAATTGTGAGAAAGCATACTTTAAAAGTTCTATAAAAATTAAGCAAATTGTCAGTGTATAACTTAAATTTAGTTAGTAGTGTTTAATATTAGTGTGTAGTTGGTTAACTGGACTATATATTGATGTTTAATGAAACCTGAAAAAGTAAACAAAAGGCCGTAAAAATTAAATAAGATCAATTCAAAATAATACATTCCAATACAAAAAAATTTCGACCGTTGCTTTTGATAAGATAAACACAAGCAGTTCAAAATAAAATAATAAGTTATGACACTACGTAGGAAGCTTTGCATTCACATTGAATTTTATAATCTAAATTGCTACATAAAGCTTTATTTGTTTTTTCTTTTAGTTTAGTAAAAAAGTTTCCAACGGACTTAGTATTTGAATTTATTATAGTTACAAAAGGCTGTTTTAGTAATTTTTTTAGTAGTGGTGAAAGATTAGTAATATTTAAAAGTTTTTTGTAAATGATATCAGTATGTTTATTTTGAGGCGGAAATATGATTGTGTTAGTATATAGTAGTTTTGATAAAAGTGGTTTAGGGTAGCCATTGTTGATTAAGATTGATATTAGTTCTTTCAGATTTTTTTCTTTAAATTTGGGTTCACAGATAGAGACTATACCATGTTCCAGTCCTAATATGGTGTTAATTTTTTGTTTCATGCTATGATTGAAATAATAATTTGAATATCTTTCTGAATTTGTAGGTTTCTTGTAAATATTAGAATTGATACTTGAATTTTGTCATTTAATTTAAGTCTAAAGTACTTAATTATATAATGATTTAATTTTTTGGAAGGATCTTTACCGGAAAAGTGTGTGTTCAGTGTTCAAAACATTCTGACCTTTTAATAGATTATCTGTCAAGGAGTTTTTGGCCAAAATAAACCTTACAAGCGTGAGAATAAAAAAAAACAGGTAAAATATCCATAAAAAGGAGAGACTTAGTTTTGTAAATTTAAATGTGATAAGGAACATTTTTTTTAAATAAGTACTTGTTAGACATAATTTGATGCTTGAAAGAAACATGCTGTAAATGTTCTATGCTTTGTGATATGCCGTGTTTAATTACATTTTTGAAAACGCCAATTCCGTTCAGCTAGTCAGGCAAAGTTAGAAACGAAGGTAAGTCAACAATTTCAAACTTTACAATTTGTTGTATTTGTGTCACAGCACCCTTTTAGCGGCGTATCAAAGCCGGGCGTTGTCACAGCAATATGTATATATATATATATATATATATATATATATATTATATCATGTAAACTATATGTAAAGAGGCATAGTTAAGTCAAGAGAGTAATTTTGTAAGGACCGTGTATATAGAGAACCGAGAAATTTTATGGCGCTCAACGTGGGACTCGATTTCCAAATAAAATTCAAAATTCTATTCCAGAAAACTGGCGAGCTGAGTGAGAGTGTGGGTGTAGTGTATTTGTAAATATTTTTGAGTGTGTGTAGAAGTGATTTAAACGTATGCAGAGAAAGGAGTGGCTTAGGAGCAAAGGAGTAGAAATTGGAAGCGACGATAGTGCGTTATTTGAAAAATCAGGAAAAATGGTAGAAGCTGGAGGTAGTAGGGATCAATCGAGAACAGAATCGGGAGAGCAAGGAAATGCGCTAACAATGAGAATGTTAGAGGAAATGCGTC
The DNA here is from genome assembly GCA_036346225.1 of Platerodrilus igneus. NCBI lineage: Eukaryota > Metazoa > Arthropoda > Insecta > Coleoptera > Lycidae > Platerodrilus > Platerodrilus igneus. The sequence goes on along the minus strand of JARFIW010001395.1, from coordinate 590,802 downwards.
TAGGTAGAGAGGAATCGAATCGGAAATTCGATCAGATGAATGAGACATTAACTGGAGTTAGGGAGACGTTAAGTGAGAAAATAGATAAGACAACCAAAAAATTCTCGGATTTTAAAAATAGTTTAACTGTAAAAATGGGGGAAGTAGAAACTAGAGTTGATAAGAACGAACGAGATATAAGAGGTTTGAGTCACGAAATGGGACAATTGAAGACGGAAGTAGGAATCTTCTGTGAAGAGGAAATATATGTAAAAATGACGGAAGTAACTGATTCATGTCGAGATCAATTAGGAAGGGTTGAAAGAGAGGTAAGCGGCATCAAACAAATGAGTCGATTTTAATGGGGGATGATCCCAGATTTGTTACAGGCAATATGTCACTGAATTAACAAATGAAATTTTACGGGGATAGTAGGGTAAACCCGCAGTTCTTTATAAATAATGTTAGGAGCTTAGTAAGAAATTTATTTGATAAACAGGCAAAATTGAATATAGTAAAGGCGTTATTAAAAGACCTTGCTGAGGCCTGGTACAATCTTATAGGACAGAAAATAGAAACGTATAGTAAGTTTGAAGATAAATTTTTGAAACATTACTGGAGCGATCACAGACAGGATCAAGTACTTCACGACTTAATTACAGGCAAGTATAAGGGTGAATATGCAGGAAGTAGGGAAAAGTATGCTATACGAAAGTACAGCATAGCGAAATAATTAAGTCCACCATTGACAGACAGACAAATTATTAATTACCTTTCACGACACTTGGAGGTTGAGGTTCGGCAACACGTAGCGTTGCAGAACATATTAGACAGAGAAATGTTTTTAGAGTACCTGCAAACGTATGTCAATGTGAATAATGGACGACCTCGCGAGAATAGGGAAGGACTGGTAAACACAGTTAGATTTGAGAACAGAAGGAACGATTATCAACGACGGGGGACGAATTTTAATTTTAATACAAGACCGAACTGGGAACAAAGACGGACATTCTTTCGAAGCAACAGTGTAGGGAGAGGACCCGCACCAAGAGCAATGGTACAAAGACAAAATAGTTCACCGGACATGAGGGAGACACAAACGACGACACCAAGTAGAGAAAACGATAGGACAAATAGGGTAGAGACGCCACCGACATATGCTGAAGTATTTGAAGGACGAGGACCGAGTAGTGAAAGCAGACAAGGACAGGATTTTTAAACGAAGACAAACCACTAGATTTACTTGTGTACAAGTACGAATATCCTAGGGAATTTTTAAAAATTGAGGAAGAAATTGGGCCAGAAATTAAGAAAAATGTTTGTTTGCCAATAATAGAGGTTAAAATTTGTGATCAAATTTTAGGATCATTGCTGAATTCAAGAGCTGAGGCGAGTTTAGTATCGGAGGAATTCGTCAACGAAATTAAGGAAAAGGTATGTGACAGGATTATGCCTATAAAAAGAAGTCATTTGGTGGCGCCGAATAAAAAGCGATTTGCTGTAGTGAATAGCGTGGTAGTATTGAAAGTAGAGGTAGGTTCAGTAAGCTGTGAGCAGGAATTTATAATTGTATCGGGATTGAAATTTAAAGGGATATTAGGGGTCGATTGTATGGTAAAGTTAGGATTAATTATAGATATGGAAAGGAAGGTAGTTAGGATTAGGGATAGGATATTGCCCTGGAAGGCAAGTTATGAGGTCACAGAGGATGACACGGGGTTATGTATTAATGTTATGGAGGTAGATGAAGAAGAGGTGAAAGAGATCGACACAATTAGATGTCCGGAAGGAAGATTAGAAGAGGTACAATTAGTAGTAAACAAACAGTCTGAATTAATAGGGGTAGAGGCGAGCACAGCGTTAGGTTACAAGCAAGATTTAAAAGTGGGCATAAAGAAGATAAGTGACAAGGATAATTTTGATAAGTTAAATTTAAGAGATTTTTACGGGGTTACTGTAGTACATAAAGGGTCTAGAAGAGATAAAGGGTTTTCCATAGAGGGAAAAGGTGAAAGTGATAAGGTGGTATCGTTTGGTTTGTCCACATCAGAGGTAGTCATTGTGAATGAGAAACAGACAAGTATAGGGACAGAGGAAGAAATATTTATATATAAAGTTTATTAAAATTGTAAGGAGAAGGACATGGAGGATCAAGAAAAGAGTCAGATTTAAATAAAGAAACATGACACTTAAATGAAAATATAGAGGTAGGTGGATAGATAGAGTTAGATTTAAATAAATAGGGATAGAGATAGGTGTAGATAGAGAAGTAGAATTAGGAATAGGATAAATAAAGGGAGATAGTTATAGGTAGAGATAGAATTAGGTGTGAATAGTTAGAGTAACAAATAGTGATAGTAAGAGATAATTATAAATACAAATAGGTGTAAATAAGTGGAGAGAACTTAGATAAATATAAATAAAGGAAGATAAGTATAGAGGAATAGAAGTAAGTTGAATAAAGAGATAGTGATCAAGAAAAATAAATGTAAATAAATAAAAATAGGTGTGAAGAGATAGTGATAGATAGAAATGGTTAGTCAATAAGTAGGGATAGGTGTGGATAGATAATTATAAATAAAGATAGGTGTACATAGATAGAAATAATTAGAGATAGATAGAAATAGGTAGAAATAGATTAGATAAAGAGTGATGGGTTGGATAGATAGGTATAGGTAGAGTTAGATGAATAAATAGGTGTGTATAAATATCAAATAAGGTTAGTTAGTAGGTATTAGTCTTCGTATTTGAATTCAAGGAAAACTCGAGGAGTTGTTCATTGAATTGAGTAGGGGGATTATATCGTGTAAATTATATGTAAAGAGGCATAGTTAAGTCAAGAGAGTAATTTTGTATGGACCGTGTATATAGAAAACAGGAATAAATGATTTATGACCTTAAAACAAATGGATAATAGCATACATTTGTATTAATAAATCGTCATTGTAAATTTGCATAATGTGAAAGCTTTGTAGTATGTAAAACTCAAAGATAATACGAGTATAATTAGTTTTAATATTCGACGGTTGTAAATTGTGCATATCAAATAAAAGAGAGCTTTTGTATATCAAATCAATAATGTAAACGCATATTTTCCATTTAACTAACAAGCGTTTGTTAAAAACAAATCCTAAGAAATTCTACGGGCTGAACAACATGGAAAGTACAATTTCAAACTGGCAAAACAATTTATAGAAAGACGGATGGACAAATAAACAAATTCCAGAAACCAGAATGTATGTTAGAACATAATTCTTTAGAAATTTGAGTTAACGATCGACACGAAGGCTGCAAAAGTAATAGGTGATTTGAAAGTAAGTTGAGACGGGACACCATTAGCATAGGCTAGACAAGGATGACATATAGCAGACGTTGGATAAAACACTCGTTTAAAGTGCGCGACAAATTGTAGAGGCTAACCACAATATCGATTTTATGTAGCTGTAGTGGGATTTTAAAAGAGACAACGAGTATGAGTTAGACGGGGGTAACATAGTTGGATGCTAGAACTAAAAGGGGAAAAATCTTTCTGATTGGCTGATGGCAAGGGGTATGAGAGCAATTTCTAGTAGTTTCGTAATTGTTGTATTATAATCAGTATCTTCGGACTAAAAGCGGAGTGCAACGTAAAATTCCTAGTTTTGAAAGGTCGTTACAGTCTGGATTTTGAGAATCAAGTGACAGTGGTGGTGAATTTCAACGAAACGAAGTACTGGAGTGAGGTTTCAACGCTTATAAATACACTAGGAGACATTGCGAGGCTCTCTTACTTCTCTGACTTCTTCGGTTCGTTTCAGACATACATGGTAACATCTACGTTAATTATTTTATATCGGTGATAAGTGCAATCCGTTTTAATTTAAATTAAAAGTGTGAAGCACAAGTAGGTGCTAAGTATAAGCGATACTGTAAATACATTCGAATAACGAATAAAAGATGTTACTGGAGTAAGCGAGCCTAGTTAATTTTTCTGAACGGGGGTGCTAATTGTATGGAAGATACGGAAGCTGACTAACATATTTGGACAATTATATGGGTAGATGCATTGAAGGCGGCTGCATAGAATGTAACGACGAGGTTTAGTTGGACCACATCTTCAGAGGTGTCGGTGCAAAAGGCACACACCAGGTAACGAAATTTGTTCCTTTTATTATTGTTTGAACATTTTGTGCTGTTATTTTGTGCTAAAGTGATTTGACATGTTGGGTGTTTATTTTATGAACATAAAAGCTAATTTGAAGCTTATATAAAAAAGACAATTTGAGTTTATTATTTAAAGGTATAAATATATGACGTCTAATTTTGATGTAAAGAGTAAACGGGTCTGTAGGCTTGTGGAAAACAAAGATGCAATTTATTTTTGCATTTAGAGTAGCAGAATTTATACATCATAGACCAGGGTAAATTTCAATTTATAGTTTAAAGGGAGGCTCATCTACTTGAACTATAAGAAAAAAAATGTTGAAATAAATTAAATGCATTAAATTAAAAGGATTTAAGGGTAGATATTGTAAAATTTCAAGAAGATGTTTATATCCGATTTTGTAAATATTGAGCTGGTAACGTAAAATTTTGATTTGTGTGAATAAAAGGTTGTATGTTTTGTTGAATTGCTTGAGTAGTAATTTTAGTTGGTAGTCTAAGTGAGAAAGGGTAAGAATAGGATAGGTAAGTATCTCTGAAGAAGATGGAAGCAAAGCTAGCCGTGGTATGCTGATTTAGGGGAGCTTTTTCAGGAGATATTCTAATTTTTTTAAAATAAAAATTTTATGAAGGCTCAATTCGTGGGGCGAGAATGGTTCTAGGTTTAACCCACTGCTCTTTTATGACGGCCCAACGCCAGGGCTTGATTGGTCTTTAGAAAAATCCACTGCAAATTTATGATATTGCTATGATATAGGCCCCACGATTGGGCATACCATAAATTTTCTATGATATGCTCTATTTTAGGATTATCGAGCCCCAATGTTATGAAATGTTAAATTAGGATTTTTACCCCGACTAGCTTACTGAATAAATCTTATTGAATCAAATAAAGCAATTCTAGAACACACAATATAATAATTGATAATATTTACAACACTCGAAATTTTCCTTTTGTACAAAATATCTACATATACTAGATTTACGCTTTTCTGAAAGCCAGCAAAAATATCTTTTTATTATATTCAGGGATCTTCGAACGTTCCAAGATACCTATTCCATTTTCATATTATTTCAGCGACCTTTTTGATGACTCTTACAAATATACAATGCATAACAAATATTAAATTGGAACAATCTTTCAATAATACAGTGTGTTAAAAATTGCTAACCTGGAGTGGGTTCTGGAGTTTTATTCTAGTCTATGACCTGTATCCCTTTGCTGTGCCCGCTTTGCTTATTTGTGTGCCGGCTCCATGTAAAAATCGTTTCTCATAAATCGCTTCCAATTAAACCGTACCAAATTACAATACATCCAAAATTAAAACATCCCAAATCGGAATATGTCCAAATTAGAATATGTCCATTTTTAAAATATCTCCAAAATTAGAATATCTCCATTTTTAAAATATCACCAAAATTAGAATATGTCCAAAATTAAAGCAGTCTCAAATTAAAAGTCCCAAATTAAAGTCCGCAAATTAAAGGTCTCAAATTACAGTATATCCAAAATTAAATCGTCCGAAATTACGGGTCCCAAATTACAGCCCTGTTTCGTTGATATTAGAAATAAATTTAATTAAGTTGTTTAACTTACGTCTATCTATAGATCGGCTTATATTTTATTGCACAAATTCTCGCACTTTTAAAACTAATTTGTTTTGATTTTTACTTCACTAGTTAAGTGAGTTTTTAACACCATCGAACATAGTTGTTGCTTAGTTAAGTGTAGAGTAAAATGTCGTTCCGTTACTATCGTATATATAAGCCCTTCCTCCAATTGTTTTCATCGGCGTGTTTTTAATCTAGGCTGATATTTTTGCCTTATCTAGCAGAACTCGGAATTTTTACAAATTACTTAGTTTAAATCTTGGATGAATGCTCTGTTCATCACGCCCGCATTTAGCATGTTGCAGTATTATTCGAGGATTTCTAACTTTTGGCTTTTAATTTACTCACGTATTTGATGTTTGTTAATTTAGCATATAATTGAACCGCCTGGTGTTTATTCTTTATACAAAATATTAGTTTTCTAAACAAATGTGTTCTACTCTAGTCACGTAACGAGTTTCTAATAATGGATTATTTACGATGCGTTTACGTTGATATTTTCGACGCAATTGTTAAATATTTGCAATGCCAATTTATCTATGCTTCCCGGTAATTTAATTTTTGATGCAATTTATTGCGTTTTAAAATTTTATCTTTACTTGTAGACTACACTTAGACATATTTATGTTCTCATGCATTTAATTCCGTATACTTTATATACAGTGTCCTCTTAATTAACATTATGTAGTGACCGATTTACTCTTATAATTTCTGGAATTATTTGCTTTTCTTAAAGTTGAAGTTGTTTATATTTATTCTACGACCCCTATGACTTAGCCTACCCTTAAACTACCCTATTATCATAGCAATATATATATATATATATATATATATATATATACACATATTGCTGTGGTAAGGCCCGCGTTGTGAACGTCATTCAGATACAGCAATTCGTAAAACTTGAAATTGTTCACTTATCCTCCTTTCTAACTTTGCCTGGCTAGCTCAACGGAATTGACCGAGTTTTCAAAATGAATTAAAACACAGCAATATCAAAAGCATTTATACAGTATGAAATATTTTTCTCTCATACAAAAACATTTACTACATTGTTTCTTTCAAACAAAATAATTTCTAAGAAGTACTTACATAAAAAAAAGTGTTCCTTACCTTATTTTAAATTTACAGAACAAAATTTCCTTTTTAATGGATGGTTTGCCAGGTTATGTTTATTGCCACATTTGTAAGGTTTGTTTGGCCAACAAATCCTAGACAGATAATGTATTAAAAGGCCAGAGTATTTTGAACTCTGAACACAAATTTTCCTGGTAATAATTTTTTACAAAAAAAATTATTAGGACTATCTTAAACTAGATACAATTACTCCAATACTAGTTAAAAATAAACCGAAAAGTAGTACTTGCAGAATCCACAAAAACGCTTTTCGTAATTAAATATTTTCTTATTTTAAATTGATATCCAAATTAGCTTACAAGATTTTTCATATTTAAAGTCCTCATTTTAAACAGCAATTACCAAAGTACATTTTTTGGTTACATTTTCTTTTCAATTTTTTAATAAAATTTTTAAAATAGCGTTATGCTGAAGAATTTTCTCTCTTCATTGCAATTTGTATAACGTCACCTTTATATTTATTGTACCATCGTAATTAAAAAATTACAGTATGCTTACTGCATACTTCAAATATTATCTTTGCAAAGCAACAGCTTGCGACTTAAATTAAATAACATTTCGCGATCGAATTTAAGAATCGAATGAATTTATTTAATAAACGCTTCCTTATATATACGAATTAATCTATTTCCAGAACGTAGTAGAATTTGCGCGATTCCATTCTAAATAATAAACGCCTATCTTACGTAAATTCTTGGAAATCCTCATTAGCGTTCAAATTTTTTGAGTTTTATTACCTCGTTATCTCGTTCCAGTTATTAGTGAGGTGCGCTGTTTGTTTTACTCTGACACATATACGATAATTGTGGCGTTGCATACTAATGCAAAAGTTAATCAATTTTTATCGGTTATTTTTCAATGTTCGAGCCGCTTTCTGTAATAAACGTTTATTTATTAATGACTTCATTCGAAATTGAGGTATTCTCCTGAAACTTTCTTTTTAGTCTTGTTTATTCCAGAAAATTCTCTATTTAAAATAAATTTATGTAATCCACAAGGCAATTAATTTAGACTTTAATTGCTTTAAATGCAAAAGGAGTTACATTTTATAGAAAATATTTGCTTTCGAGTTTCAGTTCAGAAATTTAATATTTAAATTAGGTTTTTTAACAAGATTGCAGTTTCTTAAGTGAACTGCATAAAGCTGGAAAACTTTTTATCAAAAATGTGTCGATATTTAATAGGTGAAAATAAATAGGTTTGTATTTATCTTAAAATCATCGATTTGCGTTCGCTTTGAATGCGTTTTAAGGTATCTTAACGATTAATTATTTTTACTCTGCTGCTTACATTATTTACTATGTATTTACAATACGCCTATATCATACAGGGGGATTATTTATACACGCGCAATTGCATTTTTTGCTTGTAAATCAACGAATAAGAGTACGCTTGTATTATACAGGGCGTAGCAATGAATTTACGGAATTTCTATTTTTCCGGATTCTTTTATATTTTGGTGGGATTTATTTGTAGAATTTGTGTTTCAATTACCTCCCGTGACCCCTTATCACGTCTTTCTCCTCTCAAATCAAAATATAAAATTCGAAATCTGTGTTATTTTTTTTTATATATGAGTAATTTTACTATTTTTATTTTTAACTACTAACTAATTCTATAAGTTTTATAATACACATGCATAATCTTTTTATAGTAGGGCTTTTTCCTTTAAACAATCCATCTATTCCTATCTTATAATTAACTAACCTTTCCGTAACTATTCTGATATCATCTATGATCTAACATTTTTATTTTATATTTCTAACTTTTCCATATTTACACATGGTCTTATCAAGTTTCATCTCACACAAAATTCTTTTCACTATCACACATAACTCATCTTACCATAGCATATTCCTCTCTAGATTATCATAATCTTGGAAAAATATGGGAAATAAAATTTTCATGAAGTTGTCCCAGCAACTAGTCAGCTATACTACTTACGTCAAAAAAATTATGATCTAGAACCTCTATATCTAGCCTACTTACTTTACTCTCCAATTACACATCTTTTAATTACTCTTCATTAAATGCATAAACTTCAGTCTTAAATAGTTCGCTATCAATAACTTCTAACTTATTTTCACAATCAGTAGCAATTCTTAACTCCATATTTTTCAATTCATAAGATTCTTCTTTTTAACAACGATTGAATTTCATTTATAACTTCACCTGGACATTTTATTGTAATGGATCCCTTATCTACATTATCTTCACATTCTCTCTCAAAATAATTCACACTGGGGTAAGTTTCACCTAGCAGAGTATTTTCAACGCTTCAATAAAAATAAAATTAACTGTGAAAAGAGATAGAGTGCATTAGATATTATGATTGAAAATAATATTTATATTGAAATAATGTATGAAACAGAACATATTTTTTGTATTTTATGCTGGTTTTTTAAATATTTTAGCTCAATTGCTTTTTCTCTTAACGTTCGAAGCGTGGGAATCAGATGCGCCCATATTGCAACCTAGGATCGTGGTGTTTTGAAGGAGAGATTGTGCATACAGCTTCAGTTCCTCCATTTTCAATATATGTTACAACAGTATGAAGTGATGCTTGGTTATGGGACGAACCAAAGTGCATGGATTGAACTTCAGCGTTCTTCTTACAGAGATAATTCTCTGAGAAGTCAGCATAAATTACTGCTTCACCATATGTTAATTTTTTAATAGATTTCATTCTCTGTTGGGATTGATGATGTTTTTTATAAACATGTGGACAAAATGAAGAACGAAACTCTTTATTAAAGGAAGTAACCAAGTGCTGTAACTGGGCACTTTCTTAATTCTTAATTGTCTTTATTACCGTAAATGTTTTGTCTCCTTTAGTTTTTGTTTCTTTAACAATTTTCCACTGAAAATAATTAACTTGTTTTTCTCCGTTTTTATAATTTTTAACCTTAATAACGTTTTCATGTAGAACTCTCATGTTATCAGTCTGTAACATTTTTTGTTTTTAACTTTGCATCTTGTTATTGTACTTTTCTTCCCTGGTGTTAATGTTGTAATGCCATCTCTATTTAAAAATTGTCTTATTTTTATACGAAGTGGTAGATACCGAGCAACTTTTAAGTTTTTCGGTTTTCTCCTTTTAACAAAGCATTCTACCTTTTTCTTTAAAACTCTTTGGCACTTATATTTTTTAGTAATTGGCCCAGTAATAGAACGACCAATAAAATGTTTATCTTTCTCGTTTTTAGTATTCTTGTACTTATCTTTAATTTGTGTTATTAGGGCATTGTGAACTATTAACTGTTTTTTTACATTTTCTGGTACATTATATCCTGCTGTATCTATCTTCATTTTAGTGTTTAGTGACAAATTTTCTTTATTATCAATGTCTTGAGGTTTCTTTAATATTTTCAATCTTGCATATCTCTTTTATATTTCCCTTTTAATTTCTGACACATTTTCAACTTTTCTTCGAGCTTTTAAATTTTTCTGTAAGACGAACTTCTTTGGTTTTCTACCCGTCTTCGTCCTAGTCTTCTATTTACTGACGTTTCTTGTGAAGTAGACGGAGATGCAGGCGGAGTATTATCTTCTAAATATCTTTCGTACTCTATCGCTTGTCTTTTTTTCTGGCGACAATTCGTTTGATTTTCTCTCTTTTCTCTCTTTTCTCTCTTTTCTCTCTTTTCTCTCTTTTCTCTCTTTTCTCTCTTTTCTCTCTTTCTTTTATATCGCTGTTTACGTTTAGGTAATTTACTAATTCTTTTCTGCTTGGAGACTCTTTTTCTGCATTTTGTTAGGCATTCTTCTATTTTTTGTGGATCTTGATTAATTCTGTCCCTATACCTTTTAGATTTTTCTGCAGCAGACAGAGGCATTCTGCAAATTAAAAAAAAGAAAAATAACAACAGGCAATAATCAACTACGCTACTTTAGTGTCATCTACGTTACTATCATGTGGTAGCGTAGGTGAAAGAAGCGTAGGTGACATTTTCAATTAAAAAATTATTTTGTCGATTTTTGACGTCCATAACATTGAATATTATTTACGAGTAATAAACTAAACCTGATTGTACAACTTTTATCTAAATTGTCCTTTAAATACTGAACATTAAATTTGTGTTTTTTAAAGGAGCGTAGCTTACGATCAATAAACATTCTTACCTGATTCACTGAATCTACACCGTGGCCAAACAAAATATTTAACTACGAGACACTAACACTATAAAATACTAATGACGACTGCGTAGGACGTCTAATGGCACACACTACTTCGCCCAACTATCCTCCCACCACAACCTGCGATTAAATAACGGTTTGAAGACATAGGCGAATCTAGGAAACGGAGACCAAGTTGAAAATCACTTTCTTATATTAAATTATTAATTGAACTGAATTTTTTATAAGGAAGCTAATTATTGTATTTATGCAAATTCTGAGGATGTCTTTACTCGTTTTTTTTAAAATATGCTTACTTGTAAGTTCCTATAGTAATCTCATATAATATCTAGAGGGACAAGTAGCGTAGATGACAATTTAGCTAGTTTCTTTTTAATTAAAATTATATACATTAATTTTTAACTAAACAATTTACAGGATGCTGCAGTATTTATTAATACTATGGAACGGTCAATTGGCTTAAGGACAGATATTATATATAAAGGTAATAATACGAAGAGTCAACGAAATCGCATATTAGATAAGAACAACCCACTGATACTCTTGACTACCTCATCCTCTTTCATCTCAATAATTTCTTCTTTCGACAAACCAAACGCTACTCCTTATTTATACATATGCCTTTTCACGTAACGATCTTATTCTTTAATCGCAATTATCCCAAACGAATTACTAAGTTCTACTTTACAAATTATTTCATCATTATTTAATATTTTACTACCTTTACTCATTTTTTTAAGAGATGTATTTACAGAAAGTTCCTTTATCTCCACTTCAACAGCTGCAATTTCATTTACTATTTTCATCTCTTCAAGTAGTTATGCTAGGCCGGTTTGGCGACAAAACCGCACAGCAAGATATGTATACGCCGGTTTGAGAACAAAATTTCCTTTATGTGCAAAATTTGCTTTTGGGATGTCCACCGCATAGAATAAAATGCGGGCGAAGCTTTGGGGCTTCGGTGGGCCATTTTGTTGGTAGATAGTTTGCTTAACGGCGAATGGGGCTTTTTGGCTTTTGCCCTCAGGGGGCGCCGGCCGGGTGTCCTTGTTGTTTGATAGTATGGTGAATGGGGGTGTAATAAACATGACGGATGACGTTAAACATTCTCAAATAATAAATGCCTAATGGGGCACCCCAGCGTGTTCTGAACGGAGCTGTGTCCCTCTAGGTAATTGATTACTTCGGAAATTTTTAAGAATTTTTTAGCAGTGTTTCCGGGCGCTTTATTTTGTATTAATCATTAAATAACATGTGGATATGTTAAACATTTTCGAAATGATGAATGTAGAATGGGATTCCGCTAGTATGTTCTGAACGAGGTTGCGCCCCCTTAGGTACTTGACTGCTTTGGAGATTTATTTGGTAGGTTAAGCTAAAATTAAAAGTGGTGAAGAATTTTTAAGTTAAGCATAAAAAACGTGCATGTTGTAAAGAATTATTAGCGCTCATCGAGAGCTTTTATTTTGTATTAAATATCAAATAACATTATAAAATATACGAATTGTAATATAATAGATTTAATTCACAAAGTGTGTATGCAAAACCTTGTAAAGACAAGTTGTTCATGATTACATCACCAAAAAATAATTTAACAAGAATTCGCAGCCGGAAATCTAGAATAGAACCTTGGGTTTTTTATCGTAATTATAGCTGTTTGGTAATATATATGCAAATTATGTCGTTATTCAACTCGTAATATATGCTTTTAATTAAAATAAGGTGTGTGTGTGTGTATGTGTACTAGGCCGCCCCCTATAATAATAGGTAGAAGTATCCGTAACGTTTAAGTTGGTCCGATAGGTAAGGGTCAGTCGGGGTAAGCGTGCGAGAGAGTGCGGCACGTGATAAACACGCGTGTCGGTTGTTCTAGAACCCAGTTAATGTGTGAACTTTGGGTTGCAAATAAATTATACAATTATCCGTAAGAGTGTGGCAGTGATAGTTGATGCTAATGAGGATCAGTTGGATTGTACTTTACAGATAAGTTATGGTTGTAGTATTGTTTCTTTGTTTGTTTTTTTAATGGCAACGCCGCTGGCCACATGGTAGTTACGGTGCGTGCTGCAATTTTTTTATTTAGCTGTGTTTGTTTTCTTTATTTTGTGACATTGGTTACAATTCATTAAACTACATAAATCCATCTACGAGTTATTATTATACATCCACAGGTTGTAACAGGTAAAAAGTTAAAGGATCACGAAAATACCACATGAGAGGGGTTGCCGCTAGCCTGGGCCAACATCTGCAAGGGCAACCACTCGTTTCCGCACCTCCTGGAATTTCTAAGCTTTTTGAGAAAACTGGTTCATTTTGGCGCCAACGGGGGCGTTTTCTTGTTATACAAATACCTGGAACTGTAAATGATTCGAGTTGTTTACGTAGAATTTAAAAAGGTTCAGGTACCTAAAGTCATTAGCAAATAATTACTGATATTGGTATTTAGATAACATTGAATGACATGTTTGAAACGAACAGTACATTTTAATTTCTAATAAGTGTTAACGGTTATTCAACAACCAGGTCCATGTTAATTGTATTTACGGACAATAGTTGGTATTAGGAATGTTAATGAGACTGAACTGGAAAAAGTTTAATTCTTAGGTGTTTGGATATTGAGGTATAACATTCCAAGTTGCATTAAGTTTGAGTGGACAATTCAGAGAAATTCATCGGGTTTATTGTGTTAGTTTGGAACAAAAATAAATAGAGTAATTTAGAGCTTAAGAGTTAATGATCGCACCTTAAGGTGAAATATGTTTTTAATTGTTGTTAAAATGTAATATCACATAAGTATAATACGCGTAGTAAAGATCAAAGTAATTTAGAAAAAGCTGATAAAATGGGCGAGCCTAATATCGCAGATGCTTTGAAACAACTAGTTGCAGCTGTTAATAGTATGAATTGTAACAATGCCATCCTAAAGGAATCAATTGAACAAATGAACGTGAATATTGCTGCAAATATTAGCAAATTAAGTTTTGATGTAACTCGTGTTTCTGAATCGGTTAAAGAACAGGTAGAAGCTAGCGATGTTGAATATGTTAGGGATGAAGGTATTGTGCATGTACACCAACCAGAGACCAGGGGCGTCACGTCCGAGGCTTTTGGGTATCATAATTATATGAGTTTATATAAGGAGCTGGGGGGTACGAATTTGTGGTTTGTGCCGGAGGGATCTGTGCATCCGGTAACTTTCATTAAAAAACAGAAAACAATATTTTTGGAAGCTGGAGTTCCTGAAAGTAGAAAAGTTCCTTTGACCGTTAGTAATTTACGTAATTCAGCTCAGGATTGGGGTGTATTAAAGGAAGAAAAAGTAAGGAATTTCAAGAATTTAAAGAGCTATTTTTAAGTCGGTATTGGGGGGTTGACGAAGAGAGGAAACTTTTTCAAAAAATTAAATTTGGGTGTTACAAAAGGGGGTCAAGGGCTGATTATTTTTTAAAGTTGGCGAGAGAAGCAAATTCCTTAACTACTCCTCTTGAGGAAGGTGCGCTTATTTCTTTATTAAAAAATCATTTTCCGAGTGAAATTCAACGAGGTATTGTAAATTGCATGCCCAGAACTTTTGAAGCTTTTGAAGCTTACTTAAGGGAAATTGATGAAACTTATAATCGGAACCCCAATAATAATAATAATAACAGTTCCTACACGAATTGGCGTGGTAGAGGTACAAACAATGAACAAAACGGGAGCGCTCGTTACAATTTTAGATCAAATACGTCAAATTCTGGAGGCGGTAATAGTGCCCGCTCTGAAAATAGGGAAAATAATACTAATAGTAATTACAATAAGGGTGATAGGGATGAAGGGCGTCGCGAATCTCAAACTGTTAGTAGTCCAAGGGGAAATCGACCATCGGCCGTGGCCGCGTTATTTAATAAAAACGGGGATGACCTTTTACTAGAAGACAAAAAGAATATAAAATCAGTTGCGTTGGCACCGACCATTGAAGCGACAGTTGAGACAGTTTTGGTAAAAATATTAGTGGATTCGGGTAGTCAAGTTACCTGCATTTCAAAAGACTTTTTATTAAAAATAACGCAAATTAATAGCGATATTTTACGTTTGCCGTTTACATCAACTATTTTGGTGAGTGCGACGGGCAAGAATTCTATTGTTAAGGATCAATTTTATTTGAATTTTAAATTTAATGATTTCGAATTGGCTTACCCTTGTCTGGTAGTTCCGAATTTAATTTGTGATGTCATCTTCGGATGCGATTTTTTTGCTGATCATCAAATTAAAATCGATTTTTCAAAAAATTGTTTATCGGGTATTTTTGAAGGAAGAGCGATAAGCGTAGGGTTTAGTATGGAACCAAAACCTGATGGTCGGTTGACTGTTTGTCAAGTGTCGGAAGAGAAAGATGAGGAAATTCAATTAAAAAAGGAGATAGTGCCGTGTAAGGTGTCTGAGATTAAAGAGGTAGTGGATCGCGCAGAAAACTTTTATCAAGAAGAAAACAATAAATTGTACGAGCTGCTGTTGTCACATAGGTCGATATTTTTGTCCAACCAGGACGAACGAATGTTTACTTTCATGAAATTGAGTTGTGGGATGAGTCTCCATTTTTTATCAGATCATACCCAATTCCGTATGCGTATAAAGACGAGGTTAGGCGGCAGATAGGGGAGATGGTGGCGTGGGACGTAATTGAGGCGAAGCAAACTGAATATATCAGTCCGTTGGTAGTAGTTAAAAAAAAAGATGGGGCTATAAGGGTTTGCTTGGACGCGCGTTTTTTAAATAAGCGAATGGTGAAAGATCGAGTTATGCCTCCGAATCCTACAGAATTGTGGTATAATTTTTCTAGTGACCAACGACTGAGTACGCTCGATTTAACGGCGAGTTACTGGCAGATTAAGATTAAGCCTGAACACCAAAAATTTACTGGGTTTTTGTACGAGGGGAATACTTACGTTTTTAAGGTTTTACCGTTCGGTCTAAGTACGTCGGTAGGATTTTTTATAAGAGCATTGGGTATAATTTTAGGACCAGACGTAGAATCATATGTGATTGCGTACGTAAATGATCTCCTTATTTATTCGGAAGGGGCTGAAGAACATTTGATTCACTTAAACAAAATATTCGAAAGGTTTGAAGTTGCTGGCATTACTATAAAATTAAAAAAATCACATTTTGCCAGAAATACAGTTGTGTTCCTTGGGCATATTATCTCCACTAAAGGTGTGTGTGTTGATCCTGCCCGCGTGGAAGCTATCAATTCATTTCCGGTACCGAGGAATATTAAACATTTACGTGGCTTTTTAGGGGTCGTTAATTATGAGCGTCGGTTTTGTGAGCAGCTTGCTCATTTAATGGGGCCTTTATTACAGCTTTTGAAACAAGGAGTTCAATGGCGTTAGGGTTCAGCTCAACAAGAAGCGTTTGAGAAAATTAAGTCTAGATTTTTATCGATTTTGATGTTGAAGCATCCGTGTTTTGACCGTGCGTTTTTTATCCAAACAGATGCATCTGATGTGGGGTTAGGTGGTTGTTTATTTCAAATAAATGAGCAAACTTCAGAAAAGGATATCGTGGCGTTCACCAGTCGGACTCTGCGTGGCCCTGAAATTGGTTATTGTGTTACAGAAAAAGAGGCATTAGCTGTACTACATTGTTTGCAGCAGTGGCGGGTATTTGTGCTAGGTCGAGAATTAACTGTGATCACCGATCATAAATCTCTATCGTTTTTAATGTCCTGCAGACTATTAAATTCGCGTTTGACTAGGTGGGTGTTGTATTTTCAAGAATACGCTTTTAATGTTAAATATTGTGCTGGGAAGGAGAATGTCCTTGCGGATGCTCTATCGCGTTATCCAATCAAGGGAAAGGAGAAACTTGAAAAATTTGAGAGGGCGCCGACAGCAATTTGTGCATTAAAGAAGTCGGAACTATGTAAAGGGGTCCAGTTAGGTATAAAAAATATTGTTGAGGAGCAAGGGAAAGACGAATTCTGTTGTAAAATAATGTCGAGATTATTGAAGGAGGAAGTTCCGAAAAGGTGCGCTGATTGGTTTGTGGTGTATCAGGGAGTTTTATTTAGGCAAGGCTACGAAGGTTCGCCAGAGTTTAAAGTATGTGTGCCTGCTTCCCAAATAAGTATATTGGTTTGGCAAGAACATGTAGATAATGGGCATTTTGGGGCGGAAAAGTGTTTCCAGATGCTGCGTCGTGATTATTATTTTCAGAGGATGAAACATTTCATTCGAAAAATTATTTCAAGCTGCGATTTGTGCCAGAAGGCGAAGAGTTCGATTAGAATTTATGGGGAATATCATAGTGTTTTATCTAAAGCGCCCAACGAAATCGTATGTGTTGATCTCATTGGTCCGCTCCCAGTATCAAGTGCGGGGGCGATTTTCTTATTAGTTATTATTGACGCTTTCAGTAAGTTGGTTACTTTGCACCCTCTTAAACGTGCTAATACGGCTGCGATTCTTCGTTGTTTGGTCAAGAAATATTTTATCGAGATTGATAAACCAGAGATCATTCTTTCCGATAATGGTAGCCAGTTTACGAGCAAAGATTGGAAAGAGTCGTTGAATCTATTAGGTGTAAAGGTAACTCACACGTCAGTGTACTTTCCGCAGGGAAACCAGACGGAACGGGTTAATAAAGAAATTGTGCGTATTTTGAGATCATTGTGTTACTCGGCTCATGGGGGTTGGGCATTGGTGCTAGATAGAGTAAGGAAATGGATTAATAGGTCAGTCCATGACTCGACTGGGTATAGCCCTTGTGAACTACATTTTGGTGATCATATTGATAACCCTAATATTAAAAAACTTATTTTTCCTACAAGTGACATACCGGATGTTGGTAGGGATAAAATTATAACACTAGCTTATAATAAATTAAAATCTAAGGCTGAAAAACGTAAATTACGCCATCAAAGGATTCATAAAAATTGTATTGATTTTAAGATTGATGATAAAGTACTGGTTCGTATTCATCCCCAGTCTTCTGCGGAAGACAAGGAGATTAAGAAATTCTTTTTGCTTTATTCCGGGCCTGCTACGATTGTGGCTAAGCGCGGGCCAAATTCTTATGAAGTACGGGACGACACTCGGGGTCTCTTGTTGGGTATACAGAATGTTAAGAATTTAAAACCGTATGTTGTACCGTATCAAAATTTAACACTGTAATTATTAAGTATAAGTTCAATTTAATTACAAAAATATGTTTAGCAATTAAGTTTAACTTATAGGGGGGTGATGTACTAGACCGCCCCCTATAATAATAGGTAGAAGTATCCGTAACGTTTAAGTTGGTCCGATAGGTAAGGGTCAGTCGGGGTAAGCGTGCGAGAGAGTGCGGCACGTGATAAACACGCGTGTCGGTTGTTCTAGAACCCAGTTAATGTGTGAACTTTGCGTTACAAATAAATTATACAATTATCCGTAAGAGTGTGGCAGTGATAGTTGATGCTAATGAGGATCAGTTGGATTGTACTTTACAGATAAGTTATAGTTGTAGTATTGTTTCTTTGTTTGTTTTTTTAATGGCAACGCCGCTGGCCACATGGTAGTTACGGTGCGTGCTGCAATTTTTTTATTTAGCTGTGTTTGTTTTCTTTATTTTGTGACATTGGTTACAATTCATTAAACTACATAAATCCATCTACGAGTTATTATTATATATCCACAGGTTGTAACAGGTAAAAAGTTAAAGGATTACAAAAATACCACATGAGAGGGGTTGCCGCTAGTCTAGGCCAACATCTGCAAGGTCAACCACTCGTTTCCGCACCTTCTGGAATTTCTGAGCCTTCTGAGAGAACTGGTTCATATGCAAAGAAACATGTTAAGATAGGTATCTCGTTATTTTGTTCATGTGAGAAAAGCCAAGGTTATATTCAGTAACTATCTACACTCATAGCTAAATACTGAATGTGACCTCGGTTTTTCTAACTATGGTTTGAATAAAATACAGATATATGTAAATTGATGTTGTTATTTGTTTATGAGGAAAAACCAAGGTTGTGTTTAGCGTATTAATTTTGAAGAATTTACATGTATTAACTTTTATAACTCAAGGTTTTTTTTCTTTTACGTCACTCTCAAACTATAAAACTTAATAATAGCTTGCATTAGCACCAATATCAATTAGAAAATATGTGTTTTATCAATATTTATTTATTATATTGTTCTATAAAGCTTTTCTTTGTGTAAAGAACATATTTAATAAATTTAGTAGTTCTTTATTTTCATTTTGATCGCCATGTGAGGGGTGCCGTGGTTGTGGTGGTGGTATTACCACTTCCGTATGTTGCATATTACTGTAACAATATGAAAAATGAACTTAAGTTTTATTGAATGATAACAATTTCTCAGTAATAAATATAAATGAAAATTAGTTTATACAAATAAATATTTGCTGCTTACGGGTGTAGAAGCTTCAACATCCTTTGTTTAACTATTGGTTTTGCATACCACGGCACCCCTGTTTTGTTGGATGGTTTCACAACCGCCGTCGGTTTCATTTTGGTAGTTTATAGTTAAACTTGTTGTATTATATATACATAGAATGCTTAACGTTTTTCATTTAGAATACCTATATGAAATGTTATAAAGTTGCAAACAAGATTATAATTTAAATTTTTATTGCTAAAAAACATGAATAATTTTATTTCAATGTCAGGTTGCAAAGAATACAAGCGTTATCTATTTGAATGTTACAAAGTTGTAGACATAAGGTTATAATTTAAATTTTTAATGTTTATTGCTAAGTCGTAATTGTAGCTGTTTGGTAATATATATGCAAATTCTGTCGTTATTTGACTCGTAATATATGCCATTATTAAAATAAGGTGTGTGTGTGTATGCAAAAAAACATGTTAAGACAGGTATCTCGTTGTTTTATTCATGATTGCATCACCAAAATAATTTATACAATTACAATGAACTCCTACCCGGATCTAAAATATAACCTTGTTTTTCTTATTCTAATTATAGCCGCCTGAATTTAAAATATATGCAAATCATGTCGTTATTTAAAACGTGGTGAAGAATTTGGATGGTGATATAATCATTTTCAAATGCAAAATGGGGCTCCATTAGGTGTTGTGAACGGGGGCTTGCACCCATTCAAATTCTTATTTATTCATTTTTCTCGTTTTATCATTGTTATCTCCGCTAGAGGCGTATTAATTTCAGAAAAATTTGTTAGTAAAAATATATATATTATTTTCATTTACGGACGTTGCCAAATGTTAAAAATGTGTTTTTCATTTAAATACATTACTAATTATTGCTACGGTGAATATGAATGCTTTTAGAGACTCTGATCATGTACCAAATACGCCCTAGGTTGTTATGTAGCAAGCATACCAAGTAAACATGCACTTCACGGTTCAACAACGATTAGTTTGTGAAGAAATACATTATAAGATTGAGCAATTAATTATAGTTACAATAAAAAAGGTTTGTACAATATTAGGACGACGTGAAAGACTCTACAGAGTTAACAGTTCTGAATTTAGCTATCGCTATTAAAAAACTGGTTTTGTTTTTAGCAATACGGCAACACCAATATAATCCTCACAGTGGTTGGTTAAATAAAAATATTACTGCAGATAATGAAAGTATATGATATGGTCAGGCCAGGCTTGGCAACAGTACATTGTAATACCAATCTTAAAAATCGGAATACTCTAAAATGTAATGTCAACGTACTATATCTTTTCGTAGGAATTGACATTTAGAATTTGTCTGCCTGGATTACTATTTTTGACGTCATAGCCCTGATTCGACGGATGGACTATAATAACAATTTTTAGTAATAAATAAAATTAGTTTATAGAAGTAAATATTTTTGCAAATATTGTACAATACCACCCACTCTAGGATAATGTCTTAAAACTTAATTAAATCCTAAAAATATATGCGTATCCATGGCAAGCAACCCAACGTCTGTAAATTATGACTTGTTAGGAATAAGAGCAAACATTTAACACCCTGTATAAGGATCGCAATTGACTTTAATTAATGCCGAGTAGCATATCATTTAACAATAAACACACATGCAGCAAAAGAAATAACTCTACACGCAGTCAAACTTGTCCTAAACCAAAAATATTTATAAATTATAAAACAACACGCGTGAAATGCCTTAAAAACGTAGAAAATCATAATACAATTCACATTAAACAAGCGATAATGAAAGCAGATAGCATAGTGCCTTGATAAGAAACGCAACCCTTGAAACAAATACGCTTCGAAAACGCAAAAATGTAAACAGAAATATGTTAATTTACGTCACTCAGTCTACGTGATTCTCTACATGGAGTTAATATGAATCTCAAAGTATTATTTTTACAAACAAAAGCCATAAGTGAAATTATGTGCCAAGGTGAATTAAAAATTCCTGCAACAACATCAAAACACACGGTATAAAGTAAATCCAAACTAGAAATACATTGGTACCTACGTGATCAAGGAATCGTTTCTACAAGGCAATATCAGAGATAAACCTGTAAAAGCCCAAAAATATCCAAAACAACCAATGGTTAGTCGTACACTTTGAACAACAGCTCAGATAAACCAATGAATTTTTAGATGGGACGGAGGCTATATAACGCGCAAGTTTGATAAACGGACAGTCTTAGTTTGAACCACGTACAAGCAGCATCACTGATATTTAAGAACTTACGCGACAAGTAAATATTCAAACTAAACGATAAAAATTTTGTGAAAAGTGATGTTATAAAATATTTTGATTTAATTATAGTAAAATTATATGAGACAAGTTTAGCCGTTTGCTTGAAAACGTAAGTAGAAGTTTATTAATAAATTTAGGTTAAATATTTATAATGTAGGACTCTAGATCTAACACTAAGTAATAGTACAAAAACTCCAAGTCTAAGGATAGTATAAAAATTCGCAATCTAAGTCTAAATACAAAGACTGAAATATTACAAAAATTTTGAAAGACATTACGAAAATTCAAGGAACATTACAACATCATGAAAATTGAAGGGAGGTCACATTAAACGGGGTAAAACTTAGAAACAAAAAAAATTACTGAATGCAATATTGGGGTACTAATCCACAGCACACAGCAGAAAGATGCACAAAGAAAACTACAGGTCAGAATTATCTAGCATAAGGCATTATTTACTATTTATTATTTTTGAACATTGATCATATTATTGCATTATTTTCTATTTATTAATTTTGAACATATTTTTAAACTTGAATATTTTTTTGTAAAGAGTCGTCAAAATTTATTTTATACCTGAAAAATTTCGTAAATAAGGGAAAATCTTGAACGTTCAGAGAAATTTCCAGTAGAGTACAACATCATTTTGCTGGCTTTAAAATAATGAAAGGGAACTTTAAATTTTGGAAATAAATAATTTAAGATTTATTGTTATTTGATTCAGGGGCTCATTTTTGTCATACAGTCAAAAAGATTAAGCTGTGAAGTGTAAATAATTTTTCTTATCTTATTATACAAATATTAGTTGACTTTGTTTTATCATTCAAAGCAGGAAAAGTTTTAGGGAGAAGGGGTAAATTATTTGATTATCGTAACGTTGTGCACTCTGTGTGAATTAAACTGGGCTTTTCGAGGCAGATTTAAAATTTCAGGAGATTAAAATACACAGAGCGGTGGTGATCGGAAGAAGACTGAGAGAATAATTACATCGACGTGCAGCGTTATCATATTAATATATATTATATATATATATATATATATATATATATTGTAACGCGCTACTGCTACCGCGTTTCTTTAATTCAAAACAAGTAATAATAAATGTCTTTATTACTCACTGTTCACAAGTCTAATTAACAGTATATGCCTTGTTTACAGATGTTTTCAGTCCACTTAACAATGAAGCACTATTACACTAATGAATTTACAAGCACTAATATCTTCTTAAACTAACTCCTTTACCATAGGTTCATTAACAACACTAACACTACTATTTATTTATACACTTCTATTTATTTATGTATACCGCAAGCTGCATGCACATTAGACACAGCATATCATTTATGTATATATTCTAAAAACTCAACTACGTTTACTTTACAACGATATAATTTATATTAGACATTCAAGAATAGACTAACTCTTACATTCATAAGCGGCCTTATATATACCCTGCATTAAGATATGACTCATTATCTAGAACTTTGTAGAAGGATTCTCGAATGCTGAAGAATACGCTGTGCCCCGGGCGTTTGTATGTTTGACGGGTTGCCTAATAGTGGATCGCAACACTGCCCCCTCTTTAAAACCGTTACGTCTCGTAACTGTAAATCCATCTTGACGCCAATTCGATGACTGGTGACGGTATCGGCAGCTATCTCCTCTGGTGCATCCACCGCGTCGTTGGAAGTAACAGTCAACACTCTTTTCATGGTCTTGGTAGGCAACCGGTTGATAACAACAAACAAGAACCTGGACGTTGGTTCCTGGAAAACTACTTCTAGCATATTTCGGACTATCCTCCAGTCTAAGCGATCCAGTCCACAGCCCAGCTTGGGCACCGCTAGTCTCGTTACTCCATTTCCCATCATCTGCGCCTTAAGATTTAGCAAAGCCTCCCATAGATGTCCATAACTAGGTCTCTGCCATGAAGAATTTTGGTGACCAGATAGTAAACATAACGATTTTTATCTTGAAGGACCAAAGATTTTCCTACAGTTGGCTGTTGTTGTACTAATTCATCACACATCCAAACTTTTCTTGAAAACAACAGCTATTCCCCTTGACATTGCCAAATCTTGAGCTACGCAATGTGCAAGGAATACTCTTCTGGTGCTCTAAACAGATCTTGCTGTTTTCAACAACAACGCCAAATCTCGCTTTAGCGGAACCACCATACGCCGCCATAAAGCTCTCAAAATCTACATTTGGCTCATGATTAATAACTTGCCGAACACCATTATCATTATTCGGGTCTTCCTGGTTGTTGCCAGCGTAGGATGTTAAACGGTCAAAATGTACCACTTTCGGTTTACCACGAGGATCTTCTGATCCGGTACACTACATCATTAATCCTTTTAACACTTCGTACGGCCCTTCCCATTGTCTTTGTAGTTTTGGCGACAATCCACGTTTTCTTTGTGGATTGTACAACCACACTAAATCTCCAGGTTGATAACCACCTTCTTGTGCTCTCGTGTCATATTGTGATTTCATTCGATCGCTTGCTGCCTGTATATTCTTTCGGACGTTTTCGTGAATACTATTTGATCTTTCACGAAGCTTACTAACGTAATCTTCACCTGCGATCTCTTCTCCAGGTTTAAATCCAAACTGAAGATCACATGGTAGCCGCAATTCACGTCCTAGCATTACGCAAGCGGGCGAGTACCCTGTGCTGTCATGTACCGAAGATCGGTACGCCAGTAGGAACAAATGCAGATATTGGTCCCAGTCTCGTTGATGTTCAGAGACAACTTTGGCCAGGTACTTCCTAACGTCCTGTTCATTCTTTCAACCATTCCATCCGATTGGGGATGAAGTGGCGTGGTTCTAGTCTTCCTGATTCCAAGATGCTTGCAGACATTTTGAAACAATACTGATTCGAAGTTTCGACCTTGATCGGAGTGTAATTCCAACGGAACTCCAAAACGACAAAACAACTCCTGACTAGTACATCTGCAACCGTCTCGGCTTCTTGGTTAGGTATAGCATATGCCTCCGGCCATTTGGTAAAATAATCCATTGCAACCAAGATGTATTTATTTCCTTTCTCTGATTCAGGAAACGGACCAGCTATATCAATGGCTACCCTCTCAAAAGGATTCCCACGTTATACTGTCTCATTGGGGCTTTCCGTTTTGAGACCGGACCATTGCAGAGGCACACAATTCACATTTCCGGCACCACTCCTTCACATCATCTTTGCAGTTCAGCCAATAGAATCTTTCTCTCACTCTCTCGAGAGTTCTTTTCACGCCAAAGTGCCCTCCGGAAATACCATCGTGCAAGTGCTGCAACACTTCCGGCACTCTGCTTTTCGGCACTATCAATTGAAGTCTCTCAGTGCCATCTTCAAATTCCAGGCGTCGCTTCAAGATTCTATTTTCCATCATCAAGGAGTCCCACTGTGCCCAGTATGCCTTCAGGCTCCTACTTAAAATACTAATTTCTTCCCAAGCTGGTCGTTGTCCTCTATTTTTCCATTCAATAATACGTCCCAATTCGGCGTCATTTTCCTGGTCTTCTCGCATTCTTTCGGGTTGCCAAGTATCATCGGTTACTGTCATTCTATGGATGACACTTATTTTCTCTTCCATCTTGGAGCAATGATTGCAGTCCACCGGACAAGGTCTCCTTGACAGAGCGTCTGCATTCCGATGGCTAGTTCCTACACGATGTTCCGTATCAAAATCATATTCCTGCAGCCGCTCTATCCACCTTGCCACTTGCCCTTCAGGATTTCGAAACTGCAATAACCATTTCAGTGCAGCATGGTCTGTTCTCAACAGGAATTTACGGCCGTATAAGTACTTATAAAAGTGCTCTACGGATTTGACGACAGCCAACAGCTCCTTCTTGTCACACAATAGTTCCTTTCTGGCCGCGACAAGACCTTGCTGAAATACCCAATAACTTTTCTTGTCCGTCCTGCACTTGAGAAAGAACGCCTCCTATAGCTGTGTTACTGGCGTCGGTATCCAACACAAATTTCCTCCATCCGTGGATAACTCAAAATTGGTGCTGTAACTAGTAGCCGTTTCAGTTGTTCAAATGCCCTGTGGCAGTCGTCATTCCAATCATATTCTTGTCCATCTTCGGTTAATTTTGTTAACGGTTTGGCAATGTTCGCAAACCCAAGTATAAAACGTCGGTAATATGTGCACAATCCTAGAAAACTGCGTAGTTGGTGTATATCTGCTGGTGTAGGCCACTCTTGTACCGTTTTTATTTTGTCAGGGTCAGCTCTTATTCCGGTCTCCGAAACGACATGTCCTAGGTATTTCACCTCTTTTCCAAATAGGTGGCACTTCTTGGGGCTTAATGTAAGGTTTGCCCGCGTAATCTTTGTAATCTCTCCGCTAGGTTCTTAAGATGTTCTTCAAAAGACCGGCCTAACACTATCACGTCGTCCAGGTACACCAGACATGTCTTCCAGGACAGTCCACGCAGTACCGACTCCATCAATCGTTCAAAAGTAGCAGGAGCATTGCATAATCCAAATGGCATGACCTTGAACTGCCATAATCCAGTTCCAATTGTAAAGGCAGTCTTTTCTTTATCGTTTGGCTCCAAGCCTACCTGCCAGTATCCGCTTTTCAAGTCCAAAGTCGAAAACCATTTAGATCCGGATAGAGTATCTAAGGTATCATCAATTCTGGGCAAAGGATAGCTGTCTTTCTTTGTCACATTGTTAAGCCGCCGGTAGTCTACACAAAACCTTGTCGACCCGTCCTTTTTCTTGACAAGCACTACCGGGGATGCCCATGGACTATTCGAGGGTTCAATCACTCCCTGTTCTTCCATATCGGTGATAATTTGCTCAGCTTCCTTACGTTTTGCCAAAGCAAGCCGCCTGGGGTGTTGTCTTATCGGTTGCGCATCTCCAGTATTGATCTTGTGTTGCACAACATTCGTCCTTCCTTCTCACTATCATCCAGTGCAAACACACCTCGATATCGTCCGACCAGTTCTTTTACCTTGCCCAGTTGATCGCCATTTAATCCTTGACACGAGGGTATCAACATATCCAGCAATTTCTGTGAGCAACCGTTGGTTGGTTTATTTTCGTGTCGTCAATACAACGTTTAATATGACATACTGGAATGCAACTTCCCACAATCATGCCTTTCTTCAGGGTCACTGTATGAGGGTTAATGTTCAGCACCCTTACTGGTACCATATTTCGAGACTTTACCAGCGTTCTTCCAATCAGAAGTCCCTCCTGACCCATCCCGATTCAGTTGCTTCCATCATGCATACTTGTCCTTCCCGGAGCGTACCATCCGGGCGTCCCATTACTATCATCTCCGCCTTCTCGGGTATTTTCATATCGCAAATCATTCGAACTTGCATCGTCTGGTTACTCGTCCCTTGAAATGGAATCTCATCATCATCTATCTGAAGCACATTTTCTTTCATGTTTACATGAAACCCATATTCTCTCATGAGATCCATTCCCAAGATCACTTCTTCTGTAATTTCAGCCACCAACACTCGATGATTAATTAATTTGTCCCCAATTGTCAACATAACGGCAGTCTCTCCATGAGTACCAATCTTCTCACCACTTGCCGTTCGGAGACACACCGATACAGGTAGCACTTTTCCACGACCAACCAAATCTGGTCTCACAATAGTTCTTGTCGCTCCTGTATCCACAAGTAATCGGACAACCCTACCATTAATTCTACCATCGATATAAATGCTGTCCAGACTTTCCACCGACGATGCAGCACGGATGATAATCTCCGGGCACTACGCTGTGCTGTCGAAGTTCGCCCTCTTACATGGACCAGCTTTGGCACAACCGGTTGTTTCTTTGGTTGAGTACAGCGTCTCTGCATATGGCCAACTTCACCGCAGCTCCAGCATCGTAGACGCCATCTCCGCGGTCGTAGTCTTTTCAGCCTTTCCGCCTTTCGCTTTTCAAACACACGGTTGATTATTTCATCTATGCTGTTCTGAGCTTGACCAGGTTCCTCTAAGGCAGACCGAACTTTGTGACTCACCCTATGTGATGTCTGCTTAGCTGCTTCAAATTCAAGCGCATGGGCCAGTGCATCATCTAACATTTTTGGCCGTGCTAGTCTTAGCGCTTGCTGTATTTCGCCATCCTTAACGCCATCCACAAATGTTTGGACAGCAAGTTGTTCGAGGAAGCTGTCTGGTGCCGTTGGGTATGCCAATCTAACTAACCTGGCAATGTCAGCTTCGAATTCTTGCAGGCTTTCACTTGTCTTTTGCGAGCGGTTCTTAACTTGTGCGTGGTAAACCTGTTGAAGGTGAGCATCTCCATATCTCATCTCAAGCTTTGATGTTAAGAGGCCGTAATCATTCTGCTGGTGATCGGGAATCGTTTGTAAGATGTTAGAGCCTACCCCGTAGGGCCACTATTAAGGAGATAGCCTTCTCTTTGTTGCACCAACCGTTGGCTATTGCAGCAGCTTCAAATTGTTTCAAATATGTGGGCCAAGGTGTTTTACCATCGAATGTAGGTGGTTTTACTTTAAATTTAGACGGAATTGACTCGCTTCTTTCCGTGGTTCTTATTTCTGGAATGTTCTGATTAACAACTTGGCTTGGCAATTCAAGTGGCCGCGTTGTTAGTGAAATTACTTGTTCTTGCAGCCTCATCACATCTTCTTCCATTTTTATCAATTTACTGTCCAACTTTTGCTCAACTGTTTTACCTGTTCAGTGAAATCTTCTTTCAATGCAATGGAACTTTCCATTAATCTTCGTTCTAACGTGGCTGTATTTTCACTTAACTTTTCCTCTATTTTCTCAGCATTTTCACTAAGTGTCAATTCTAGTTTAGCCGACCTTTCCTCCATACCGGATTTAAAATCCTTGAGGAAATTCATTAAAGTGTCTGCCTCCATTTTACTTTGATTTCTTGTCACTGGCATATACAAACTACTTAAATGTCTTTAGACTTGTGTTTTAAATTAATCACTATATACCCCACAAATGCCTGACACCAGTGTAACGCGCTACTGCTACCGCGTTTCTTTAATTCAAAACAAGTAATAATAAATGTCTTTATTACTCACTGTTCACAAGTCTAATTAACAGTATATGCCTTGTTTACAGATGTTTTCAGTCCACTTAACAATGAAGCACTATTACACTAATGAATTTACAAGCACTAATATCTTCTTAAACTAACTCCTTTACCATAGGTTCATTAACAACACTAACACTACTATTTATTTATACACTTCTATTTATTTATGTATACCGCAAGCTGCATGCACATTAGACACAGCATATCATTTATGTATATATTCTAAAAACTCAACTACGTTTACTTTACAACGATATAATTTATATTAGACATTCAAGAATAGACTAACTCTTACATTCATAAGCGGCCTTATATATACCCTGCATTAAGATATGACTCATTATCTAGAACTTTGTAGAAGGATTCTCGAATGCTGAAGAATACGCTGTGCCCCGGGCGTTTGTATGTTTGACGGGTTGCCTAATAGTGGATCGTAACAATATATATATATATATATATATATATATATATATATATATAATAAGTCACAGGAGAATTGTAGGTACAATTAAAGAATTAAAGTAATCAAAAATGGCAATTTTTGGTCACCAAAGAAAAACGTTTTCCCTATGCGCCAAAGGGCCGTAATTCAAAATTAAAACTAATACTAATTATGTACATATAGGAGTTCGCATTTGTAAAATAAACACATGAACGATTTATTTAGAATATAAAGTCGCTATTGGTATCATTTTACTAGTGCTAATGGAAAGTTGAACCAAAAAGATAACCGAAGATTTGACAAGTATCATTAGAATGAACGATATAAAATATGTTCAAATACAGAAACCATACACTAAAATTTGTGGACCAATTCTATATAGGCTACTCATTTCGTAGCGTTGTGAGATAAGACGATACCTTTGGAGTAGGTTTCATTATATTTACCTCTTAATTTATGAGATAGCAGGATAAATAAATTCTCCCTGCAGTGACTATAAATAGACAGAAGTCTGTCGCGTAGACTACAAGGTTAAAATAAAAGCGGCAATATGGGTAGGACTCACCAGATGGACTTATAATGTGGCTTCGCTGCACGCATCGATAGGATGGACAGCTGGACCCAGTGAATATCAACCATCTATATGGTGGTGAAACATACGTACGGTATCTAAGGTATTATGCCCCAGGAAGAAGCTGAAGAGCAAATATGAACGAATTAAGGAATGCACAAGTAAATTTACAATTTATAAACTGCAAATTAGCTTATCACACGAGAAGATTATCACTCACCGCGTCAACTTCACCATGTGCAAATCCGACAGAAACCATCTATAGTAAGACTTTGACGAACAAGAAATTTACTTTTGTAAAAACATGAATATGGTTTGTTATATAGCTTTAGCAAAAATAATAAGAATGTTCTTTCATCACAAGCAAAGTCTAACTCAACACGTTATCAAAACAGGTGTGTGTAGAATTCATAGCAAGTCTTTATCAATTGATAAAGCCCATTAATATTTCGAAGAGCTGAATGTAATCACATAACGTAAGTCAACTAATACAAAGTTTATGAATACGGCCTTTTATTAAACAAAATACGGACTACATTAACAAACTTTCAAATTCGCTGCAAAGTTGGTTTGAATAACTCGTGGAAGTACACAATCTCTATAGTAACGTATCATATACGAGGTCGTATTTAAATATAAAGAGCGAAATCTATACAAATAGATACTTGAATAAAGTACTGTACAAAGGATTGCGCCTTTGGCGGCGGCACGTAACAAGTTATTGGTATAACACTCTGAGTCATTGGTATAACACTCTAAATTATTGGTTAACACCTTAAGTTATTGACATAAACGACTCTAAGTTATTGATATAAACGACTCTAAGTTATTGGCATAACACATTAAGAAACTGGGAAATAATTAAATCCATAACTGAAATTGTTAAATATCATCTGGTAATACCGACGACCGTTATTCAAAATTAAGAGTGATTTCCAAGCCGAAAAGTAGGAATTTTGGACAGAAACTCCGGCAAGGAAAGTTCAGGAGAACTATAAGGTCAGAACTATTTATTCAATTTACAGCATGTAGCATTTGTAATTTTACATAATTTGTGTATTCGGAAGTGAGCTTAAAATTTATGTAATTAAAATATAGTGTGTAAAAGGTCAACAAAAATTTGGTTGCTATGTAGATTTACGTTAAAAAGTGGGATATTTCTTTGAACGTTCAACGAAACTATTCGTGATGAGATACATTCTTTGTGCTGGCTTTAATTGCTTTGAAACGGTGTAGAAATATATAATCTTTGTAAAGAGCTAATTCGATAGGAATATTCATTTTAATTTGATTCAATATTTCTATAAAAGGTAAATGATATTAAAAAAAGCGTAGATTTGTAAATTGTAATTTGACAAAAATTTTATTTAGTTCATTATACAATGTTTTGTGAATTTTGTTTGTCTTATTCAGGTGCATTGAGTGCGGAGGAGGAGTGGGTAAAAATTCTTTGTTATCATATCGTTGTTCACTCCGTGCATGGAATCACTGAGCTAGTCTAGGCATAAAGTTGATTGTGTTAATTTTAAATTATTTTAAAGGCACGGAGAGGTGGCGATCAGCAGGCAATTGATCGTTGCACACCTGGCGTAACGGCGATACGTAGCAATATATATATATATATATATATATATATATATATATACATATTGTTGAGAAAAAAACGCTATCTTAATCAATAGAAGTGCAATGCAGGTTTTAAACAACAAATTATGAAATCGACTTTCGCAACGCTTGTGTATACAAAAGTGCACTCTTTGTTAATTAAATGGATGGACATTTTATGTTTTTTACAAAGAAAATAATCAATTAGGACACTCTTTTATTTTCATTAAATCAAACAGAAAAAGATGAATAAATCTTGAAAGGACACGCAATTACATCTATTCATAATAAGAAAATACGCTTCATATTTATTAAATGAATTTCTAAGCATTTCTTCATCAAAGAAAATTATTAATAAGAAGTACTCATTTACTTTTATTAAACCAAAACTTTAAAATTGTATCAGCATGAAATTTTAAAATTAGGAGGAAGTTTCAATTATTAGCAATGAGCATTTTGTCAAGTAGGCCACGGTAATTCTTTGTATAAAATCAACATTTGCCAATGATTACGGGTGATATCTAAACAAATGGTTGTTTACCTAGAAAAACATTTGACATTAAATTATAGGATTTTACATATCACATGTGACGTCGGGATAACACTTATCAAAGAACACAATGTAATTCTTTGCTTTCAAAATAAAACTGTTTTGTTGGACATAGAGTATGTGATCCTTACAAGTATTCTAAATCTCGATACAATGAAGTTTTTGATAAAAGTTATCAATTTATCGGTATTAAATGCTATGAATAGGAGTCGATTTATTTTGAAAGGGATTATTACAATTTTTACGATCTAATAAAATGTTTTTAAATAACAAAATACCACTAAATATTGAAAGTATAACTTGTGTTAATGAAACTGTAGTTCAGTTCAGTCGATATTAATATCCTGTATATATCGTGTATTTTAAATTAGATGAATAATAGGATGTTTTAGGGCTTCAAATATTATTTAAATTTAGGGCTCCAAATGTTACTTTGAGAGTGTCTTTAAGTATTCCTCGAATATTTATCGCATATTTCTTCAAATATTAGGGTTGGACTACAAGTGTTAAAATTCAAATAGTGCTCCAGGTAAAAATTCTAAATTTTAAATCTTTGCTTCACTGATTGTTTTGGACAATGATGGCTTTAACCTATTTCGTTTGGTGATGCTAAAAATAAGTTCATGGCTAATTAGTTTTTGATTTGGATTTCATTTTGGGTTATCGAGACCAAAGATTCCGCTTAAAGCTAAAAAGCATTGAGAGGTTATGTGTTTGGAATTAATTCTACACTCCTTTTAAGGTCAGATTAATTATAAGAATTTGCATTGCTCTGTAAAGGACTTTTTGTGATCAGTATGGTAGTTATACAATTTTTTGTGAAATTTAGTAGCTTTAAAGTTTTATTAATTTAAAAATTCATTTAAATAATTATTTATAATAAAGGGCAATATACACATATGTTTAAGTATATTTTGAAGAAGAATAAAGCATTCTAATCCCTAGAATGTCATGCAGTTATTTGATTTTGTATTATACAATGAAGATGGAAAATTGTTCGATACAAAACTCTATTTTAAAATTTAATTAAATAATTAAATCGAAGATACACTTTTAATAACTGATGAAGATTTAAGCAAATATGGGCGATTTTGTAAACTGGGATTTAAACGTCAATTTAAATTAAAACCAAGAAGGAAGATTTGAATAAGTGTTCTTTTAACATATAACCATAAGTACAACATTTTAGATTGCTTTGTTTGTAACTGAGATTTCAGTATCTTTGTCATTTGAATTTAAGGTAGAATAAGTTTTAATCGTTTATTATTTTTTGTAACGATATTTTTCAGAAAGTTTGTGGTCAGAGCTTAAAATACTATGACTTTTAAATAGACTATCTGTCAAGGATTTTTTGGCCAAACAACCTTACAAGCGTGGAAATAAAAGCCAGGTAAACTATTTACAAGAGAAGAGATTTGAGTGTTGTAAATTTTAAGCAAGACGAGGGGAGGAACATTTTGATAGTTAAGTATATAGGTACTTGTTATAAATAATTTTATGTTTGAAAGAAATTATGCTGTAAATGTTCAATATTCTTTTGTATGAGAGAAAATATTTTTGACTTTATAGATGCTTTTTGATATTATTGCGTTTGATTTCATTTTGTAGATTCCATCACTTTCGTTGAACTAGCCAGACAAAGAAAAGTTAGAACGTAAGGTAAGTAAGTAATTTCAAATTTACAATTTTTGTACCTGTGTTACAACACACTTTTAGCGGCGCTCCATCGCGAGGCCGTTGTCACATCATTATTTTAGTGGCGCGCTAACACGAGGCCATTGTCATATATATATATATATATATATATATATATAGTAATGAATGTTCCTGGAAAATGGTCAGGTATAAGTAAAACAACTCAATTTGTTTTCATTGGTTTTTCATATATTTTCATGCTTTACGCGTTTCGGTTCCAAATAACCATTTTCAAAATAGTAGCTAAAAATTACATTGTTATAAATACTATAAAATTATACACTATAAACATATACTTGCACTAAAACATTTTTAAAATAAATAACAGATACATTATAACTATTGTACGTCGTAAAGGTTTAGAAATGTTGTACTGAATGACTAGATTAGGTTAACTGGTTAGAACAAATAATCTGTTAGTGTTGATAATTTAAAATATGTATACTATTGGAGTAAATTGTAGTATGGGAAATGTGAATTACTTAAAAGCGTATTCTTATTGAGGTGCCACCGGTTTCTATTTATTTTGTATTAGTCTGTAGTAAATGTTAGTGAATTGTTCATGGTCCGACTTGGTATTTACGGAGTGTCTGTCGCGTTGTATGTGAATGGTTTCTAAAATATTTCTTTTATTGTCGTTTGTTTCAGTACCTAAAACCTTAACATTCTTAAAATCGAAATTGCCTTAACACATGTATTGCACAATGCTATTCAGACCTACATGAAATAAATAAAAATCTAACACATACTAAAAACACAATAGTAACCAACTACAGCCAGGAAGTATGTAAAAATTTTTTTACAGCGCAAGATATAAAATTCAATAACACCTTTCAAAAAATTAAACACAGACATATTAAGAAAATCGAATATATCCTAAATAAATGCCTATATAAAAAAAACGATTCTAACCTAAAAACAAATACAAATTGGTTGATAAATCTAACAAAATGTACAATACCCCAACATGTCCAATACATACTAAGCTTAGGATACAACTTTTCAGTCCCTACAAACAACGTAAATTATGATCACATTATTGCAAGCATTGAATCGGTGATTAAAGATAAAAAAACAGAGGAGAAGGTAATAATTAGAAATAAAGTCTGTAACATTTTAACCAACCATCGAAACAATACAAATAACAAAATGACTAAAATCGTTTCAATTATTATATAAAACTAACTAAAACTTTTTGAAAACCAATTCGAAATATTTATTCTGCAAGCAGATAAATGCAAATCTACGGTGATAATGTATAAAGAAAGCTATATGAACAAAATGAACGCTTTAGTAAATGATACCGCTACGTATGCACTACAAAAACTGGATCCTACCCTAAAAATACAAACTAACCTTAATTCGATTGTAAACAACTGGTTTAAAAAGAATAATATAACATTGCATGTAAAAAACAAACTCATTTGCCACAATGGGCAAGCGCCATACATATATGGCTTACCCAAAATCCACAAGATAAATATCCCTTTGAGACCAATCGTAAATAGCATGAAAACACCCACATACCAACTAGCCAAATTTCTTGTACAAACACTTAGAAACGTCGTAGGTCAAACTGAATATTACGTCAAGGACAGTTGGGACTTTCAAAAGTTCATTATAAAACAAGTCGTACCTAGTAAACACATGATAATTTCACTTGACGTCGAATCCTTATTCACTAACGTTCCCACAAAGTTAGCGTTAAACATAGTGCGAAAAAAATGGCAGACAATCGAACCTTTTACAACTTTACCGGTCGAGGAATTCATTCGTGCAACCAAGTTATGCTTAGAAGCTACGTACTTTAAATTTGATAACAAAATTTTCTACCAAATATATGGAACAGCGATGGGGTCACCAATTTCTTCAACCATAGCGAACTTGGTTTTAGAGGAGTTGGAAAATACCGTCATTAAGCAACTAAGTTATCAACCGACGTTTTTTAAAAGGTATGTCGACGATTGTATCATGTGCTTACCAATTGATAAAATTAATGAAACCCTAAATAAATTCAACTCCTTCCACCCTAAACTACAATTCACCGTAGAAAAAGAAAGCAATAGAACAATATCATTCTTGGACCTTCAAATTAAATATAATGCTGCAGGTACCATTTCAACTAATTGGTACAATAAAAAAACATGGAGTGGAAGATATTTAAATTATAATTCTAGTGTCCCTAAACAATACAAAAAAACGTTGTAAACAACCTTGTCGATCACGCCATCCAATTATCACACGGTAAATATAGACCAAAAATTTGAAAAAGTAAAACCGTATTAAAAATAACGCCTACCCAAAACAATTCTTTGAGCCATTAATTAAAAATAAAATCCACAACATATACAATAATACAGATAATACGAACAAACTCAGTCAATGTGAATCAATAGTTGGAATAGAATACATACCTGGTTTGTCCGAAAGAATTAAAAATGTTTAAGAAGTCATAATATCCATATTGCCCACAAACCAAATAATTTTACTAAAACATTTTTACCAACCTAAAACCACAAATAGAAAATAAGAACAAAACACATACGATCTATAAAATCAACTGTCTTGGCTGTAGGGGATGTTATATAGGAAATTCAAAACAATATCTTCATAAAAGAATATACGAACACAAATACTCGATCCAAACAAATAATAAAAAATGCACAGCACTTGCTAACCATGCAATAGAAACATCACACAATTTCGATTTTAAGAATGTTAAGGTTTTAGGTACTGAAACAAACGACAATAAAAGAAATATTTTAGAAACCATTCACATACAACGCGACAGACACTCCGTAAATTCCAAGTCGGACCATGAACAATTCACTAACATTTACTACAGACTAATACAAAATAAATAGAAACCGGTGGCACCTCAATAAGAATACGCTTTTAAGTAATTCACATTTCCCATACTACAATTTACTCCAATAGTATACATATTTTAAATTATCAACACTAACAGATTATTTGTTCTAACCAGTTAACCTAATCTAGTCATTCAGTACAACATTTCTAAACCTTTACGACGTACAATAGTTATAATGTATCTGTTATTTATTTTAAAATGTTTTAGTGCAAGTATATGTTTATAGTGTATAATTTTATAGTATTTATAACAATGTAATTTTTAGCTGCTATTTTGAAAATGGTTATTTGGAACCGAAACGCGTAAAGCATGAAAATATATGAAAAACCAATGAAAACAAATTGAGTTGTTTTACTTATACCTGACCATTTTCCAGGAACATTCATTACTATTTATATATGGTCAAGAAAATTTATATCTTAATATATATATATATATATATATATATATATATATATATATATATTTTGCAAAACTTTTCTTGGAACTGGTCATTAATAATTAATTTGAATGTTTTCTACATGTCAAATAAATACTTTTTTCTTGCTTCTTAATTTTTATTATTCATATGACGCGTTTCGGTTAAACAACCATTTTCAAATATGAAACCTATAAACTATCTCTAATTAAATAATGATTTTTTAAAATTAAATTGCATACATACCATTTAATGCAAAGTCAAACTATTAAAACTTACAAACTAAATAAATTATTTCTAACATTGTAGGATAAGCAACAATACATCCTAATAATAGTCTTTTGGATATGTTTTTAATTTAAAACTTGCTTTCCTTGTCAATTTACAACTAACATTTAGATTAATAAAACTTTACAAAACTAATACCTTATCAGTGATAATGCTATTGAATTAAACATATGGATTTTTACATGCCTATGCTGATGTACAGTGTGAGAGGATATTAATGTATGTGGTATTCAGATTATTTCTGTTGTATTAAATTGTGGTAAATGTTTATAAATCCGTCTTGGTCTATTTTGAGTTTATAGCTTTAGGGTTTTTGAATTTCTATTGTTTCAAGTATGTTTCTTTTGTTATCATTTATCTCCGTTCTAAAATTTTAACATTACTAAAATCGAACTGGTGGACTTTTTCAATTGCGTGCATTGCTAGGGCCGTACTTTTTATTATTAGTTTTATAGTATTTGTGTTCATAAACTCGTTTATGGAGGTATTGTATATATCGGAAATTCTAAACAATACCTCCATAAACGAGTTTATGAACACAAATACACTATAAAACCAATAATAAAGTACGGCCCTAGCAACGCACGCAATTGAAAAGTCCACCAGTTCGATTTTAGTAATGTTAAAATTTTAGGAACGGAGATAAATGATAACAAAAGAAACATACTTGAAACAATAGAAATTCAAAAACCCTAAAGCTATAAACTCAAAATAGACCAAGACGGATTTATAAACATTTACCACAATTTAATACAACAGAAATAATCTGAATACCACATACATTAATATCCTCTCACACTGTACATCAGCATAGGCATGTAAAAATCCATATGTTTAATTCAATAGCATTATCACTGATAAGGTATTAGTTTTGTAAAGTTTTATTAATCTAAATGTTAGTTGTAAATTGACAAGGAAAGCAAGTTTTAAATTAAAAACATATCCAAAAGACTATTATTAGGATGTATTGTTGCTTATCCTACAATGTTAGAAATAATTTATTTAGTTTGTAAGTTTTAATAGTTTGACTTTGCATTAAATGGTATGTATGCAATTTAATTTTAAAAAATCATTATTTAATTAGAGATAGTTTATAGGTTTCATATTTGAAAATGGTTGTTTAACCGAAACGCGTCATATGAATAATAAAAATTAAGAAGCAAGAAAAAAGTATTTATTTGACATGTAGAAAACATTCAAATTAATTACTAATGACCAGTTCCAAGAAAAGTTTTGCAAAAAATAATATAAATGCTCAAGAAAATATAAAAAAAAAAAAAAAAAAAAATTATTATATATATATATATATTGCTGTGACAACGCCGCTGGAGAGCGTCACTAAAAGAGTGCTGTGATACACATACAGCAAATTATAAAATTTGAAATTGTTGACTTAGCTTCCTTTCTAACTTAGCCTGGCTAGCTCAACGGAAGTGTTCGAGTTTTCAAAATGAAATCAAACACAGCAATATTAAAGAATTTATACAGCATGAAATATGTTCTCTCATACAAAGGCAAATAGAACAACAGCGTTTCTTTCAAACATCAAATAATTCCCAAGTATTTATTTACTTAATTATAAGAATGCTCCTCATCTTATTTTAAATTTACACAATTAAATTTCTTCTCTTATGGTTAGTTTACTAGGTTATGGTTCTCAAGCTTGTAAGGTTTGTTTTTGCCAAAAAAATCCCCTTAGATAGTTTATTAAAAGGTCAGAGCATTTCGAACTACTTCATAGTAAATACCCATTACAAAAAAATTATTATACAATTAAAATCTATTCTACTTAATTGTATAATAATTTTTTTCTGTAATGGGAATTTACCAGCAACTTCTAGATTTAAATGACAAATATTCAAATATCAGCTAAAAACAATATTATTAAAAAAATATACTTGCAAAATCCAATTTGTAATTATATATCTTATTTTAAATTGACGTCCAAATGAGTTTACAAGATTTTCATATTTAAAATCTGCGTTTCATACAGCAGTGACCAAAGTACATATTTTCTTAAATCTTCCTTTCAATTATTTAATAAAAGTAGAATTATATTGAAGAATTTTCCCTCTTTATTGTATATAATGACATCTAATAATTTCCATTTTTATGCAGATTGCATTTAAAACGTCACTTCTTTATTTATTGTAACATCATAATTATTAAATTAAGGTATTCTTACTGCATACTTCAAATATCATCTTCGCAAAACACCACGCTTGAGACTTTAATCAAAGTAACATTTTGCGATCATATTAATAAATAAATGCCCCTTTTTTAACAAACTCTTCTATTTATATTCAATTTATTAGTATTTCTAACATACATTAGTATTTTCGTGATTTCTGACGTAATTTCTGGGGAAATCCTCATTAGCGTTCAAAATCTCCGAATTTTATTACCTTATTAGTATTGATTTATGTACGCTTTCCGTCTTTGTTTAATACCTAAAGTTATTGTGGCGTCGCCTACTATCCTACAGTAATTGTTAAAGGTAATAAATTATTCTTATCTATTTTTACGGGGTTTTTACTGTTACGGCCGCTTCTTGGAATAAACGTTTTTTTATTAATGAGATCATACAAAATTGAGGTATTCTCCCGAAACTTCTTACTTAATCTGGTCTATTCCAGAAAATTCTTTATTTAAAATAAATGTATATAATCCACAGGGGAATTGATTTAAACTGTAATTGTTTTTTATTGTAAAAGGGGTTGCATTTTATAGAAAATATTTGCTTTCGTGTTTCAGTACACAAAATTAATATTAAAATTAGGGTTTTCTAAAAAGATTGTATTTTCTTAAGCAAACTGTAGAAAGCTATCACTATCCTATGTTATTTACAATACGCTTATATCATACAGTGTGAATATTTATAAACACGCAAATGAATTTTTACTTGGCACCTTGATGAATAAAAGTACGCTTGTATTATACAGGGCATAATCATGAATTTACGGAAATTTCTATTTTTCTGGATTCTTTTATATTTTAGTGGGATTTATTTGTAGATTTGGGTTTCAATGACCTTTCGTGATCCCTTATCACGTCAATATGTATATATATATATATATGCAAATTAGTTAAAGTGTTATATGTGTGTGTGTGTGCGCGCGCGTGTGTGCACGCACGTGCTCGTGCATATGTGTAAGTTAACGTGCGCGTGCGCTCGTGCGTGTGTTTATGTGTGTACGTTTGTGCATGCATGCGTGCATGGCGTGTGTATGATAGAGTGAGTGACTGAGCGAGCAAGCATGCATGCGTACATGTGTGTGTATGCATACGTGCACGAATGCGTTTGTAAGTTGTATTTTCTCTAAAAGCTTAAAGAGTGTCTATTTTTGACAATTTTGGTGTTTCATCACTGATTTAAACATATTGAAAACAGCAAACAATTCGATTTATAAAGATGGTTATGGACGCAGCAACTGTATAAGTTGTGTTATTCAGTATGTACCTGTCAATTAAAGTCATTAAAATAAAAGCGAAATTTTTTATTTATTCTGCGTTATCCAAGCATTCAGCATATAATTAATTTCTCATTCAAACTATTTTCTGTTTATAACTTACTTGGTATCTTAATACCTCCACATTCAAATAGGAAGCACTATGATTTTGTTCAGCCTGTACTTTTAGACGATCAATTAATGCTGACATGTTAAACTGCAATATTAGAGAATCCGATCCAATTTGAGAACCATCTCTAAAATATAATAGAATGTAATATGCAGAATTTTCTAAAATATTTCTTACAATAAAACTAATTGCTCATTTGGCAGTATGTTACTTAACCTCTGTGTACTGCATATTCGAATAGCTAATTTAGCAAGATTAGGATTGTTTGCTAAAACTGTAATGATTCCTGCAGGGAATGAAAGCATCATTTCTCCAGACATTTTTACTTGACATCTAAAACTACATAATTAGAAGTACCACAATAACACAAACTTACATAATACTTTGATTCATCTATGCCTCTAAAAAGAGAATGAACAATCTCATGAAATGCAACAGCTAATGGTATTGTTCGTGCCATTCCTCCAAATGTTAAGAGCGACGGTTCTCTTGAAACGGCAATTGGCATACAAGCTGTTTTAAATTTTAAGTTACTAACACTTTCTGTTGGAAAAATTGTTGCAGGACAGGTTTGTGCTCTATTGTGTGCACCTTCTGATTTTCTCGATAGAGGTCTTGGAATCGACATGCAACCAGAAGCAAGCGCTGGATTTTGTTGTGAAATTCTTGGCATACTTAAAGTTGGCGGTTGTATATGTCCAGCTTCCAAAAATAAATCACCTAAATCTAAAACATCGTTATTGTGCCAACACCCCCTACACAGTTCACTTTAATTATTACCTGCATACTTTGAAGTAGATGAAAGTGTAGGCAAATTAAAGGTAGGTTGAGATAGATTTTGCGGTGTAGCATAAGGGTGAGCACTTATAGGAGTGCAAGCATTTGATGCAATAGGACTTTGAAATATACCAAGATCTAGTAAATCAGTACCTGCATATTTTGAAGAAGATGAAAGTGTAAACGAATTTAAGGTACGTTGAGATGAACTTTGTGTTGGAGAAAAAGGACGAGAACTTATAGGAATGGAAGCATTTGATGCAAAAGGGTTTTGAAATACACCAAGATCTAGTAAATCAGTAGTTGCACATTTTGAAGAAGATGGTGTAAGCAAATTCAAGATAGGTTGAGATGAACTGTGTAGTGGGGAATAAGGATAAGAATTTATAGGAGTGGAAGTATTAGATATAACCGGATTTTGAAATATACCAAGATCTAGTAAATCAGTGTTAGATTTACTATGCTGCTGGGACTGGGAGCTTTCCATTGTATATCCTTTGTTATGTTTACATAGATGATACGTACAATTTCTCTACAGTTGCACGAAGGTTATATACTAATGCTGAAATTGGTGTAAATCTATTAGTTAAAAGCTTAATTTTAACATGAAACTTACATTCTTTTCATTGTCTACATACAAGAAAATTATCAGTAATACATTTATCACATTTAACAGGGTCCTCATCTGAACTTGAATAAAATTGATCTTTATTACTTTGCCTAGTAATTATAGTATTTCCATCAGCATCAATTATACTTTGGTTTTATGTTAATAATTACATTAAAAACATAAACCACATAAAGTACTGTAAAAATGAAAAATCAATTCTTGCAAATCAGATTTTTCTTCCTTATTATTTGTATTATCAAACGTTCTTTTTCTTTTCAGATTTTCCGTTGTTTGAATTTATTCTTTCTGCGTCTTGGAAATCCTGTAAAATCTAATTAAGTTGTATATAGACTTTGTACTACAGCAAGATAAAACATAAAAGAATGTCGAAAAAGGCGAGTTAAGTAAAATATAGCATATTCAATGAGTAGCGTTAAGTGGTCAATGTAAAAGACATTTGCCAACACCGCTCAACAAGATGTGATGAAGAAAAGGAGCTACAAGCACTACACCGCCTATCATAGTACTAACGGCTGCCGCCAAGAATATATCAGCATAAGCCAATGTCCCTGCAACATGCAACAACGGACAACTAAACTAAAATATTACTTAGATTCCTGTTAAATTACTCATTTGTTGATCATCAGCAGTGCTTGTAGGACCGGATAAAACACTACAAGGCTAATCTCACTTGCGCATCCTGTAAAAATAGCTCAAACTCTGGCTGGAAAAACATTGCGATCAACATGCAGATTAATAACGCATTTCCTGGAAGTTAGAAATAAAAAAATTAAGAAGAGAAGTTGTATGTCAGGCTGTGTTGGCATTGTGCTGGCATAGCTTGTACCATTGGTATGCCGATATAATTTTGTTACCTCTTTGCTTGGGAGGTTTGATGGCTCAGATTTCAGTTAAGTGACGTCAGTGCCTCATTTGCATTAACTGGACCTAATGATAAAAAGCACAATATCAAATTTTTAATTTAAAGTCAATATTTAAAAGATTTTATATTGTACAGTTATAAGATAAATTAAACAAATTGTTAACAAAAATTATGCAAATATATGTGTCGCATGTTTGAGTTAAGCATGGCAACAGTAAATTTAATTTATTTTTAACAATCACAGTATATTTGTCGTGTCAAACTAAGTCAATAACCATGTTTCCATATAGTTGATTGACATGCTTTTCAGATATAAAAATAATAATGTTATGACAATATTGTATTTTTAACATAAAGGATAAAAGCTTTATTACTGCTATTCATTACACAGTCACGTCTCTAAAGATAAAAAGTTTTTCTTAATTAATTTTGTATGATAGTTTTATCCATTCTGAACGGACCTGCACCTTGAAGAAGTTTTAAAATACTAGAACGGGTAGAATGGCTTGCGTATTTCAGTGAGCTAAAGAGCCGAACTATAGGTTTAACCAAAATAGTAGGGTCTTTAGTGAGGAACGAGACTAAAACAGATCCCCGAAAGAGAGCAGCAACTTTTTCGGTACTTAAAGTGGCAGAGACCATAGAGGTCGGTATGGCACTCTAAGACACACTACTGTAATGTGGAAGGCAACGAGAATTCACCACATTACCTCTCAAGTACACAGCGTACATAAATTGTTATTAATGATCATGGCATCCTCTGAGGTAAAAAATTCTGGAGTTAAAATAGTCCCTATTCGGATCTCTGGGAGGGGACTACTTCAGGGATGTGATCAGAAAATATAAAAAAAAGGGTCGTAAACATTCTACGAGTTGGAACGTGGAATGTCAGAAGTATGAAGCAAGTAGGTAAGCTAGAGAACTTGAAAATTGAAATGGAAAGGTTAGTATTAGACATAGTAGGGATCACCAAAGTTCGTTGTCCAGAGCCGGGAGATTTTTGGAGTAAAGGCTTTAGGGTAATTTATACAGGATCAGAGGAATGAAATTTGCATACGGGGATAGTTATTTGAAAAATGATAGGACAACGTATAGAAAACTACTTACAAAAGAACGCAAGAGTACTCATGGTTAGATTAGAATTTAAACCGGTAAATACAGTAATAATACAAGTATACATGCCCACCTCTAGCTACAGTGAGGAAAAGGTAAAGACAATCTACAAAGATATTGAAGACATACT
This sequence comes from Platerodrilus igneus, assembly GCA_036346225.1. Taxonomy (NCBI): domain Eukaryota; kingdom Metazoa; phylum Arthropoda; class Insecta; order Coleoptera; family Lycidae; genus Platerodrilus; species Platerodrilus igneus. The sequence goes on along the minus strand of JARFIW010001395.1, from coordinate 546,525 downwards.
AAGATGCGAACAGGGCCTTAAAAATTTAATAATTATGAGCGATTTTAATGCAGTGGTAGGTGAAAGTAGGGAAGGAGCAGTAAGAGATTTATTTGGTTTAGGCACGAGAAACGCCGGGGGAAATAGGCTGGTAGAATTTTGCGACAACAACAATTTAACCATCACAAACACATTATTTTAGCATCATACTAGAAGAAGATACACGTGGAAGATGCCAAGAGATATAGGAGGATATCAAATAGATTACATTCTTGTTCGACAACGGGTTAGAAATCAAGTAAAAGACTGTAGAAGCTACCCAGAAGCAAATATAGACACTGGCCACAACATCGTAATTATGAAGGCCGCTCTAAAGTTTAAAAATTTGAAAAAGAGGAACGGAAAAAGACACTTTGACTTAGAGAAACTAAAAGATAAAGATATCTATGAAAGATTTGAAAAAAGTCAAATGAATTGCTGAAAATTTCTTATACTAAGGAAGTAGAAACAGAATGGAATAATATTAAATCCAGCTTAGACATGGCAGCCATAGATATTCTGGGGTATACACAAAAAGAAAATAAGAAACCATGGGTAGCAAAGGATATCCTGAATCTAATAGAAGAAAGATGAAAATTCAAAAATAGGTCAGATGAAACAGGAAAACAGAGATACAAAACCATAAAATGGGTTTGCAAATGCAGGAGACCTAAAGAACAATGGATTGGTAATGAGTGCAAAGAGGTACAAACTAAGATGGAAATAGGTAAGACAGACGAAGCATACAAACTAATTAGAATGAATTTTAGGGATATAAAACCGCATAGCAAAGATATAAGGGTCGCGTGAGGAAACGTCATTATAGAAAATGTAGAGAAAGTGGGTAGATGGCAAGAATATATAGGGAATTTATATGCAAAAGAGAAACTAACAGCATTAGAACAAGAATCAGACATTGAATGACTTGGGATATTCTATACTTAGAGATGAGTTTGAATTAGCATTAAAAGATCTGAAAAATGGAAAGGCACCTGGTACAGATAAGGTGCAAGCAGAAACTCTAAAAGCCGCTGAACAAGCAGTAACAGAACGTTTCTTCCAACTTGTAAGCTATATGTATGAGACAGGCGAGATACCTAAAGATTTCAAACATAACATCATGGTCACTATACCAAAAATGAGAGGCTCGGATGGATGTGAAAATTTTCTAACAATATGTTTGACAGCACACGTGTTAAAAATATTAACTAGAATTGTACAAAACGGATGGAAAAAGAAGCTAAAGAAGTACTTGAAGATAAATTTGGGTTTAGGTGAAACAGGGGAACATGGGAGGCTATTTTAGCTCTAAGGATGACAATAGAGGAAACATTAGAAAAAGGGGAGAGCGTCACAACTTAATTGGTCGACTTTAAAGCATGATGTAATTGTATATTTTATTTGTGACTAAGTTAATATTACAGTGGTTTTAGAACAATTTTAATACTTTTTTTATGTGTTCATTGGTAGCTAAACTATTTGTTCTAGACTACATGTTTATTAACAATTTTTTTTTGTCTTATCGGTCTCTACACCTCCTTTAAATTAATGACATAAAACTTGTAATGTATCAATATGTAAATTGTCTTACGGTTGATAACAGAACTTGTTATTTTGTTAATGTGCAAATAAATTAGAATCATATACACATTAAGTAGTCGGTCTACACCTTTGGGTTTCACCATGTCAATACTTTGTGATTACAGTTTATAATAAGCGAGAACATTTATTTTACTATACATTATAAAACTCAAGTTGGTGTTTATTTCTATCAAGAACTTCACAAAACTAATTCCACCCCGTATAAAGGTCAACCAAAATCTCACGGATAAAGTTTTGAACAATTACAATACCTTTCATATATAGAACATACATGAGAAAGTAAAAAGCGTCAATTTTTTAATAAAAAATACAAAAGCATTCTTAAAATACCCACCTTACTATAGCATGGATTTTCTCTATTAATTTGAATAAAATTACACATAGTTTACTTGGATAAAATTAAATCTTCTTATGAGAGTCGATTAATGCTTTTAAGAAAATTAATCTGCACTTTCAATATTTATACAGATTTTCTTGTACCTAAAATTTACACTAAATTATCTTTAGCACATAAAAGTAAATAAGACTATTGATATAAAATACTATAAATAGCGTTTAAAAATCTTACCGTGTAGTTCTATACATCTACCCAACGCTTCTAAGCATGACATGCAGTATGTAACAGTATTAATAAATGAGATCAATTTTCTTGGTTGTATTAATAGCATCCACTGATAGTATAATACTTCTAATTGATGGCTTTTATCTGATCCCATTTTCAAAGAGGCATTAACTTATCAGTCTTAAGTATCTATAACAGGATAATAACACCAGCTCATTTAGATAATTTAAAAGATGCTTACAGACTGACATACTTGTTATACCAAGTAATAAAAGTGATTTTCCTTTTACGTTCAGGTAACAATATTAGATGAATTTCCTTAAATTGTTGTGGTGAATGTGTTTCTCCAGTTATTTATCAAGATTAAATTTCATGAATATCATCGCTATTGAAATAAAAATAAAAAGTGTAGAGATTGCTTATTTTTAAAATCTGTAATTTATATCTTTGTATTCTTAGCTGAATGTGTTGCAAATAACATTTGGTGAAAACACTATCAATCATTATTCAAAGAAGAGAATGTGAGATATTGAATTATTTGAATGACACTTTTGATTCAAAATAAACTTTCAGTTTTTTATTATCTATTTATACTCCTATTTATATAACCATTAACATAACTATATAATGTTTATAAATAAATCAATGTAAATTGTGCGCATGCTTGACACAATGATAGATTTGTAATTCATTAAATTTTCTTTGACTTTGCTAAAAGCGTAACTGAAAATAATTTCAAGTAGGTTTAGAGTACAAGTTTACTCGATAATTGATCACTTTTTAAGGAAAACAAATTCCCAAATAGTAATTTCACCAATAAAGAAATCTTTTTTGGGTGGTCTATGTAACTCACAGTATATTAGTTTTTATTGCCACGTGGGGATTTAACAGATCAACATCTTGAGATTGTATTTTCTAAAATGTATTGTAAATATTTACATCAGTTGCAAACTTATAAAAGCTGCAGCTAAAATGAATGTAGGTTCAGTTGCAAACTGAAATTATATTTGAAATAACAAAATTTGTACTATTTAACAGGTTCCCTTCTCAATATAAGCATAACCCTGTTTTACTGACAGTGTCAAGTTTATGACTTATGTCAGATATAGACATGAAGCGATGCTCAAAATTACGGCTATAAGGCAAGTATTAAATATACAAATATTAGGTAGATAATTTCTAAAGCTAAGTTGTAAAAATCGAGCTAGTAATTGAAAGAAGAAAAATATAAGGTCTTGGACAGGACTTGAACCTGTATTTTAGCCTTTCCGTTACCATGCGTTTACCAATTACGTCACCGAGACCGATGACGACAATTGGGAAATTTACAAATATAAAACGAGTACACAACTATACATGAACCTAACTTTCAATTACGTTTAGCATTTTTTGTTAATCATATCTGACATTGTCAAGTTTTTGACTTATGTCAGTTATAGACAAGAAGCGACGCTCAAAATTACGGCTATAAGCCAAGTATTAAATATATAAACATTTTAGGTAGTTTTTTATACAAGGTAAGTTGATAAATACTAACGTAGTAAAGTTAATAAGATGAAATAATAACTTAGACTTTTATACAAAGCTCAAATGATCATTTCAAATCGAGCTAATAATTGAAAGGTGCCTGAAAGACTACGATACAGGTTCAAGTCCAGTTCAAGACCTTATATTCTCCTTCTTTCAATTACTAGCTCGATTTGAAATGGTCATTTGGGCTTTGCATAAAAGTCTAAGTTATTATTTCATCTTATTAATTATAATACATTAGTATTTATCAACTTACCTTGTGTAAAAAACTTCAGCCACAATAGGAACTGATTCCTTCGCGATAGTAGATAGCGAAACAGGATCAGGTAAAACTTTAACGACAACAGCAACAGGCATCACAGCTACGGGTTCACTAACTTCAACAGGACCTTCTCTATCCGTACTAGAAATTATGTTCACTTCAGCTACGGCTGTGATTGCCGGCACGACAGAAATTTCTCGAGGTAGAAGCATTTAAGAAAGCAGGAACGTGTAAAATTTTGACAAAAACGGGAAGAGACATTAAAGATACAGGTTCATGGACTTCAACAAGACCTTTGCAGACTGAATTAGAAGTTATCGTTATTTCAGCTACGGCTGTTATTGTGGGTACGACAGAAATTTCTCGAGTAGAACCACTTAAGAAATCAGGAACATGTAGAATTTTGACAGCAACAGCAACAGACATTAAAGATACAGGTTCGTGGACTTCAACAGGGCCTTCGCAGACTGAATTAGAAGTTATCGTCACCTCAGCGACATTTGTGCTTGCAGACACGACAGATTTCTTGGGTAGAATCATTTAAAAGTGGGAAGAAACTCTTGAGAAGCTAGCTGCAAGTCACTAAGTCGAAGTATGGGTTGCGATGGTGGTGGAGGCACAGTTTGAGGTGAAAGTGAATAAGTAGGGCGAGCAGAAGGAGGAGTAGAATAGGATGTAGAACTAGAAACGGAAGAAAGTTTGTTTGAAGTTACATTTGGTGAAAAGGGGTATGTGTGGATAGTAGTAGCAGCCCGTAGGCGTAGGAAAAACCTTAACAACTCGGTCATGTGAAGCAAAAGTTGTTTTCTCAATAGTAGCGGACTTATAAGCAAAATCCGGGGTTTGACATTATGAATCAGTAAATTAGACAACGACTTCCAGTCAGAAAACCTATGCCGATAACCACGATACCAAACTAACGCTTTAGCCTCGAATAAATCCACTGCAAACTCAAATAACTGCAATTCTGACACATGGTGAGCTCGTCAGGGTTTTTCGACTCGTTCGAAAAAATCATGTACGGTAAGTGTGTTTGGGTTACCAAAAAATTTCAAATTCCACTATCACACTGGAAGACCTTGGTAGGAAGCCGAAAAAGACGTCATTTTGAATACGAACAAGATAGAAATTGGTAGAAAGTAACTAAACAAAGGCTAATCGTAACTCGATAGAAGCCAAAAAAAAGTATTGCGAATACAGGACAATCTAAAACATATCCGACGGATAAACTTCATGAACACCAATAGGAGCGAAACAACCAAATAGAAATTAGGAACAAGAACAGGGCGCCAGCGTTTTCAACGGACTAGGATTATTGGCGAAAACACAAGTCCAATAATATGACATGAGCTAACTAAGGATATTTAGCGATCACGGAAGAGAACAAAATCCAAATTCAAGAAGATCGAACCCACACAAGAAATAAGGAAAACCGATCTTCATATGATGAACACCAAAGAGCCGAAAGAAAGAGAAAAAATAAACAATAGGTCGAATGTAAAGAAAGAAAAAACAAGTAGCATCAGGCCGAGGAATGCGGGTAATGTCGGAAATTAGGCAGTATCAACAAACAAAAATTAGGCCAGAAATTAAGCGAAACCAAATCGGAGCCAACGTTACACAAAACAAAATTAGAGCCCAAATTAACGAAAACCAAAATCAAAGCAAACATTACCCAAGACAAAATCGGAGCCAAAAAAATTCTCTATAACAAACTCGCAGCCCCACGCCAGGGCATCAGAATTTATGCTACGTACCTAAACATAGCCGGAAGAAAAGAAAATACCAGGCTAACTCCCAACCGCGGAGAGTGGGGGTATTTGCCTACATACCAAAAGGAAACAAAAAAAAACACATCGCCCACGATTATCTATTAACACATAAAAATAATTAAAGGATTCTGTACGAACAAGCAAAAAAAAATTATTTAAGTGTAATTATTTCACAACAAACAATTATATTGTACGGACAATTTAGGAATTTAGATATGAAGTGCGCATCTCGTATTTCACATAAAATAAAATTAATCAGTAGTAAATAAACCTGTGAAAGCTTTTGTCAAGCGTTTTTAAAATTTTACCTAATACTTTTTGTAAAACAATTAATTACTAGAAAAAAATTAACGTGTGGGAGCTTTTGTCAGACATCTTTTAAATCGTACATAGTACTGTTTGTAAAATAAACCAATCAGTATCAAAGAATAAGCGTGCGTCTGTCCAACATTTTTAACCATGGTACATCACACCTGTAGAGCGATAATATCGATTAACATCAACAAACAATAGTTTTACAATGTCATGTTTCTTATCACGTAACTACACCAAACGCTGATACGGAATATGTCATTGACACACACAAAAGGAAACGAGTTGCATACCTGTAGGTGTCCGGATACTTAGCTTGCAAACCGTCTGGGGTGAGTCAGCACAGCAACGCCATGGTAGTCAGGATACATTTACTTTGCTACCATAACTACCGCAGCGATCCACAGACAAAAGCAGCTGGTCCACGGCAACGAACAGGTGGACCTACACAAAAAGAACCTATTTGGCCTCCAGCTAAGAAAGCTAAAAAGAAAATCTGATTAGAATGGGTATGAGCGGGGAAACTTACCAATTCACGCAAGACACCCCCATGTTGCTTTTGAAATACGGTGACGAATAATGTAGAAAATACCTCGAGGCACAAGCTGCAGAATCAAACTTAACAATGGTTCAAACAACACGAATTCGAACTGCAAATTTTCGCGTACGGAAGCGCGATTGAAACTGGAAAACCTGAGTTTTATCGGATAGTGCGCGGCCTTATTTCAACAAGTCTTTATATTGGAACAATAGAGAAAACCATTATACGCGGTCGTAATGTATACCAAGATAGCGGATACTTAAAACAGGATATAAACTATTTAATTGTAGCATAAACTTGTCGTTTCAAAGTAACTAAATTTAAGTTGAAGAATTTATTCGAAAGCGTGTTTATTATTAATTATGTTGAAGGATTTAACAGTAGAAACGAAATTTATTCGAGGGGGTATTGAATTAACAAGGGAGAAGAATATGGTATTTAATTTATACTGAAAATAAATATAACAAGCTGTAGAATAAAATAAAGTTTTTAGTTGTAATGCCCTTGTTGTAGCTGTCAGTCGATAGATCCAAAGCTCTGCAAAATCTATAAGATCCACAGATCGTTCGTAGTGAAATAACAAGCTAAATATGTAGTAATCAAATTTTTGATGTGCGCCAAATGTGTGCAAAAGAATGAACCTCACGATTCTATATCAGATTTTGTAAATTTGTAACAAAGAGAACTGGTTTTCTTAATACTGTGACTTGTAATTTGTCTTCTTTGAAAACTTTTGTCAAAGTACTAAGTGTTGTTTGTGCACAAATAATTACTTCCTAACCAATATTAACAGATTGACGTAAATTAGTATAAATTAACTCACAACTATTTTATAAAACATCTAACATTTAAAATTTATCATTAGATTAATAAGCGCTACAATGAAAATGAATGTTATTAAAATATTAAAATAGCATAAATGTCTGACCTTTATTTAATGTACATTCTGCAATTTAACTGTTGTCCTTGATACGCTTCACTCAGCAAATTTCCAGGTTGAATAAAGTTCTAAGTTGGATTATATTCTGCATCCAACGTTTTATTACGTTACGAATATCTTGGTATCAATACATTCTTTCTCTTATAAACAATTTAATATTGTAAATTATACGTGAGCTAGGACCTAAATCGACTCGCATCAAAAGTAGAATTATATCAAAAATAGTTCTAAATCAGAAGTAATACTAAAGCTGAAATAGACATTAACCCAGAAGTAGACTAAATGTAATACTAAAACCTTAAAGCACTCTTAAATGTAAAGCTTAGAGTTCTATAAAATTTGTTTAAATATGAGTTAAAGTAAATTCTTATCCTCACTCATGTTTAGTTAAACAGTGTTGAATAAAAAAATATTGAAAACATTTTAAGTTCACTTTGCAAATATTTATATGACTTTAATTTTCACTAATTAAAACTTTTAACAAACTAACATGCTGTATCATTGATTTTCACTCATAGATCATAAAACAAAATTCCCGTTTTAATGTTCTGTGCCTCTATTTATATGATTTTCAAGCATGGATTTGTGAATTATTTATTGAATTGAAACTTTTCCCAGCATGTGTGATATCTAAAATGACCAAACCTAAAAAATTTAATGAAGCTCTTAAGAACTAATATTAAAAATAATCTCGAATAGCTTTCACTTTTATACGCCTCATATCAGAATAACAAGATAATAGTAAGCTTGAAATACACATGACTTGAAGACAGCAGAATGTTTGAACTTTTAACTTAGAAATATAGATTAAATGCAGTGTGTGCTACACTAAATTTAAATAACATTAAACAAGCTACTTTGTACAACCACCTATACAGATTAAAATTAATTTTGTTCTTATATTGCAGTTACAGTATTGAAATTGAATTGTGAGCATTTCTTATGAAATAAATTATCCGTAATATAAAGAAATGATTCACGTTATGCAAACTTGCTTTTAAAAAATTCGATCTATAAAATATTTACAAACTAATGACGCTCAAGGATGACTAAGCACAAACATCACAACATAACTTTTTTAATCTAATATATTGGTTTCTAATGATAGAACTTAGAACAAGAGGTGTAATTCATGACATAACTACACACTAACAATGCTAAAATCTTTCTAAGTGTTAAAGGTTATGAGATTGATTTACTTAAGTTAACTAATTTGTGTCGAAGACGCGATTTGTGAACTATTTATAAACTTATGATGCAGAAAATATCATTAACTACTAAATTTCAAAATTTATATTTAATTCTACGATTTAGTTTAAATATAAAAAGCCCCACGTTTGGGTCGTTTTTAATTGCTGCGAATCCTCCCCCCCTTACTAAATACCTCTGCTTAACAAGGTTTGCCACAGCTTCTCAGCTGCTTTCTGAAAATTAAGCTAACTGCTCAAAAAAAATGCTGCTTTGGTAAATCGCTTATTTTTATTAACATGTCAAGAAAAATGTACACGCCTCTTTCACGCATTATTTACATATTCTATACATCCTCCCTCTCCCCCTTCCCGAAATATTCTCTTAGCAATACATTTCGATATCAAAATTTATTCCAGATAATTTTTTACGAGACCATAGTAAACCTTAACCTTTCATGCTAATTTTTCCACATCAATAATCAAAAAGACCCTTTTACTTTGTACATAAATCAAATATTATAAATCACTCCTTATCATAAATTCCCACATAAAATACAATAAACACAATTCAAATTAAATTATTCAATCAGAAACCTTTTCCTCGTTTGTCCTTTTAGTTCATAAAATTATACACCTCAATGCACTCTCATTAAGCCCCTGTTTACACACATATACAATGAAAAAGCATCAGTTACTTGGATTCCATAACTGCACACGGGCCTGCCATCATTCCATCAATGACTGTGGCATTTAGGAACACCCCAATCTAGGTTGCAATCACCTCAACGGCAAGGCCGCAACCATATCACCAAGACGTCATCTCGTTCACCAATTTGATAGATCTTCCAAACTCCCAAACCTCTTCTACTAATACCATAAATTTGTTAGAAAACCACTAAACCAACTAAACACTGACATCGACTCCTTTTCAAAGTGCATACCTTTGCACTCTTAGTGCAAATTAAAAGCAACTGTTTTTACTTACATCAAATTAAACTTCTATGCAAAACGTAAAAGCATTTCTGGCATGAGAGCCGCCAGTTTGTCAAGATATAATAGCAGTAAGCTAGTTGAAACTACGCTAGCGACGTATGCTTGTTAAAAACTAGAAGAGTAACAGAGCTCCACATCAAGCTCTTGGTGCTTATATGTTAGTCTCCCCACCTCCAAAAGCTTGCCACAATTTCTAAAAATTTCTATAATACAAACATTTGTACACAACAATTCTCCGTAAAACTTTCAACGGCCACTCGTTTCCACAACCATCTCCATAACGTACACAAAATTCCTCGTATTTAACGGACACTCATTTCTTTGAAAATCACTTGAAGCTAACAAACTCTCGCACGTTACCTAAATGATTTCCTCGTATTTTGACCCCTAACTTAAACTAAGCTTGTACGAACTTCAAACAACGAACGCTATGGATTTAAACTACACCCCTCAATATAATACGGGTTATGTCTATCTCATTCCAATATATGCGCTAAAATCAACTATCTCTTACTTTGTTTTCCATGTTTGTGGTATAACTAACAACTGCTACTAACTCGACTCACCTTGTATTCACACAAATCAACGAACGCTTTGAAATGTTCTAACATCCCTCGTGAATATCAGATAGCAAATTGGACCACCATATATCATAAACTCTTACCTGTTATCACAAAGTCGAGAATTTCTTATTAATCATGGAAGCCCAAGGTAAAGTTGGATGGAAAACGGCTTGAGGAAAAGAAAAACTTTTTAGAGATAAACGGCTAGTAGAGTGTTAGCTCTGGGTAGATCGACTTCACAAAAATTTAATTATTTAACGTCTTATAAAATTGCGTCATTCAACAAAGGGTTAGTTCTACTTAATATCTTATAAAAAAATTCATTATGTTCTTTAAGAATCAAATTACATGACCTCAAAATAACTAAAGATATTTTTTAAATAACGCAGAACAACATGTGATATTTATATTGGATAGCTAGATATTTTTTTGACATCATACGTGAATAACAACTTATTCAGTATAGTTAACGCTATCTGCTTGTGAAACAATTACGATAAGCAAACTACATAGCCATCCTTAAAATTTTGCAAGGTTACAAGTTTAGTACGGAATCTTTCTTTTTCTAAGTAAATTTTAAGATATCTAAATCAAGGTAAAATTTCAACCTTCTATCATTCGTAAAACATTTAAATAAATATAACTGGAATTAAAGATTAAATGTCACTCACGTGTCGAAGTACAGTGCAATCAAAAAAATTGAACTTCTAGACTATAATCATATGACACCAGATGTGGACTATTCCATATACATCTGCGGTGCACGCAACAGGAAACATACCATTACGAATGAATTTAACGCTGGAATTATAAAAGATCTTCTGAACAAAATATTATTTAACCAAACCAAATCTTCATTAAGTACGTCCTATTATTTTCTTGTATTTTATATCTCAAACTAAATTTTCGTTTCAGCAGTATTTATGGTATGGATGATATTGCACTACGAGAAAAGCATTAATAAAATTTATCTAATTAATAATACCAACTGTTTTAATGATGGGGGACTTCTATTTCTTCGGCCAGCAGGAATCAACTGAGCTGCTAAAGGTGGAATACAAAATAAAACCATCATTCAACAGCTGTCAGGAACCACATTCCGACACGAAGGCTAAATTCGTTAAAACTTTCTTACAGACCGAATTGCAGGCCATGTGCCTGGATACCATTTTGACTTTTCTACGCTGCGGATTGCAGCTTACCTGTTCAAACGCTGATAGAAAAGTGATACGAAATGACAGACTGACGATTCTTATTAGAGGAACTTAAACCTCTAAAGCGAAGGAGCGCATATGCTATTATATATTTTATGAATTATTTTAAGTGATCAAATATTTATAAATTATATTTTTATTTTATTGAGATATTATATTAGATTAATAAGGAAAGTGAAACTGAATAAAAAATACGTTACAGCTTAACGCGTGTTATACCTATCTCACTTTTACACATGCTATTAAATAACTACTCTTTGTTTCTTTGATGGCAAGCTTCTTTCGTAACGGTCAATAGTTATCCTTACAACTTAAGTTTTACATTTTTTTAAGAAGCTATAAATTTATTCTAATTGACGTCGGAACTAACAACTACCTGAAATTTCTGTTATTTGTGCAATGTTTTTCCTATTAATTACACGGAAAAATACAACGGTTACATCTGTTTATAGTTTAATGATACTTTGGAGGTTTCTTCAAACACTTTTAAACTCTTTTACTTAATAACCTAACTGCCACTTTGCTTGCAAACTAAACGGTTTTAAATCTTAGAAATAATGCTAAAGCTTTTCAAAAATTATTCCTACAATTTACACTTATTAAAATACGAGGGTTAAAATATGTTTATGACATGACCTTTTAAATGCTATCTTACACAGGGAATGTTTCTATTAAGCCACACGCTATATTCTGAAAGGGTGCTGTGATACAGCTACAGCAATTTGTAAAACTTGAAACGTTGATGCGCCACCAAAAGAGTGCTGTGACAACGCCTCGCTTTGTTGCGCCGCTGAAAAGGTGCTGTGATACAGATACAGCAATTTGTAAAACTTGAAACTATTAACTTACTTTCTTTTCTAACTTTGCCAGGCCAGCTCAACGGAATTGACGGTGTTTTCAAAATGAAATCAAACAGCCATATTAAAGCAGTTATACAGTATGCAATATTTTCTCTCATACAAAAGCATATAGAACATTTATAACATTGTTTCTTTCAAACATAAAATAATTTCTAAGAAGTACTTATTATAAAAAAATGGTTCTACCTTATTTTAAATTTACAGAACCAAATTTCCTTTTTTATGGATATTTTACCTGACTTTGTTTATTCCCACGCTTGTAAGGTTTGTTTGGCAAAAAATCCTTGACAGATAATATATTAAATGGTCAGAGTGTTTCGATCACTGAACACAAACTTTCCTGGTAAAGATGCTCACAAAAAAAATATTCTATGGTTAACACTTATTATTCCACCTTAAATTAAATGACAAAAACTCCAATACCAGTTAAAAATAAATCTAAAAGTAATTCTTCCAGAATCAACAAAAACGCTCCTCCAACTCGTAATTAAATATCTTCTTATTTTAAATTGACGTCAAATCTGGTTACAAGATTTTCCATATTTAACATTCTCATTTTAAACAGCAGCCGCCAAAGTACTCTTTTGGTTAAATTTTCATCTCTTTTATTTAATAAAATTTTTAGAATAGCGTTATATTGAACAATTTTCTCTCTTCATTGTATTTAATAATTTTTATTTTTTATGTAAGTTACGTTTAAAACATCACTTCTCTATTCATTGTAACATCGTAATTATTAAATAACAGTATGCCTACTGCATACTCTAAATATCATCTTCGCAAAGCAACAACTCGCGATTTAAAATAAGATAACATTTCGCGATCGAATTTAAGAATAACTGTTTTTAGTAAACGCTTCCTTATATGTACTACTTATCTATTTCTAGAATGTAGTGGTATAGTATGAAACATTATGATGCAAGGTTTCCAGAAAAAATCATTAGCGTCTAAAATCGAGGCGTTTTATTACCTCGTAATCTCTTCCACTTATTAGTGACGCGCGCAGCCTCGTTTTCGTTTAACACTTAAGGTTATTGTGTCGAATTGATTATTTTTCAATATTCGAGCCGCTTCTTGGAATAAACGTTTATTTATTAATGAGTTTATACGAAATTGAGATATTGTCCCGAAACTTACTTCTTAATCTCGTCGATTCTAGAAAATTCCTTATTTAAAATCAATTTATACAATTCATAGGTTTATTAATTTAAACTGTAATTGCTTTTTAATGCAAAAGGGGTTGGAGTTTATAGAAAGTACAGTATTGCCCGAAATAAACAGTACTGAAATTGTAATTGTTTTGTGTATTTAAAAAATACATCTTATTGACACTTTATTATATGTTCTAAATGTGCACCTCCTCGTTCGAGACAGACTTCATAACGATGTTCTAAGTTTCTGGTCATGTTATTGAATAAGGGTTGTCTCAGGGCTGCGAAGAAGACTCTAACGGCATCCTTTAATTCATCGATGGTTTGTGGTGCCCGTTTGAAAACGGCATTTTAGCCATGCCCCAAATGTATGCGTCTGGAGGTGTGAGGTCTGGAGAATGTGAAGGATAAGGGAAGTCAGTAAATCGTGATATGAATTTGCCTGGAAAATGTTCTTGAAGAAATTGACGAATTGCGGCAGCAGTATGGCAAGTTGCCCCGTCCTGCTGAAAAAATTGGTTTCGAAATGCCAAGTTACGTGCACGACAGAATTGACGTAGATCAGGGATAAATCGTGTTAAAATTTGTCTGTACCTCTGTTGATTAAGTGTGACTTGCCTACCATTCTCTTCGATAAAGTACGGACCAATGATTCCGTGTCCGGAAACAGCACACCAGACACTCACTTTTTCACTATGTAAAGGAACCTCTTGAACCTCATCGGGTCTGGCAAAGCCCAGAAATCGATTTGTGCGACGATTCACATAGCCTGACAAATGAAAATGTGCTTCGTCTGAAAACCAAACATTTTTCAAAAATTCAGGATTTTCATACTGTAACGCGAGAATTCTGGCGCAATATTCCACTCTACTGCGATAATCCCGAGGATGTAGTTGTTGATGTACCTGAATCACATACGAAAATGTACCCAGCTCCTTCAGGATTCTTTGAAAAGAAGTTCTTTTTAAATCAAGTTGTAACGCTGTCCTTGCCTGGCTGACTTTCGGATTTTCTAAGATTTGCTCAAAAACACGTTCATGGTTATTGTTGTTGTTAACTGTCCTGGGACGCCCCGAGTTTCCTTTTCGTTGGCACAATACACCCTGTATTTCTAAACTTTTCAATAACCTTCAAAATTACAGCATTACTTGGAGAACGTTTATTAAACCTTTGTGTGAATTGATCAGACACGTATAGCAAACTTGCACCATTACGTCGGCCGATTCCGTATGAACGAAAATAATGCTCTACCAGAAACACTTTCTCCTCTGTACTTAACACCATTTTTAACAATTAGGCCCTACTAATTACTTGTTTGAGGTTTACTTGACAGGTCTATACTAGCTAACTTGAGTGTGACAGCGCACGCATAAAAACACCGCCAACTTAGTTTCAGTACTGTTTATTTCGGGCAATACTGTATTTGCTTTTACAGCAAAACGTGTTTCAGTACCCAAAATTAATATTAAAGTTGGGGTTTTAAATACACGATTGATTGAAGTTTTTATACTAAATGCGTTAAAGCTAGCACTATTCTACGCTATTTACAGCAAATGAAGAGCATTTGTATATGCATCGAAAATGTATTGATAATTAATAAGTGAAAATAAATGACTTTGTATTTACCTTAAAATATTCGATGTGCGTTTGCATTGAATGCGTCTTTAGGGATCTAAACTTAATTATTTTTATATATACAGCTTACGTTATTTGCTCAATAAAAGTTGAATGTTTTTAGCTAGCTTTCTTCAAAATAAAACCACTAGAATTAGGCATCAGATGTATAATAATACAAAATATTCTTGTACAAACAATCTTTCAAATACCACTCACTATATCCAGAACGCCTTTTTCTCTTACAAACAATATGTTACATATAACATTTAGGAAACACAACTTTCTCTGAACACAAGTTTTAAATATTAAAAATAGAGTCAAAAATTGCCAAAACGGCTTTGTCTTATACAAACAATATCTTAAACCTAACAAAAAATATATAACTTCTGGATAATCACTCACTTATACTAAAAATATATTCCAAAATCTCTTTTATAATTAAGATGAGCACACACTTATCTTTATCATCATTTTGTTTTCGACCTTACTTAAGGTCTCTTTGACGCAGCTCTAACTTCTTTTCTATTCTGCGCTAACCTAAAGAGTTCTACATACCCTTCACAACCTACATTTCTAATAATTTGACTAATATAGCTTGGTCTAGATCTTCCAATACTCTTTTATCTTTTTCTTATCTACTTGGCTCGACATAGATATTATCAACCTGATTGTTGTTAAAGAACTCCGACATGTTTACATGATTCCCATTTATAAGGAAATGAAATATTACCTGGTTATACCCTCCAAAAAAGGAAAAGTGTTAAATTATATGTTACGGTAAGGCTTAAGCAACGAATCGCTACCAACATGCCAGACCGCTAACTAATTGTGAGTTATGTCATGGTGACATTTAGTTAACTGATTTTTATTTATTTATTTGTTTTGTTTTCGAACATACTTAAGGTCGGTTTGACGCAGCTTTAAATTCCTTTCTATTCTGAGCTAGTCTAAAAAGATCTACATACCCTTCACAACCCAAATCTCTAATAATTTGACTAATATAGCTTTGTCTAGGTCTTCCTACTCTATTTTTATTTGGTAGTCTATAATCTTAGACCTTACTAAATAGTCCCTCATGTCTTAACTGGTGCCCTGCCATTCTATCTCTCCTGACCTTTAATTGTTTCCACATACAGGGCTCCTCACCTATCATTCTATAAACTTCTTTATTTGTTACTCTATCTGTCCAACTAATCTTTAACATTCTCCTATAACACAAAGTTTCAAAAGCTTCTATCTTTTTCTTATCTACCTATTTAATTGTCTAAGTCTCACTACCGTATAATCGAACGCTCCTCCATACGTACGACTTTAAGAAACTTGTTCCGTCATCTAAACTAATACTATTAGCTATTAGTAAGTCTTTCTTTTTTAAAAACATTGTTCTAGTTTGAGCTATTATAGCTACTATATCCCTTCTGCTACGTCCGTGCTGTGTAATTATACTACCTAAATAGCAAAATTCATCTACCTCTTATAACTAGGTATTACTTATTTTTAATTTTGGTTTAGAACTAGGCTGTAACTGACTTGTCATCATCTTTGCTTTTCCTGAGTTAATTCTCATACTATAGTTACTCTGTAGTATCTCATCTAAAATATTTAAAACTCTCCTAACTCCTTTCTAGACTCATCTATAATGGCTATATCATTTTATCATTAGTATCGGTTCTCTAGTACCTCTGCCTTTACGAAAACCATATTGGTCTTCGCCTAAATAATTCTCAGTCAAAGCTTCTACTCTATTTTTAATTACTATTGTTAGTATTTTGGAAATGTAGGTAGTTAAACTAACTGTTCTAAAATTCTCATACCTATCAGCTCTTGATTTTTTTGGGATTGGAATAATAATATTTTTTTCGAAATTTATTGTGACCTCACCTGTGTCATATTACTTTCACTAGTTCATATAATCTGTCTAAAGTTTTCTGACTTGCATATTTTATTAATTCTGCGGGTATATCGTCTATCCCCGGCGCTTTATTTAGTTTAAGATCCCTAACAGCTCTATCAAATTCCTCTTTTATTATTGAGCACTCTATTTTTACATCCTCTTCTTGGTCGTTCTCTAACTCATCCATATCGTATCCTTTATATAAATATTCTAAATATCTTTTCCATCTATCTGCTACCTCAACTTTATTTATTAGAAGATCATTATTTTCGTCTTTAATACCATCATATTTTTTTTATCTTCTCCGAAAAACTTTTTAACTGCACTGTAAGCCCTGTCTTTCTTACCTTCTCTCAAATCATATTGTATTCCCTTGCAATTCTCTTCCATCCATTTATTTCTAGCTTTTCTACACTCATGTACTATCTTATTTTTAAGTCTATTATATTTTTGGTTACTTTCACTATCCAATTCTCTGACAGGTTTAAGCTTTCTTCTATTCTCTATTAAAACTAATATCTTTTTTGTTACCCAGGGTTTTCTCGCTTCTACTTTTTTCTTACCAATAGTCTGTGTTGCTGTATCATGTACAGCCCTTTCTACTCCTTTTCATCTAGTTTCTTTGTTCCCTCCTATAGCTATCTCTTTGATCTTATTAACTAATACTTGTTTATATTTCTCTTTTACCTCACTATCATTAAGTTTACCTAGATCCCATCCCTCTCTTTTGGCCTTTCTTAAATTTTTGAATTTTAGATTACACTTCATTTTAACTAAGTTATGATTGCTATCTATGTCAGCCCCTGGATAACTACGACCGTTTTAAACTTGGTTTCTATATCCTTGTTTAACTAAAATATAATCTATTTGGTATCTAGCCCTATCACCTGGGGCTATCCAGGTATATATTCTTCTAACATGTTGCTTGAATAGGGTGTTTACAGTTACTGGCAGAACTCAACTAATCTTTCTCCTTTATCATTTTGTCTACCATACCCAAATTTTCCTACCATTTTTCCCACACTACTCTCTCCTACTGACGCATTAAAATCGCCCATAACTATTAAATTCTCATCTCCTTTTATTGTTCTCACTATACTATTTATATCCTCGTATACATTTTCTACTTCCTCGTCCTCGTACTGAGTTGTTGGCATGTAAACCTGTTCTTAAAACAGTGCCTGTGGGTTTCGTACTTAATCTAACCATAATTATTCTATCACCAAATTGTAAGTACTCTTTAACTTTACGTCCTAATCTTTTACCTAACACTTTTCCTACCCTTGCCTGTCCATTAGTTGAAGAAGTTGTCATAATTCCATAATTTTCTTTCCAAACGTTATTACTATCTGGCTATCTCACCTCACTAATACATAAAACGTCCAGCTTTCCTTTTCTTATTTCGACTAATAAATTCGTCAACTCATCTACTCTAAGTAATGACCTTACATTCCAATTCCTATCACTAAATCGAACAGTTATTTTAAATTCTTAGGATGATGAGCTCAAAGTACCCCCTTCCGGAGATCCGAATGAGAGGGTATTTTACCTCCGGACAAGAATTTTACTTGTGAACTCTCTATCATACATAGTTCGTGTTTTAGGCCACGCATACCTGGGAAATATTGTGGTAGGTTTCCATATCTTTCCACAACACAGTTTTTAAATATTTTAGCAAACAGCCGTATTTATCACGGCCAACCCCCAACAACCTTGTAAATTATTGAGGATCGCCCGAGACCAACCGTCTCCCCTCCAAAATCTTTTGACCAGCAACGCTGCTGCCCCTTGCTGCGCTTTTTAATCGCCTTTTACGATAAGCAGACTGACTATAGTAGTATTCTTTATCCCCTACTATAGGGAGTACACTTATCTTAATTTTTTAATTTTCATTTGCAAATAACTTCTTAATTAAATCTTATTATGTACAAATTTTGTGACGATGTCAGATAACTCAATATTCACTCCTTTTATCGGATTTAAATTTATCTGATCAGTTAGGTTTAATAATTTTTTTATACACTGGCAAAACCTCGCCGAAGACTGCCACCCTTATCGACTTATCGACTTGTACATACAATTCGCACACAAAAACTTTACACGAAACAAATATTTTATCATCTACCTTAACTAATTAATAAATGTCCTTATTAAAATGTTAAATGATTTAATTTTATTTTAATTTGAAAATCTGTTTGTTATTATTTTCAGAAAAAGTTCGAATTATGTTAATATTCATTTTCATAGTAACGTACTTATAAGAATTCTCGGTATATTAAGTATAAAATTGTAAACCGGCGGTTGAAGAAATCTTATTCTTAGTACGTAACTTAATCGTGTTTTTAGATAAGAATAATATTTAGTAGAAAGACGTTTTTGCAATAGTTCTTCATCCATAAATTTTACTGTCAAAGTATTCGATTACGAACAAATGCGTAATTTTTGTCTTCGTGTATTCAAATGTTTATAGAACTCAATGTATGCATAATATTAAATTGCATGAACGCTCAATTATCGTGAAGGATTTTGTTTGATTGGGTTAAAATACTCTACAAAGAATTTGATATTATAGTACGAAAGTGCATTCAAATTGCGGAAATTCGCGTATATAATATTCAATTGAGCTTTCGTTTTAATGCTAAACTTACGGTTGTATTTTTGACGAAGGCGCGTATATAATATACAAAGAAAAAGGAAAGTTTATTGAACGTATGCTAGAAAAATCCATTGATAGAATTGGTAATTGGCATCGTCACATTATGAAATAAAACAATTAACGAAAGCCATAAATCTTAAAGTCGTAAAAATGAGGCGAGTTACAGCAATAAATCTTGAACATAAGATAACGCATACATAAATGAAACTAAATAGTAGCTCGAGGCTATTAGAATGAAAGGTTTTTAAAAGTTGCATTATAAATGAAGATTCTCGGTACTGGCGTGCCCTTATTTTCAACAAATAAGAACACAGAAACAACGTCTGAAGTTCGCTAGATTATTCTAGAGACGTTCCGTACCACAAAGGCTCGACTATATAACCAATTGAAATTAAATACAAGATGTCACTTGTTCAATACTCATTCTAAACGTCACGCTGCCGTCGAATTAATATATTACGTAGTAAAGTTAATAGCGAAATTTTATAGTAACAGAAAAGTATTTAAATGTACAGAAGTAACTAAGATTTTGAAGCATGTTAAAATAATTTCTAAAATAGGAAATAAATGAACAATAGTGAATTACTGCAAGATAAGACTTTAATTTGAATAAAGGTTTATATGAAACTGGAATGGTATTTAATGGTAGATTAATGATAAAATTTAAACGATTTGGACGATCTTGATATATGAATTTAGAATGCAAATTTTTATGGTTAATGATATTTTATGGAAAATTTTAAAGATATAAAAAAGAACCACCAGCTTAATTTACACAGTAAAATAAAAGTCTTATTGTTTTAAAACATTAAAAAGGATTTTTCTATTAGTTAGTTAGGTTACGTAAAATTTTGTGTGCAACTCTTTGTGTGAGAGTTGTACAATTGGGTAATTAGATTTGAGGGTGACTGACCTAGGTAAATTTTTCCAGTATATAAAAAAGTTATTAAACAACTGATCCAATATGTTTAAGTCCGATTTTAAGGGGAGGTTATTAAAACTATTTGACTTATTTTAGAAAATTTTGTACATAACAAGATTTAAATAAGAAATGATTTGTGAATGAAAATCCTAATTAGAAAAAGAGATTTTGAACACTAGTTTAGTGTAACCGAGCTTGTACATTAGTTATAATTTTTTTTGTTAGATTTAAGATTTTGTTTGTAAGGTAAAACTGTTGTGGCGGTTTTGAACACTATCTTTAAGGTTTCTGCTAAAGAAAAACTGTTTTTCCTATATGTAAGATAATGTGTGTTAAAAAAAGCATGTAGAATTTTTTAAGTCAACGACGAATCATGTAATACGTTGTTTTCCGGAGGTGTGTGATCCAACCTTTAAAACTTTGTCCATTTACGGCCTCAGGATATGTTAATTAATTGACGTCGTTCCTTATCTTATCAATATTTAGGATTTATGGCTGCATATTTTTACGACTTAATCCCTTAACTAGCTTTAATCGGATGTAGGTCTACATTCCTCAGCCTATCGCTTCTACAGTATATGATCATCCACCTAGTGTTCTATTTTAGAACGGGATTATTCTAGAAGTTTAATAAACACGTTTCTTAATTGAAATACCTTTTCCTAGTTTCTTTGAATATCGACTGATATTTTAAATAAATACACTTTTCAACTCAACGTATGTTTGGTATTAAGAGGAAAACGCAATTAAATATTATACACAATTGAGTACTTTTTGGATAAAGCTTTTTAAAAAACGTCCTTCTATGGTTGAAATTTTCATCTAAAAGCACTATTTATTTGTCATTAAGAATGAAAACTTTTTTAATCACGCGTCTTTTATGAATTTATACTCGATATACTGGACGTTTTAATGAATACGTTTCTCTAGAAAAATGAATACTTCGCCGAATCGAAGTTTTTTATAAATTTGTTGAAATTTGTTCGAGTTTACAGCGTTGTATGTTTAGATCTCTCTCTCTCTCTCTCTATATATATATATATATATATATATATATATATATATATATATATATATTAGGGCATAAAGTTAAAGAGTACTTACAATTTAGTGATAGAATAATTATGGTTAGATTGAGTACAAAACCCACAGACACTGTTTTAGTACAGGTTTACATGCCAACAACTCAGTACGAGGATGAGGAAGTAGAAAAGGTATACGAGGATATAAATAGTATAGTGAGAAAAGTAAAAGGAGATGAGAATTTAATAGTTATGGCGATTTTAATGCGTCAGTGGGAGAAGGTAGTGAGGGAAAAATGGTAGGAAAATTTGGGTATGGCAGACGAAATGATAGAGGAGAAAGATTAGTTGAGTTTTGCCAGGAACATAGATTAGTAACTGTAAACACCCTATTCGAACAACATGTTAGGAGAAGATATACCTGGAAAGCGCCAGGTGATAGGGCTAGATACCAAATAGATTATATTTAAGTTAAACAAAGATTTAGAAACCAAGTTAAAAACTGTCGTAGTTATCCAGGGGCTGACATAGATAGCGATCATAACTTAGTTAAAATGAAGTGTAAACTAAAATTCAAAAAATTGAGAAAAGTTAAAAGAGAGGATGGGATCTAGGTAAGCTTAATGATAGTAGGGTAAAAGAGGAATATAAACAAGTATTAGATAATAAGAGCAAAGAGATAGCTGTAGGAGGAATGTAGAAAATAGATGGAAAGAAATAAAACTGACTGTACATGATACAGCAACACAGACTATAGGTAAGAAAAAAATAGAAGCGAGAAAACCCTGGGTAACAAAGGAGATATTAGATTTAATAGAGAATAGAAGAAAGCTTAAACCTTTCAGAGAAGTGGATAGTGAAAGTAAGCAAAAATATAATACAGTTAGAAATAAGATAGTACATGAGTGTAGAAAAGCTAGAAATAAATGGATGGAGGAGAATTGTAAGGGAATACAAGATGATTTGAGAGTAGGTAAGACATACAGGGCTTACAGGGCAGTTAAAAAGTTTTTTGGGGAAGATAGGAAAAAATATAATGGCGTTAGAGACGAGAATAATGAGCTTCTAATAAATAAAGTTGAGGTAGCAGATAGATGGAAAAGATATTTAGAAGATTTATATAAGGGAGACGATATAGATGAGTTAGAGAACGACCAAGAAGAGGATGTAGAAATAGGGTTCTCAATATTAAGAGAGGAATTTGATAGAGCTGTTCGGAATCTTAAACTAAATAAAGCGCCAGGGATAGACGATATTCCCGCAGAATTAATAAAATATGCTAGTCAGAAAACTTTAGATAGATTATATGAACTAATAAAAGTAATATATGACACAGGTGAGGTTCCAACAGATTTCGAAAAAAATATTATTATCCCAATCCCAAAAAAGTCAGGAGCTGATAGGTGTGAGAGTTTTAGAACGGTTAGTTTAACTTCTCATGCTTCCAAAATATTAACAACAATAATTAAAAATAGAGTAGAAGCTTTGACTGAGAATTATTTAGGCGAAGACCAATATAGTTTTCGTAAAGACAGAGGGACTAGAGAACCGATACTAATGATTAGGGTAATTATCGAAAAAAGGTTACAAAAAAATAAAAAGACTCATTTTGCGTTTGTAGATTTAGAAAAAGCATTTGATAAGGTTAATTGGAGTGTTATGTTCAGGGTTTTGCAAAATATAGGAATCTCTCATAGGGATAGAAAAATTATTTACAGTCTATATAAAAACCAAAGCGTAGTAATTAGATTGGATGAAATAGAAAAGGAAGCTAAGATTAGAAATGGTGTTAGACAGGGTTGTATACTGTCTCCCTTCATTTTTAATGTTTATATTGAGGAAGCTTTAAACTTAGCTAGAGAGAGAAAATAGATAGGTATTAGTGTACAGGGACAGAAAGTAGACATGTTACGTTTTGCAGATGATATAGCCATTATAGCAGAGTCTAGAAAAGAGTTAGGAGAGTTTTTAAATATTTTAGATGAGATACTACAGAGTAACTATAGTATGAGAATTAACTCAGTAAAGACAAAGATAATGACAAGTGAGTTACAGCCTAGTTCTAAACCAAAATTAAAAATAGGTAATACCGAGTTAGAGGAGGTAGATGAATTTTGCTATTTAGGTAGTATAATTACAAAGGATGGACGTAGCAGAAGGGATATAGTAGCTAGAATAGCTCAAGCTAGAAAAATGTTTTTAAAAAAGAAAAACTTACTAATAGCTAATAGTATTAGTTTAGATAATAGAAAAAGTTTCTTAAAGTCGTACGTATGGAGCGTTCTACTATACGGTAGTGAGACTTGGACAATTAAAGAAGTAGATAAGAAAAAGATAGAAGCTTTTGAAACTTGGTGTTATAGGAGAATGTTAAAGATTAGTTGGACAGATAGAGTAACAAACGAGGAAGTTTATAGAAGGATAGGTGAGGAACCCTGTATGTGGAAACAATTGAAGGTCAGGAAAGATAGAATGATAGGGCACCAGTTAAGACATGATGCACTATTTAGTAAAGTCTTAGATTATAGACTACCAAATAAAAGTAGAGTAGGAAGGCCTAGACAAAGCTATATTAGTCAAATTATTAGAGATCTAGGTTGTGAAGGGTATGCAGACCTTTTTAGACTAGCTCAGAATAGAAAAGAATTTAGAGCTGCGTCAAACCGACCTTAAGTAAGGTCGAAAACAAAATGATGATGATATATATATATATATATAATTGAAAAACTGAAGGGGGATAAATGCATTTGGGTAAAACAAGGGATTCGAATTTAAAATCAGTTTTTTCGGCATAGAAACGTAGGGCACAGTCAAAATGCAGGGTAGAATATGAATGAATAAACAAACAAGGTAATTAATAAGTAATTATAATTATAGACGATGATTCAGGATTAGAAATCAAAATGTACGGAAGTGAAAGAAATGTGAATCTGACAAACACTATTAGAATTAAGTTTAGACATAAATCAGAAAGAACAGAAATAGATTGATCAATGTGGGAAGAAAATAAATGTATTAAATGAGAGAAACATGTAAGAAATAGGTTGCATTGAAAATCCAATAGTTAAAATAGTAGGTTTAGAGAAGGGTAACTGGGGAAACAAAGGATATAATTAATTTTTTGTTTTTAGAGACAGAAGTCAGATGAAGATAAAGAAACTTATTCCATAAAATAAGTATCCAAAAAGAATTGTAGTTAGAGAGACAAGATATTTATACGATAATTTAAAACCGAATATTGTAATTATATTAAGAAGAGAGAAAAATTGTATTTAGAAAAATTCCATTTTGAAAAATTGTTACATTTTGAAGTTTTGGAAAATAAAACGATATTTATTATTTAAGGCTGTCAGTTGTCAGTCAATAAAAGGTAGTTTTTAAACCAATAAAGAATAAAGAAGTACAGGAGAGTCCAGTCCTAAGGTGTCCAGAAACAGCATAAGAAAAGAACTAGGAATGTAACAGCTGGAACATACTACAAAGAAAAACAGAACAAATGATGTACTAAGAAGATAAAGTAGGTACAAAGGATAGCATAGTTTTTCAAAAACACACAAAAGAAAACCAACGCTTTTTAGATTATAGATTTAGATTAATCGTTAATTGTATTTAACCATTGTTATAAAGAGCCGCGGAGATCATTACTTTATATTATACCAGTAAAATTTTTATTCAAAAATCGGTTAAGGTTAACTCTTGTCAAATCTATCAGTAAAAATTATGTGTCAAGTATATTTGAGTGGAGATTTTAATTAATATTCTCAGATTTTAATTTAAAATAGTTTCAGGGTGAATAAAGAAGATTGGTGTGTGACTGTACATATCTCAGTTAAGGAAGGTATAAAGGATAGCACCTGGTTTGTGACAGTGTAGGATACAACAGTGATTGTAAGTAAAGTACCTAAAAGTTTATTCAAAACTTCTATATTTTCATATATTGATATCAAATAACAAAATAGTTACTCACTGTTAGAGTATATTTCAAAATTACAATTGGTTCAATTAGTTGTTTGGTTGGTTGATGAATTCAAAGAAGGAACCCAACTGTGATGAAAGTAAACGTTATATAAGAACATGCTAAAATAGTGTTGAAAACAGATTTTTCCTTTGGTAAAAGACGAACTCTTTTGCTCATCCAGCTAGGTGGTCACAAAAGTAAATAAGAGTTTTTTCCCCATTTTTTTTTTGTTCATATAGATATTATGGTTTGTAGAGTATAAAGCCAATGTAGAGATATTAAATGTATATATATATGTATATATATATATATATATATATATATATATATATATATATATATATATATAGTTCCGGGACAGTTTTTTAAAATTTCAGATGAAGGTTATTTCGGAGAAATATGACAAGAGATTACTAATGGAACATAAAATTTTTCAAAATTCGGAATATTTGATGTACCATTGCGTTTTATGTATACAGCGTATAGTTCCAGGACATTTGCAATAAAATGTTGTATTACGCAGCGGGACCGGTTTTATACCATTGGATGTAGGTTATTTCGGACATTTCTACCAATAGCTTCCCAATGGTACTTAAAATTCTTCAAAATTCGGAATATTTGATTTACCATTGCGTTTTATGTATACAGCGTATAGTTCCAGGACATTTGCAATAAAATGTTGTATTACGCAGCGGGACCGGTTTTATACCATTGGATGTAGGTTATTTCGGACATTTCTACAATAGCTTCCCAATGGTACTTAAAATTCTTCAAAATTCGGAATATTTGATTTACCATTGCGTTTTATGTATACAGCGTATAGTTCCAGGACATTTACAATAAAATGTTGTATTACAATCCGGGACCGATTTTATACCATTGGATGCAGGTTATTTCGGACATTTCTAACAATAGCTTCCCAAAGGTACTTAAAATTTTTCAAAATTCGGAATATTTGATGTACCATTGCGTTTTATGTATACAACGTATAGTTCCAGGACATTTGCAATAAAATGTTGTATTACGATCCGGGACCGATTTTATACCATTGGATGTAGGTTATTTCGAACATTTCTAACAAGAGCTTCCCAATGGTACTTAAAATTTTTGAAAACTCGGAATATTTGATGTACTATTGCGTTTTATGTATACAACGAATAGTTCCAGGACATTTGCAATAAAATGTTGTATTACGCAGCGGGACCGGTTTTATACCATTGGATGTAGGTTATTTCGGACATTTCTACCAATAGCTTCCCAATGGTACTTAAAATTCTTCAAAATTCGGAATATTTGATTTACCATTGCGTTTTATGTATACAGCGTATAGTTCCAGGACATTTACAATAAAATGTTGTATTACAACCCGGGACCGATTTTATACCATTGGATGTAGGTTATTTCGGACATTTCTAACAATAGCTCCAAATGGTACTTAAAATTTTTCAAAATTCGGAATATTTGATGTACCATTGCGTTTTATGTATACAACGTATAGTTCCAGGACATTTGCAATAAAATGTTGTATTACGATCCGGGACCGATTTTATACCATTGGATGTAGGTTATTTCGGACATTTCTAACAAGAGCTTCCCAATGGTACTTAAAATTTATCAAAACTGAGAATATTTGATGTACTATTGCGTTTTATGTATACAACGAAGAGTTCCAGGACATTTGCAATAAAATGTTGTAACCGATTTTATACCATTGGATGTAGGTTGTGTCGGACATGTTTAACAATAGCCTCCCAATGGTACATAAAAGTTATATCAAAACTCGGAGTCCTTGATGCACTATTGCGTTTTATATATACAACGTATAGCCCCAGAATATTTTCAATAAAATGTTGTATTACATTCCGGGACCGATTTTAAACCCATTTCGGACATTTTTAACAATAGCCTCCTAATGGTACATAAAGTTTATCAAAACTTGGAATATTTGATGTACTATTTCGTTTTATATATACAACGTATAGGTCCAGGACATTTGCAATAAAATGTTGTATTGCGTTCCGGGACCGATTTCATACCAATGAATGTATGTTGTGTCGGACATTTTTAACAATAGCCTACCAATGGTACATAAAAGTTATATCAAAACTCTGAAGTCTTGATGCACTACTGCGTTTTATATAAATACAACGTATAGCCCCAGGATATTTACAATAAAATGTTGTATTACGTTCCGGGACCGATTTTAAACCAATTTCGGACATTTTTAAAAATAGCCTCCCAATGGTACATAAAGTTTATCATAACTCGGAATACTTGATGTACTATTTCGTTTTATGTACACAACGAAAGGTTCCAGAAGATTTTCTATAAAAGGTTGTATTACGTTCCGGGACCGATTTTATACCATTGGATGTAGGTTATTTCGGACATTCCTAACAAGAGCTTCCCAATGCTACTTAAAATTTATCAAAACTCGGAATATTTGATGTACTATTGCGTTTTATGTATACAACGAATAGTTCCAGGCTATTTGCAATAAAATGTTGTATTACGCAGCGGGACCGATTTTATACCATTGGATGTAGATTATTTGGGACATTTCTAACAATAGCTTTCCAATGGTACATAAAATTTATCAAAATTCGGAATATTTGATGTACTATTGCGTTTTATGTATACAACTTATAGTTCCAGGACATTTGCAATAGAATGTTGTATTACGTTCCGGGACCGATGTTATACCATTGAATGTAGGTTGTGTCGGGCATGTTTAACAATAGCTTCTCAATGGTACATAAAAGTTATATCAAAACTCGGAGTCCTTGATGCACTATTGCGTTTTATATATACAACGTATAGTTCCAGGATATTTGCAATAAAATGGTGTATTACGTTCCGGGACCGATTTTAAACCAATTTCGGACATTTTCAAAAATAGCCTCCCAATGGTACATAAAGTTTATCAAAGCTCGGAATATTTTATGTACTATTTCGTTTTATGTACACAACGAAAGGTTCCAGAAGATTTGCTATAAAAGGTTGTATTACGTTCCGGGACCGATTTTATACCTTTGGATATAGGTTATTTCGGAAATTTCTAACAATAGCTTCACAATGGTACATAAAATTTATCAAAATTCGGAATATTTGATGTACTATTTCGTTTTGTATATACAACGTATAGTTCCAGGACATTTGCAATAAAATGTTGTATTACGTTCCGGGTCCGATTTTATACCAATGAATGTATGTTGAACGGACATTTTTAACAATAGCCTCCCAATGGTACATAAAGGTTAATTGGATGTAGGTTATTTCGGACATTTCTAACAATAGCTTCCCAATGGTACATAAAATTTATCAAATTTTGGAATATTTGATGTACTATTGCGTTTTATGTATACAACGTATAGTTCCAGGACATTTGCAATAAAATGTTGTATTACGCTGCGGGACCGTTTTTAT
This sequence comes from Platerodrilus igneus, assembly GCA_036346225.1. Taxonomy (NCBI): domain Eukaryota; kingdom Metazoa; phylum Arthropoda; class Insecta; order Coleoptera; family Lycidae; genus Platerodrilus; species Platerodrilus igneus. The sequence goes on along the minus strand of JARFIW010001395.1, from coordinate 517,520 downwards.
ACCATTGGATGTAGGTTGTGTCGGACATGTTTAACAATAGCTTCCCAATGGTACATAAAAGTTATATCAAAACTCGGAGTCCTTGATGCACTATTGCGTTTTATATATACAACGTATAGCCCCAGAATATTTTCAATAAAATGTTGTATTACATTCCGGGACCGATTTTAAACTCATTTCAGACATTTTTAACAATAGCCTCCCAATGTTACATAAAGTTTATCAAAACTTGGAATATTTGATGTACTATTTCGTTTTATATATACAACGTATAGTTCCAGGAAATTTGCAATACAATGTTGTATTACGTTCCGGGACCGATTTTATACCAATGAATGTATGTTGAACGGACATTTTTAACAATATCCTCCCAATGGTACATAAAGGGTATATCAAAACTCGGAACTCTTGATTCACTACCGCGTTTTATATATACAACGTATAGTTCCAGGATATTTGCAATAAAATGTTGTATTACGTTCCGGGCCCGATTCTAAACCAATTTCGGACATTTTTAAAAATAGCCGCCCAATGGTACATAAAGTTTATCAAAACTCGGAATATTTTATGTACCATTTTGTTTTATGTACACAACGAAAGGTTCCAGAAAATTTGCTATAAAAGGTTGTATTACGTTCCGGGACCGATTTTATACCTTTGGATATAGGTTATTTCGGAAATTTCTAACAATAGCTTCACAATGGTACATAAAATTTATCAAAATTCGGAATATTTGATGTACTATTTCGTTTTATATATACAACGTATAGTTCCAAGACATTTGCAATAAAATGTTGTATTACTTTCCGGGACCGATTTTATACCAATGAATGTATGTTGAACGGGCATTTTTAACAATAGCCTCCCAATGGTACATAAAGGTTATATCAAAACTCGGAATCCTTGATGCACTATTGCGTTTTATATATACAACGTATAGCCCTGGGATATTTGCAATAAAATGTTGTATTACGTTCCGGGGCCGATTTTAAACCAATTTCGAACATTTTTAACAATAGCCTCCCAATGGTACATAAAGGTTATATCAAAACTCGGAATCCTTGATGCACTATTGCGTTTTATATCTACAACGTATAGCCCCGGGATATTTGCAATAAAATGTATTACGTTCCGGGGCCGATTTTAAACCAATTTCGGACATTTTTAAAAATAGCCTCCCAATGGTACATAAAGTTTATCAAAACTCGGAATATTTGATGTACTATTTCGTTTTATGTACAGAACGAAAAGTTCCGGGAGATTTGCTATAAGATGTTGTATTACGTTCCGGGACCGATTTTATACCTTTGGATGTACGTTGTGTCGGACATTTTTAAAAATAGCCTCCCAATGGTACATAAAGTTTATCAAAACTCGGAATATTTGATGTACTATTTCGTTTTATGTACAGAACGAAAAGTTCCTGGAGATTTGCTATAAGATGTTGTTTTACGTTCCGGGTCGATTTTATACCTTTGGATGTACGTTGTGTCGGACATTTTTAACAATAGCTTCTCAATGGTACATAAAATTTATCAAAACTCGGAATATTTTATGTACTATTGCGTTTTATCTATACAACGTATAGTTCCAGCACATTTGAAATAAAATGTTGTATTACGTTCCGGAACCGATTTTGTACCATTGGATGTAGGTTATTTCGGACATTTCTAACAATAACTTCCCAATGGTACATAAAATTTATCAAATTTTGGAATATTTGTTGTACTATTGCGTTTTATGTATACAACGTATAGTTCCAGGACATTTGAAATAAAATGTTGTATTACGTTCCGGGTCCGATTTTATACCAATGAATGTATGTTGAACGGATATTTTTAACAATAGCCTCCCAATGGTACATAAAGGTTATTTCAAAACTCGGAATCCTTGATGCACTATTGCATTTTATATGTACAACGTATGGCCCCAGGATATTTGCAATAAAATGTTGTATTACGTTCCGGGACCGATTTTCTACCTTTGGATGAACGTTGTGTCGGACATTTTTAACAATAGCTTCTCAATGGTACATAAAATTTATCAAAACTCGGAATATTTGATGTACTATTGCGTTTTATCTATACAACGTATAGTTCCAGGACATTTGAAATAAAATGTTGTATTACGTTCCGGGACCGATTTTGTACCATTGGATGTAGGTTATTTCGGACATTTCTAACAATAGCTTCCCAATGGTACATAAAATTTATCAAAATTCGGAATATTTGATGTACTATTGCGTTTTATGTATACAACGTATAGTTCCAGGACATTTGCAATAGAATGTTGTATTACGTTCCGGGACCGATTTTATACCATTGAATGTAGGTTGGGTCGGACATTTTTAACAATAGCCTCCCAATGGTACATAAAGGTTATACCAAAACTCGGAATCCTTGATGCACTATTGCATTTTATATATACAACGTATAGTTCCAGGATATTTGCAATAAAATGTTGTATTACGCTCAGGAACCGATTTTAAACCAATTTCGGACATTTTTAAAAATAGCCTCCCAATGGTACATAAAGTTTATCAAAACTCGGAATATTTGATGTACTATTTCGTTTTATGTACAGAGCGAAAACTTCCTGCAGATTTGCTATAAAATGTTGTATTACGTTCCGGGACTAATTTTGTACCATTGGATGTAGGTTATTTCGGACATTTCTAACAATAGCTTCCCAATGGTACATAAAATTTATCAAAATTCGGAATATTTGATGTACTATTGCGTTTTATGTATACAACGTATAGTTTCAGGACATTTGTAATAGAATGTTGTATTACGTTCCGGGACCGATTTTGTACCATTGGATGTAGGTTATTTCGGACATTTCTAACAATAGCTTCCCAATGGTACATAAAAGTTATATCAAAACTCGGAGTCCTTGATGCACTATTGCGTTTTATATATACAACGTATAGCCCCAGGGTATTTGCAATAAAATGTTGTATTACGTTCCGGGACCGATTTTTAACCAATTTCGGACATTTTTAAAATTAGCCTCCCAATGGTACATAAAGTTCATCAAAACTCGGAATATTTGATGTACTATTTTGTTTTATGTACAGAACGAAAAGTTCCTGCAGATTTGCTATAAAATGTTGTATTACGTTCCGGGACTAATTTTGTACCATTGGATGTAGGTTATTTCGGACATTTCTAACAATAGCTTCCCAATGGTACATAAAATTTATCAAAATTCGGAATATTTGATGTACTATTGCGTTTTATGTATACAGAGTATGGTTCCAGGATATTTGCCATAAATTGTTGTATTACGTTGCGACACCGTTTTTATACTTGTAGATGCAACAGGATTTGATAATCAAAATACTAAATACTTAAATAAAAGTTATAAAAAATCTATTTTATCAAACTATTGTGATTGTTCCTCTATAGGTGTCATTACTTCTTTAATATTAAGTTAATTGGAAACTGTTAATTTGATTTCTAATAGATGTACACTTAATAGGCGAGTTAAGGTTCGGGCCTTGGGAGCTGAGTTTTTAAAAACACTTTCAAACTTCTTAACAAATTTATTTGATTAAACAGACCTGAATGTAGAATTTTACCAACTTAATTTAAAATTACTCTAAGTAAAAAAGAATTAATTGTACTATTTTGAGTAGTCTAAGCAACTGCAACGTTAAAGCTGAATACTTTGACTGACTGCCGGGTCTCGGGCTCCCGGGCTATTTATGATGTGCCAACCTCCTCACATGGCTTTGGGCACTTGTAGAGCTCATGTTTGCTTATTCTTAATTTTTTTCATTGTTACAATGTTATAATCTTAATTTCTAAGTAATCGCGGTATCTTGACCGTCTGTGACCTACCACTTGCAGTGTCACTATCGTCTGGATACAAAGTATTGCATCCGTTCTCATAAACTGTTAATAAACTTTATTAATTGTCCTTGTATTACATTGTTGCATTTCACTTAGTAACTTCTTAATAATTTCTAAGATTTTCTATTAGGTTCTATTTTATAATACATACATAATTGGGGGATATGTAACTGGCGTCATTAGAAAAATATCTAAGACGGGACCCTGGTGGTGAAGCTTTATGAAATCGGTTGATTGCTTTTTCCCTTATTATGCCAATTTTTTCTGCAGAGATTACTCATCTATATATAGAGATAAAAATTAAACTACTTTGTTTTTATTACATTACATTCATTAAAAAAATTATTGCTTTAATGAATTAAGGAAATCATGAAATTAATGGTATTGAAAAGTAATATAAAATAACACAAACAATTAATAATCAAGACATTTCTTGTATTCTGTCGCTGGAGGTCTAAAGGTCTAATTAATATTCTGTACAAAATATTAGTGTTACGTAGTCCCTTTAGTTTTACAAAATATCATCCATTTTTTATAGCTTTTATATTTGAATTCGCAGAAAAGCTTATGCATAAAACAAAACATCCCTACGACGGCATTAAAAAATTACAAACTGAAGTTATGATGTGTTGAGCGTTTAGGCTATTCTGTAAAATAAATTGTAAATGACTGACGTCTAGAAGGTCTCCAGCAAGCAGCTATTTTTGTTTATTTGTGTAAGAGCTACACACATTTATTCGTCACAAAGGAACTTTCAATTTTTGAATATTCCTTGACCTGCTTATCTATACATCAAGCTTAGGAGTTCCCTTATGTACTTTTTTCTTTTCTTTGGGAATAAACCCAACCATTGTATTTAAAAGAGTGTTTATTGACGTTTCGATTCATGACCTACATTCATCGTCAAAATAATTATAATGAAGTTTTGAATTTGACATTTCTGCATAAATTGAATCGAGTTTGGCTTATCAATATTTGCTATATTTGAGTTAGATGACTATGTACTAGCTGAACGCTTTAAAAATTCAAAAGGAGTAAGTGCCTTCAGTTGGTGTTGTGCTCATTTTTTCTGAATTTTTAAGTATTCGTCTAGCATATAATCAGTAGTAATACCATAAGTACTTCAAAATATTCATTTTATTCATCGATAGTTTGTTGCACAATTACAAAGAGTATCCGTTTGACAATTTAAATAATCCGACCGCGAAGAGGGTGTATTATTCTGTCAAACTGACACGATTTGTAATTGTGCAGGAAGTTTGAGATGTATAACTGTATTTATTTTGAAGCACGAATAGTATTTGATACGAATATTTTTTGAGTAAATTTGAACAATAGAATCTACACATTTTTGAAGAATTATTAATAAATGTCAAAATAGCGCGTTTAGTTTGTATGTAACAATATGAAATTGGTTACTATGGAAATGCAAATAATGCAGAATTTTTGATTGCTTGAGTTACTCTATGTATAATCGTATATTATCGAAATTATACAAGGTAGCTTAACTAAATTGGATGTTCTGATTGGTTGAAAATCGTAGAAAAACAATAAAAATCAGGTATTATCAAAATTTCATGTAGAAATCCTCTTTTAAAAATCAATAGAACTATGTATCTGCCGCACAGTTTATTTTTAATTTTGTTTTTTAAAAATTCCATTAAAAAAATTTAATAATACAGAGTCTAGACTCTCAGTAAGATTTAAAAAATTAAATATCTTAAGTTTACAATTGTTTCGGCAGCCTAATAAAATCTATAAAAAGATAACAGCCATCATCAGAACATGTTAAAAATAATTTGCTTATTTGACGAATGAGTTTAACAGAAAAATTCATATTAAATAAAGCGTTACGGTACAATTCTACGTTCCATCACCACAATGTGACGGCTTGAAATTTCAAGCCACACATTGTTTAGTTTACATTGTCCTGGATACAGCCGGTGTTCAACCAAACTTACGAAGTAGGTTAGGCTAATATAATCGCTACGTCGTCATCGCCGCCGTCGTCCGTTGCCATATTCCCATAATGATACAATAAATGATATATATGTACCTTGTTTAGTTTTTTACGCTGATTACAAATATGCTATACCCCTTTTGATATCTCATTTAGTTTTCAAGATAATCGAATTTATTTAAGAAATGTTAACAATACAAACTAATATAAACCTTAATAAAAATTTTTTCAACCATTTAATTTAAAATATATAATTTCCTTTTATAAAATTTACGAAGTTTGGATGTAAGGCAGTATTATTATCTCATGGCGGGTGACCTTGAAAAAACCTGCGCGAGGAGGAGCTATATTAATAATCAAAATAAAAAAGTGAGACTAGAAAACATCGACTGCTTGCACGTCCAGTGTTGCCAGAGCAAAAATTGTCGAGCAACAAAGGAATGTGTTTTAAATAGTTTTATGTTGATCTTTGCCCTTCTATAAAAATGATCTGAGCTTATTGTTAGATGTGATATCCCGATTATTGATTGATTGGATCAGTGTACACAAGATATTTTATCACTTATACTCACTAGTAGAACAAAAACAATTTGGTAGTACTACATATTCGTTTTTTTCAAATCAATAGACGTTTTTGTTTTAAACACAAACTATAAACTATAAACACTATTAAAAACAATCTGTCGTCCTTTACTATGAATCACCTCCTTCTTATTCATAATATTACTCTAAAAAATATCATAATTAATCATTGAACGAACATTCTTTTTAAATACTTACATTGCTGAAGAAATTAACTATCAGTTAGTTTTGAAAAAAACTGCTTTGATGACTATTACTTGATACAAATATTAAAACGGAAAACTGAAAACAATAAGACCTTGATAAGAGCGAGAATGACAATGACAGTTACGGTTTACATTCGGTATATACAGTATTGGGATCCGCTGAGTATGTGCACTGTTGCCACAGCAAATATTTACGGATAAAGAAACTACGAACCTAGAATTGTTTATAAGTAAAAACAAGTAAAAGCTCCGATATTATATAGAGGTCTGGATTTATTTCATATATTTATGAATTTCTAGATACCGCCAGCATGAACGGGGTCCTTACAAACAATATTTTACTTAACGTAATAAATGGGATATTTGTGACGACGTATTAAAGCCACATTGCTAGCAAGATGTTTGTGGGTTGTACTGTAGCGTTGTGAATCTTGAGGTTTAAGTTTAAATTGAACCTATTGCGCAAGTGACGTCAAGCGCCATGAGATAATAATACTACTCTATATTCGTCTTAGATTCTTTTTAAATAGGATTATACAACTGAGATCGTGCATCATTATTTAGAAATCTCTGAGTATACAGCATGTAACAGTTGTTTAACACTTAAATTTAACGTCACCTTTAATGTTTAACCTGTTTCGAATAAATCGACTAAGTTTTTAAATTTTACATGGCTGTCAGTAAACAAATATAGGTTTTTAACACAAAAATGCTCATACAAAATTCACATGCTAAAATATTAATCATTAACGTATTTATACATTTAGTTCATCTGTAAAACCGTTCTATTATTCTCAATACGTATACCTAATGTTTGGTTAAATTTTTTAAACCTGTTCTACAAGAAAGCTGCAATCTTAAATTTATTTAGCAATAATAAGAAATATTTACCGTGGTGTGGTGAAGAAGTGTGTGCGGTTTATCATTCGTGATTGATAGCATGTACATTTGAGAACTTACAATAATATTGTGGACGACAATGTCTAAGTTTACGTGTTTATTATAAAAATTGATGAAAATGAGTTTCTGCCCTTTTCATTATTGCCAAATGAATTTAATATTGCAGATCAGAGATAAACCGGGTCAATTTGGGTAACTTTTCTGACCGGGTCACGGGACACCGGTGCTGTGGTATAAATCGAGTCTGACCCCGTGACCCGACATGACCTGTTCTGACACGGTGTTATCCGGCCTGACCCGGTTTGACCCGGTGACTGGAACTAATGCAATGCTGATTGATACTTGCTACGTACCCAGACGTAGCCGGAAGGAAAGTAAATACCAGGCTAACTACCAAACGCGAAGAGGGGGGGGGAGAGATTTACCTACATACCAAGAAAACAAAAAAAAGCACGTCGCCCACGATTATTTATTAACAAATAAAAAATAAATAAAGGATTCTGTACAAACAAGCAAAAGTAATAAATTAAGCGTTACTATTTCAAAGCAAACAATTATGTGATATGAACAATTTAGTACTTTAGATACGAAATGCGCATCTCGTATTTTACACAAAATAAAATTAGTCAGTAATAAATGAGCATGTGAGAGCTTTTGTCAAGTGTTTTTTTTTTAAATTGCACTTAATACTTTTTGTAAAATAAACTAATCAGTAGGAAAGAATTAAAGTGTGAGAGCATTTGTCCAACATTCTTTTAAATTGTACATAATTCCGTTTGTAAAATAAACCAATCAGTAGAATAGAATAAGCGTGTGTCTGTCAAACATTGTTAACAATGCTACAACACACCTGTAGAGCGATAATATCAATTCGCAGCAACAAACAATAGTCCTACAGTGTCACGTTTCTTTTCACGTAACTACACCAAACGCTGATAGGGAATATACCGTTGATATACACAAAAGAAAACAAGTTGTATACCTGTATGTGTCTGGATACTTAGCTTGCAAGTCGTCGGGGGCTAGTCAGCACAGCAACGCCAGGGTAGTCAGGATCCATGTGTCCTGCCACCGCAACTGCAGCAGCGGTCTACAGACAAAATCAGTTGGTCTACGTCACCGAACAGTTGGTCCTACATAAATAAAGAACCCATTTGGCCTCCAGCTAAAAGCTCCTACTTGTCGAACAAAAAAAACTTGCATTGCTTTTGAAGTACTGTGACAAAAAATGTAGAAAATATTTCAATGCACAAGCTGCAGAATCAAATTTAAAAATTGGTTCAAATATCACGAGTTCGAACTGCAATCCTCGCGTTATCAACGCGCGATTAGCAAACTGGAAAACACGCTATCAACTAATAGTAGGATCTATTATTTCGACAAGTCTTTAAATAGAGGCACAAAAGAAAGCAATTATACGTTATCGAAATGTTTAACAAAATAACAGATATCTAAAACAAGGTATTGACTATTTAATTTATCGAATAAATTTTCGTTTTGAAAACAAAGTGAATTTGAGTTAAAATTAGGTTAAGCAGGCTTATACTGAACAGGTACATTGTATAGGGTATTGTTGGAGAATTTAAAAATAGAAAGGGAATATATGTAAATGAAATAACCAAATACCGGATACGGTTTTACTGCCGAAAATGAACGTAACATACTATTACTTTGTAAGCTCAAAAATGATAAATTTTTACTATTTAAATAAGCAAATAGTTGCTAAGAGATGAAAAAATAATTAAATCATTGCAATTGATATAGTTTCATCCAATACCGAAGGGTTAAGTTGAATTATAAATAATAACCGATTTGCATTTTGCATAAAATACGAACGGTGCTATTATTACAGTACACTTTTATCAGAAATGTTTACATATTTTCTTTGAAATTTACACATTCAATTTCTTTTAAAATTCAGTTTAAAGTTCACTCAAACTTCGTAACCAAGTTATATTTTTGGTCACCGGGTCAGATCGGGTGAGTTCGGGTCACCGGGTCACACGCAGTTCGGGTCCCCAGGGCCATTTGGGTCACCGGGTCAGTCCGGGTTACCGGGTCACCATTTAAGTGACCCGGTCCATCTCTATTGCAGATATTGAATGATATTAAAATTTGAAAATTTACCCAGCGTCATAACAATTAATCGTTAAAACATTGTTTTGTTCTTTGAGAGAGTTCTTATGGTACTTACACCAAGTATGGTGTGCAACAGCAAAAGATTTCAAAAAATTGACAATATCTTAAAAATTGCATAATTCAGATGTACGGTATGTTGTTGCATGCTTCATATCTAGAATTGTCCGTACAATTCAGAGTTAAACATTTACAGGATGTTGCATTTAGAATAACCAAATTGCTGGATACTTTATGCATTTGATGTAATGCAATAAACATCAAGTTTAAGAAAGGTTTATTTAAATATAAATCAAGCTAAGCGACTACACATCATAAAAGCTTCTTACGTTCTTCTATACCTCTAAACAACAAGTTACAGTAACCCCTTACTTACTCCTTCTACTACCCTTAGGTCTATCGACGCACCCAGAAGGCCTGAAATATTTTCCACATCCTTCGGCGCGGCGGAGCAACTTAGCTTATCACTTCTTTTAAGGTCGATATTTCACGTGATATTCTTTTAAATGTTTTAGCGTTATCTGAGTAAATGACCTTAGGACTCCCTCTACGGGCGCAAAGAACCGTTTACATGCACTGATTGTAGACGCAACATCCATTTACAAAACAATCTCGTATAATCCAAAATAGTTTACGTAATTCATAAAGTGTCGCATTTACACCACTATGATGAAGAGTTTTATGAAGCTTCATTATTAATAATTTACCTAAGTGTGCATTTTTCGATAGAATAACGGGATGCTTGAGGTCGAAATCTTCTCATAAAATTATGAAGACGTCCATCCAAACGCAGAAATTCATGTTTATCCAAGAAAAGGCTTAAAATTGAAATACTCGATTTCCGTTCAATGCCCTCACCCTTTTGTAAGCTGTTAATCTCCGAATAATAAACTTCCCGCTGCGCTTGCCTCAGTAAACATATTTCGGCCCTTTCAAATTTGTTTACGGTTAAGCTCTTCATTTCTTTATTATTTTTGGTTTTTAAATTTACTATAAATCGTAAAACATTCGCCGTTATTCGCACTAAACGATCAAAATCACTGTATCTGGAGGAATCTATAAATTGATTCCTACCTTTTGTAGTGTCGTTAAGTAGTAAAAACATTTTCGATACTATATCTATCGTTGACGTAGCTTTCTCCATTGTATTATCTGGTCATGTTTGTTCACTTTCTAGCAACCACCTAGGGCCGTGTAACCAAGTTTCGGAATTTATTAAAGTACTTGAACTTATTCAGTGGGTTAATAAGTCCGCAGGGTTCTCGCGACCCGGACAATGTTTCCATGTTATATCTTTCGATAAGGTCTGAATTTCTTTAATACGGTTAGCAGCATATGGTTTCCACTTTGACGCATCACCTTTAATCCAATGCAACGCGATCAGAGAATCTGTCCAACACACTACCTTTTCGATTTTAATTCTATCGTTTTGATTGCACCAGTTAATTCCTAACACCTTTTAAATTTGTGCATTTTGCGATTCAACCTTGCTGTTTACTTCGAAATCGTTAATCGTCCATTTGTGTAAATTCATGGAGGCTCCTTGAAAAAGCTTACTTGAAAAGTCTTTTTAATGTTCTGCAACATTTCGAATGTTTACACTGACCACTAGATCGTCTACATAAAATCCCCTTTCTAAGATTTCAATAAATTCAGGGTTTTGTTTTCGATTATTGATTAAATGTGTTCGTATCACGGAATTTAAAAGAAACGGGCTACATGTAACTCCGAATGTTACTCTATTCATACGGCACGTTTCCAGTTCATTGCCGTTATTGTACCATAAGAATCGATGTGCGTCTTTATCGTCGGAATGTAAATAAATTTGTAAAAATGCTTTCTCAATGTCAGCCGTAATTCCGATTTCGCCTACACGAAATTTAAGCAAAATCATAATTAAATCTGGACTTAAATTAGGCCCCTTTTCTAATAAGTCATTCAACGATTTTTGTCCCGGGACATGTAAAGAGGCATCGAAAACCACTCGCAAACGCGTTGTTTGTTTATCTTCTCTAAAAACATACCTGTGCGGCATGTAGTAAACACGATCGCCATTTGTTGTTTCAGCATCACCGCGGGAAATTAACTCGGCATAATTATTATCCAACATTCCTTTGATAGCAGCGTTATATTCACATATTTTGCTAACATTGGTCAATTTAAACTTTAGCCTATGAGCACGAACCCGCGCACTAATTAAATTATCATTTTCAATCACTGCATCCTCATTCTTTCACAGTAACGCTATTAAATATCGCTCATCGCATTTACGAACGTTATTTTTCAAAAAATTATCGAAAAATCTCTTATCATGGTCTGCTTCTTTGGTTATTCCTATTGTTTCCAAATCCCACATACTTTCGATCTCGGCTTCTGTCTTTATAACTGTCGCATGTAACACTGTCTGCAGATTTACTCCTATTGTTGTAGCATCAACTGGTATGGGACCATGCAAAGCATAACCAAATTTCGTGTCCACTGCTACTAAACCTTCGTTAAGACGAATATTTTTTCCTGTCACAACTGCCCAGTAATTATCTGCCCCTGTAAGTATATTAATTCCATCAACAATTAACGCTCGATCTATATTAAATGGGATATTGTTAGCAAGCTGCAAGTTTTGATACTTTACCACGCTTTCTTTAGGTATATGTAAATCATCCATGCAAATTTCTGGAACTTCCACAGCCTCAATCGTTAAAATTTTATCTGTATATTGTCCCTTCAAAGTAATTAAAACGCGGTTGTAGAGTTTAAACGGTATTGATGCACTATTTCCAAACGCGGCAGTACGAACCCTATGTTGTCCAACAACAGGTAAATTTAATACCCTTGATAGATTCTCCTTAATAAATGAAAGTTGACTACCGCCGTCCATTACTAATCTAATTAACTTCTTTGAGTTTTTGCCAAAGGCATAAACACAAGCCGTTTGCAATAGCACATTTTTGTTTATGTTTGTCATTAAACTGGACACCAACGCCGCCGAAGTGATTATTGAACTCTCGCCTTTCGTTAATTTCACTGCACTACCTGTCGCCTCAGCGTTGCGTCTATCTTTACCTGGCTTAAAGCTTGGGTCGCATATTGTTGTTGCGTGCCTACCTCTGCTTTCTTTACATCTTAAAAATCTATTTTTACAATATCTAGCACTATGGTTATTTCTCGTACAACGGTAACAATTTCCTTCTGCCTTTAGAATTTCTCTCTTCCTCGTCAAAGGTACATCTGCGTCACACATTTCGGTTTTATGGCTTTTCTTGCAAAAAGCACAGCATTCAAGACGTTTGTTCGGGGTGACTAATAAACTAGACGCAGTTCCTTTGTAATGCGTTCTCTTCTCTGTTGGGAGCATGTTTGCTTTACCATCTGCATCCGGTTTTAAAGCTTGTTCTAACGACTCGAGTTCGTTTTTAAGAAACTACAATAAATCCTTTACCTGGCGACCTGCATCTTCTTCTGACATTGATGCTGAACTTTATAAATTATTCGTAATAATTTCTAGATGATTGTATGATTTCATTTTCATTTGTTGATAAAATCCTAAACGCAATTCCGTTGACAACGACTTCATGAGAGTCGACTTTACGATTATGTTACACTGAGGCCTAGATACTTCTAGGATTTCAAGAGCACGCATAGTTGAAGTGATTAGAATGTAATTCTTTCTTAAAGTGCTTACGTTATTTCTGGATTTTACAGGTTCGATTTTCATAATGCTATCAATATATTGTTTAATTAGCCGTTCCCCATTTCCAAATTGATCTTTTAATATATTCAAAGCTTCCTCATAGAATGCTCCAGATGGAGGAAATCCCTCAATTGCTTCAGCGGCCCTTCCCGTGACATAGATTCGCAGGTAGTTGAATCGATCTCCGTTCGTTAATTGTTGATTGTCGTGGATCATACTTCTGAATTGTTCCCAGAAAGGAAGCCAGCCCTTTGCAGTACCATCATACTTTGATAACTGTACACGTTGAAGCTTCACTGACGTAAAGGACGGCCTACTTGCCTCGTTACTTACTGGTACCGTATTTGTTAAATTCGAGTCAACCTCTATCTGCGATTTTTCTGGGCATTTTAATCTAAATTCCAACTTAGACATCGTAGTTACAGCAACCTCTTCATATTCATACCTTTTCATTAACTCGTCCTCTAGATTTTCCTTAAGCAGAGGTTCAATTTGCTTATCAATTTCTTTCAGATTGTCACTTGCAAGCTTTAACTTTGACATAGCTGTATAAATGTCTTCGACACTGAAACTATTTTCTAGCATAGAATTTATATTATTAACTGTTTTAGTTAAGTGCGTTCTACAGATTGTCCGTTTTGCTTGTTCCATCATGAAGCCTTGATAGTATAGCCGTCTGTTAAATATTCGCGTTCACGTTCCGTTATTCCGAATATTCACGTTAAAGCTCGTTTATCTTTATCACCAGATCTTCCCGTGTTTCCGCACCAAATTTGATGTAATGCAATAAACAACATCAAGTTTAAGTAAGGTTTATTTAAATATAAATCAAGCTAAGCGACTACACATCATTAAAACTTTTTAGGTTTTTCTATATCTTTAAACAACAAGTTACAGTAACCCCTTACTTACTCCCTCTACTATCCTTAAGTCTATCGACGCACGCAGAAGGCCTGACATATTTTACACAATGCATAACCAAACGTAATAAAAAATTGGCATTATTTTCAGTAGTAGTAGTAAATAAAATTTACTTATCTAGATACGGCTAACGACCCACCGCCATAACACATCTATAAACTATAAACTATAAACTAACCACAAATAACAGAACAGCTTTGTCACATTGCAAGTCGGTTATGCCTTTTTTCGCCTAGCATATATGAAAATGAATCGTATTAACCCTAAGAATATGACTGAAAGTAAGCTTTAACGTACCTTAGGCTGCTAGACTCAAAACAACACGATTCTGAAGTTTTTCACAATCTAGGCATCTTCGACTATAGTTGAGTTTCATTTATTGCGCATTCTGGCGTTTCACTAATTTTTCATTTAACGTCAGTGTCGGTTTAAATCAAAGTTTCTAATCTAAACACGCAAAAAAAAATTATCATAATGCTAAGCGAAAAACAGTTGTGTCACACATGCAGAAAATGCATTAGCGTCCTCTAGCTATCAGCTGCCCTCCCTAACGGCATCGCCGTGGATCAATGTAGTAAGCGTATGACTACGGATCCCAAGGTCCTGGGTTCAAATCCCGACACGGCCGACTGCTTGAAAAATGGCCGATGAGCATTTTTCACAAAAATTACGCCCTCGTTCGGATGAGAGGTTAAATGGAGATCCCGTGTGTGAGTGTTGTCACGCACGTTAAAGATCCCTACCTTGTCTGGAACGGCAAGGGTTCGGCAAAATTCTAAATTTCCAGGCAACAAAAAACTCGCCTCCTGGGCAATATAGTACCTTCGGGTGGAGCATTGGAAATGTAAATGCACTGCCCTCCCTAGCTTTGCTCGCTTAGGTAGCTTATTGCCGCGGGCTGCTAATGTTCATATTCTTAGTTATTACCTTACATGTGATTTCCAATGCTCCACCCGAAGGTACTACATTGGCCAGGGAGCGAGTTCTTTTTACCTGAAAAATTTGGAATTTTGCCGAACCCTTGTTGTTCCAAGCAAGGTAGGGATCTTTAACGTGCGTGACAACACTCACACACCGGACCTCCATTTTACATCTTATCCGAACGAGGGTGTATTTTTGTGAAAAATGCTCGCCTAACATTTTTCAAGCGGACCGTGTCGGGATTCGTACCCGGGACCTTGGGCGTAGTAGTCACACACATACCACTACGCCACGGAGCCGCCGGTCAGGTTGACCACCAGATTTTTTATAAGTCCATGGAATTGTATTTGTTTTGTGCTTAATTGTGCCGGTGTTTGTTTCAATTGTACTCAATTGCTTATAGCAAAACAAATCCTGGAGGCCAGGTTGACCGCCAGTCCACAACGTTTTTAAGTTTTTCAATGTTTAATAAGTCCATTGATTTGTGCTTGTTTTGTGCTCCATTGTGCAGGTGTTTGTTTTAATTGTGATCATTTGCTTATAGCAAAAAATTGAAAACAAATCCTGGAGGCAACGTTTACCACCAGCCCACATCGTTTTTGAGTTTTTCAATATTTTATAAGTCCATTGAATTGTGTACGTTTTGTGCTCAATTGTGCCGGTATTTGTTTCAATCATGCTCATTTGCTTATAGCGAAAAGTTGAAAACAAATCCCGGGGCCAGATTGACCGGAGGCCCGCGTTTTTGAGTTTTTCAGTTTTTTTATAAGTCCATTGAATTATGCTCGTTTTGTGCTCAATTGTGCCGAAGTTCTATTCAATATTGTGTATAGGCACAATTGAGCACAAAACCAGCACAATTGGTGAGATAAAAAAAGTAAACTGTAAATTGGGGGGGGGGGGGCAACTTGACTCACCTCTTTATAAGTATGCGTAAATTTTTGAATTATCGTGAAGCAATTTAAAGATTTAGAAATTTCTGGTATTCAAATTTTCAATTTTCAAATTTTTATTCATTGCTTTATGTCATTTAATATCGTTTCAACTTACATAATTAAATATCGTTTCGTCGTTGCAGTGTAGTTCATCTTCTAATAGTGATGTAATACTTTATTGGCATTAAAAAAATATAAGCCTAGTATAAAGACAATTCGATAAAAGTTTGCAAAACGAAGTTTTATAGAAAGTAGAAAACCTTATCAAAGCGTCGGGTGTAATACATTTAAATTGGAAATATTAAACATTCTTTAACTGTATATTTATAAGTTTATTTAAAAAGATAATGTCGGCGATGATCACAACACATGAAACGTCTGAGCACATTTTTACTAAAACTATTTAATTTGATGGAAAATAAGCATCATTCTCATAATGTGTTTTCTAATGTCTCCAAATAGTGTAGCTAAACGGAAAAACAATTGCTGGCATGTAAGATTTTCTAAATATCTCCAATAGCAATCAAGGCTCTGTGGATTTTTCAAGGACAAATTATCTGTCCATCATATATATGCACTATACTTCCATTTAACGGAAACCATATTTCTTACCGATTCTTATAGTGACCTCTCTAAGTCTTAATGTGTTTTTAGGGAAATATCTAAAGAATAGAATCTAGACGCAGGTAATGACAAAGGTAGGCTTGCAGCTAAATATCCGTTTACACTACACAATTCATTTTAATTAAACCTGTTACCTGGCAGTAATATCTGCTTGTCGTAAGCGCTGACTCACCTAAAGCTTGAAGTAAAACATCAACATAATATCAATATAATAAATGATTTGTTATCAATTAGTTATTATTTTGTCAACCCAAATGCGTTTTATATTGGAAGCGTGGCTTATCGAGCGCAGATTAATACATACTTCTTTGTTTGTAACCTTAAAATAACAACACAAATGAATCCTGATTTAAATGATAAATCTAAAAGAATCTCTTTATCTGAAACGGATGTCAACGCTATTTTACTCAAAGAATGCGCATGCGACATACTATGAAATTGGTGTATTATGTACCCCCTACAAAGTTAAAAAGAAAAGTAGTTAAAGTAGTGTTGAATTTGACACACTGGTTCAAAGCTATAAACATTCACAATAAAAGAAAGTAACAAATGATATTCTGGCATTCAAATTATATTGCACTCTTTTAATATTACAAAGAAATTTTCCTTCCTTGGCTTAATATAAGGACTACCAATACACAATTAATTTGAATGTAGGTCACAGTAGGTTACATTTTTAGAAAATTAAATTTTTAATTGGTATAATTGAAGATTTCTGCAAATTGGATATAAATGCGGTTTTAATATTTTTACACAAGTTGCTAAAAATTGTCACGTATTTTATAATACTTTTCTGGTAATTTTAGTACACATAAAGTAATTTTAGATCGCAATCAATGGATGGCCAAAATATTAGTTTTTGATGAATATTAATGAAAAATGAAATAAAAAAAAATAAATCTGCAAGTAATAGTAATTTTCATATCTCTAAATTTATCATAAAATACGTTGTTTTATTAGAATAACATTATATAAGCAATCACAATCAAAATTATGATTAATAACTGAGCATTCACATAAAATACACATATATAGCCGAGAGCGATAGTTCCAGAACATTTTCTTTGACAAAATGTATACTTCCAAGGCGTTTGTATAGTTCCAGGACAGTATTGAAAGTTGCTTATACTTAACAGCAAGTTCCAGGACAGTAAGTTCCAGGACAGTCCTGGAACTATACATGAAACATATAAAACTTCCAAGACCGTCCTGGAACTATACAAATGTCCTGGAAGTATACGTTTTGTCAAAAAAATGGTCCTGGATCTATGCGTCTGACATATATATATATATATATATATATATATATATATATATATATATAAAGCCAAGATAGAGATATTAAATTATATATATATATATATATATATATATATATATATTCGATAGTAAATAATATTTTCTTTTTTGGAACAGTTTTGGTCAAGAATAGAATAAATGTCAATTAATCATTTATTTAAAAGTACTTGACGTTTCGGTCTAATATTCAGACCTTAATCATAAGTCTAAAAAGTAAGGTAATAAGATAAAATTAAATCAGTGTATAACTTACATTTAAATTTGATTAATACTATTTGTAAAAGTATTACAAAGTTTTTGACAGATATAATTTGACAGAAGAATAAAATTGTTTTGTTGGTAACTAGAATACAGTAAATGTCACTTTGATATTAAATTGTGAAAGTAGAAGATAGAATTAAAAGTCCATAACACTGAATTTAATGTTTATAAAGTTCACAGTAAACCACACTTAAGTTATCGAGATCTTGTTTGTTGTTTATGCTTTTTCTTCTTTATTAATGTGAAAGGATTCAAGGAATATGCGTTTCTTATAGTTGTTTTCTTTTTCTAAAATTTTTGTTTCATTAAATGCTGGTGTATGTTTTGTAGTAAATATGTGTAGAGAGTGCACAGTTGTTTTTCCTAATTTTGCATCACTGCGGTGTTGTGTTAATCTCAACTTCAGCCATTGACTCGTATGACCTATGTAGTGGTGGTTGCAACTGCATTGAATCTTGTAAACTACGTTATTGCACATTTGAGTGTCTGTTTTATCTTTTAGTGGTGAAAATAGTTCTTTGATTGATTTTGTATAGTAATATGCAATTTGTATATTTGGTTTCTTTAAGATTCGAGTGATTAGAGGCGTCAGTTTTTCAATGTATGGAAGCTTGTGGAATAATGTTGGTGTAGTTGTTCTTTCTTGTTGGATGATGTTTGTGTCAATTATTTTATCTAAAAGTTGGTTTGGATAGTCATTATTGATGAGAACTTTTTAATTCTTCGATGTTTTTTGGATGAAGATTGGATTGCTTATTTTGTGATGCGATGTTTAAGTGCTAAGATGGTATTGATTTTGTGTTTGTTGCTGTGATTGGATTTGTAGTTTATATATCTTCCAGAGTTCGTTGGTTTTGTAATAATCAAAAGTAAATTGTTGTTTTCTGATCGAATAACTAGTGTATCAAGAAATGGTATTCTTCTTTCAACTTCTTTTCTATTGTGAATTTAATGTGTTCATTGAAATTGTTGAAATGTTTAAGAGTTACTTCTATTTGGTTGTGTGGAGTAGAGCAAATTATATCATCAACATATTTTACCAAAAAACTCATTTGAAAAGGAAGATTGGGAATAATGGTATCAATAAAGGTCCATAACTATTTGAGCTAAGATCGGAGAGAGTGGTGAACCCATTGGTGTGCCAAAACATTGAAGGTAGGTTGTTTTTTCATATATGAAGTATGTGTTGTTGAATATTAAGTTAATGGTACTTATAAACATAGTTTTTGATAAATTACAATTGGGTTCGATTTTGTTCCATTGTTCTGATATAATTTGTAATACTAGTTCTGTTGGAATGTTGGTAAATAAAGATGTGGCATCTAGTGATATAAGTATATGATCTGTAGGTAATTTGAAATTGTTGTAAGTATCTACAAAGGAAAAGCTATCTTTGGTGTTGTAACCTTCAAGAGGAAAAGATTGTTTCAGAATATCAGCACAGAAGTGAGCTATATTGTAAGTAGGAGTATTTATTGATGAAATAATTGGTCTTAAAGAAAGAGTAGGTGTGTGTATCTTTGGTAGACCATAATATTTTCCTGGATTGCAACTGTTATTAATTAGTGTTTTCTTTTGTTCTGTTGATATCATATTTTGATTAAAGAGTACTTTTATGTGTTCGTTAACTTTTTTTTGAATTGTAGTGGTTGGATCCTTTTTTAGGATTTTATAAGTGTTAGTGTCTGAAAGTAGTTCTAAAGATTTTTGTTTATAATCTTGAGTTTCCATTATGACTGTAACTTCTCCTTTATCTGCTTTTAATATTAATAATTCTTTGTGCTTTTTAAAAAACTCTTTTGTTTTGTAGAAAACTTTGTGTGTTGAACTGTTGTTGTTGTTGTTAGGATTTTTTAGAAAATTGGTGATTATGTTTGTGATTCTGGCACGTGTGTTGTTTTTTTCTTCTCGTGTAGTATTTTCAAAATTTTTTTCTATGATTGTTTCAATATCAGCCAAGAGTCTGCCTATGTGAATTTCAGAACTATTGATCTTTAAATTAAATTTAGATCCTAATGAGAGAAAGTTTTTGATATCTTCTGGAATTGTAACACTGCTTAGATTAATTAACCATTTGCTATTGTCACTTAACATTTGAGAACTTAGTGTTTGTTTATGTATAAGTAGGTTGAACTTTTTGATGTGAATTTTTTTGACATGTATATAAATTCTTTTAAAGGATACATCTTGTCTTTTTGAAAATTCATGTAACACATGTGGAGGTAAAGTATCCTTAAGGGATTCTTTAATAGTCCTGGTAGAAATTTCTAATGAATTTAATTTAATATATGAGATATTAATTTCAAAATTGAGAATAGTTCTATCGAACCTGTTTATGCTTCTTTTAATTTTGTTATTGATCCATTCACTGTTGTTTCTTAGTAGTTGCATGGTTGGTAGTGTAGTTGAAGTGATGTGGGTTGGAAGAACTCTTTCTCTTCTACATTTTTCTAAGAATATTCTTCTGTTCATCAGTTTGGCTGCTTTTTTTGTGTTGTGTGCCCAGATTTTGAATTTTTTTACTATGTTATTACCATAACTTCTTCTTATGTCGTTGTGGAATCCCATTTTTACCTGTAATTAATATACCTCCACTTTATTGACCAGGAGTCAATGTTCGATAGTAAATAATATTTTCTTTTTTGGGACAGTTTTGGTCAAGAATAGAATAAATGTCAATTAATCATTTATTTAAAAGTACTTGACGTTTCGGTCTAATATTCAGACCTTAATCATAAGTCTAAAAAGTAAGGTTTCTTAGAAACAACAGTGAATGGATCAATAACAAAATTAAAAGAAGCATAAACAGGTTCGATAGAACTATTCTCAATTTTGAAATTAATATCACATATATTAAATTAAATTCATTAGAAATTTCTACCAGGACTATTAAAGAATCCCTTAATGATTCTTTACCTCCGCATGTGTTACATGAATTTTCAAAAAGACAAGATGTATCCTTTAAAAGAATTTATATACATGTCAAAAAATTCACATCAAAAAGTTTAACCTACTTATACATAAACAAACACTAAGTTCTCAAATGTTAAGTGACAATAGCAAATGGTTAATTAATCTAAGCAGTGTTACAATTCCAGAAGATATCAAAAACTTTCTCTCATTAGGATCTAAATTTAATTTAAAGATCAATAGTTCTGAAATTCACATAGGCAGACTCTTGGCTGATATTGAAACAATCATAGAAAGAAATGTTGAAAATACTACACGAGGAGAAAAAAAACAACACACGTGCCAGAATCACAAACATAATCACCAATTTTCTAAAAAATCCTAACAACAACAACAACAGTTCAACACACAAAGTTTTCTACAAAACAAAAGAGTTTTTTAAAAAGCACAAAGAATTATTTATATTAAAAGCAGATAAAGGAGAAGTTACAGTCATAATGGAAACTCAAGATTATAAACAAAAATCTTTAGAACTACTTTCAGACACTAACACTTATAAAATCCTAAAAAAGGATCCAACCACTACAATTCAAAAAAAGTTAACGAACACATAAAAGTACTCTTTAATCAAAATATGATATCAACAGAACAAAAGAAAACACTAATTAATAACAGTTGCAATCCAGGAAAATATTATGGTCTACCAAAGATACACAAACCTACTCTTTCTTTAAGACCAATTATTTCATCAATAAATACTACTACTTACAATATAGCTCACTTCTGTGCTGATATTCTGAAACAATCTTTTCCTCTTGAAGGTTACAACACCAAAGATAGCTTTTCCTTTGTAGAAACTTACAACAATTTCAAATTACCTACAGATCATATACTTATATCACTAGATGCCACATCTTTATTTACCAACATTCCAACAGAACTAGTATTACAAATCATATCAGAACAATGGAACAAAATCGAACCCAATTGTAATTTATCAAAAACTATGTTTATAAGTACCATTAACTTAATATTCAACAACATATACTTCATATATGAAAAAACAACCTACCTTCAATGTTTTGGCACACCAATGGGTTCACCACTCTCTCCGATCTTAGCTCAAATAGTTATGGACCTTTTATTGGATACCATTATTCCCAATCTTCCTTTTCAAATGAGTTTTTTGGTAAAATATGTTGATGATATAATTTGCTCTACTCCACACAACCAAATAGAAGTAACTCTTGAACATTTCAACAATTTCAATGAACACATTAAATTCACAATAGAAAAAGAAGTTGAAAGAAGAATACCATTTCTTGATACACTAGTTATTCGATCAGAAAACAACAATTTACTTTTTGATTATTACAGAAAACCAACGAACTCTGGAAGATATATAAACTACAAATCCAATCACAGCAACAAACACAAAATCAATACCATCTTAGCACTTAAACATCGCATCACAAAAATAAGCAATCCAATCTTCATCCAAAAAAACATCGAAGAATTAAAAAAAGTTCTCATCAATAATGACTATCCAAAACAACTTTTAGATAAAATAATTGACACAAACATCATCCAACAAGAAAGAACAACTACACCAACATTATTCCACAAATTTCCATACATTGAAAAACTGACGCCTCTAATCACTCGAATCTTAAAGAAACCAAATATACAAATTGCATATTACTATACAAAATCAATCAAAGAACTATTTTCACCACTAAAAGATAAAACAGACACTCAAATGTGCAATAACGTAGTTTACAAGATTCAATGCAGTTGCAACCACCACTACATAGGTCATACGAGTCAATGGCTGAAGTTGAGATTAACACAACACCGCAGTGATGCAAAATTAGGAAAAAACAACTGTGCACTCTCTACACACATATTTACTACAAAACATACACCAGCATTTAATGAAACAAAAATTTTAGAAAAAGAAAACAACTATAAGAAATGCATATTCCTTGAATCCTTTCACATTAATAAAGAAGAAGAAAGCATAAACAACAAACAAGATCTCGATAACTTAAGTGTGGTTTACTGTGAACTTTATAAACATTAAATTCAGTGTTATGGACTTTTAATTCTATCTTCTACTTTCATAATTTAATATCAAAGTGACATTTACTGTATTCTAGTTACCAACAAAACAATTTTATTCTTCTGTCAAATTATATCTGTCAAAAACTTTGTAATACTTTTACAAATAGTATTAATCAAATTTAAATGTAAGTTATACACTGATTTAATTTTATCTTATTACCTTACTTTTTAGACTTATGATTAAGGTCTGAATATTAGACCAAAACGTCAAGTACTTTTAAATAAATGATTAATTGACATTTATTCTATTCTTGACCAAAACTGTCCCAAAAAAGAAAATATTATTTACTATCGAACATTGATTCCTGGTCAATAAAGTGGAGGTATATTAATTACAGGTAAAAATGGGATTCTACAACGACATAAGAAGAAGTAATGGTAATAACATAGTAAAAAAAACTCAAAATCTGGGCACACAACACAAAAAAAGCAGCCAAACTGATGAACAGAAGAATATTCTTAGAAAAATGTAGAAGAGAAAGAGTTCTTCCAACCCACATCACTTCAACTACACTACCAACCATGCAACTACTAAGAAACAACAGTGAATGGATCAATAACAAAATTAAAAGAAGCATAAACAGGTTCGATAGAACTATTCTCGATTTTGAAATTAATATCACATATATTAAATTAAATTCATTAGAAATTTCTACCAGGACTATTAAAGAATCCCTTAAAGATTCTTTACCTCCACATGTGTCACATGAATTTTCAAAAAGACAAGATGTATCCTTTAAAAGATTTTATATACATTTCAAAAAAATTCACATCAAAAAGTTTAACCTACTTATACATAAACAAACACTAAGTTCTCAAATGTTAAGTGACAATAGCAAATGGTTAATTAATCTAAGCAGTGTTACAATTCCAGAAGATATCAAAAACTTTCTCTCATTAGGACCTAAATTTAATTTAAAGATCAATAGTTCTGAAATTCACATAGGCAGACTCTTGGCTGATATTGAAACAATCATAGAAAAAAAATTTGAAAATACTACACGAGAAGAAAAAAACAACACACGTGCCAGAATCACAAACATAATCACCAATTTTCTAAAAAAATCCTAACAACAACAACAACAGTTTAACACACAAAGTTTTCTACAAAACAAAAGAGTTTTTTAAAAAGCACAAAGAATTATTAATATTAAAAGCAGATAAAGGAGAAGTTACAGTCATAATGGAAACTCAAGATTATAAACAAAAATCTTTAGAACTACTTTCAGACACTAACACTTATAAAATCCTAAAAAAGGATCTAACCACTACAATTCAAAAAAAAGTTAACGAACACATAAAAGTACTCTTTAATCAAAATATGATATCAACAGAACAAAAGAAAACACTAATTAATAACAGTTGCAATCCAGGAAAATATTATGGTCTACCAAAGATACACAAACCTACTCTTTCTTTAAGACCAATTATTTCATCAATAAATACTCCTACTTACAATATAGCTCACTTCTGTGCTGATATTCTGAAACAATCTTTTCCTCTTGAAGGTTACAACACCAAAGATAGCTTTTCCTTTGTAGAAACTTACAACAATTTCAAATTACCTACAGATCATATACTTATATCACTAGATGCCACATCATCCAACAAGAAAGAACAACTACACCAACAGTAGAGTAAATTCAAGAATACTGGAACCTCATTTCCTCCAGAATCCCTCATTTCCTCACTCATCTGGACCAAATAGTTTTCTTCGACTAACCATTTTTTATATTTCGAGATAAATATATCTTAAATTTTTCATCTTTCGAGATAAATGAGCATCCACATTTCCACACACGAGATAAACCTATTTTTAAGATTTTTTTTTACCGCTAACATTCTGGACCAAATAGTTTTCTTCGACTAACCAATGCATCTTTCGAGATAAACCTATCTTGTTTGGTATCAATTAATATTAGAATTTTCTCAGCTGCCCGAATTTCTAAGAATTTTTCAGATATCATCACCCCCCAAGGGAGCTACCCTCATTTTAAGATTTCTTACCTGTTGCGACTTTTGAGCGTTATTATAAATTTTTTTAGTCATGCGATACATCTTGTTAGTCTAGAATTTTACGCAAAATTCGAATCTGTAAACAGATTTAATATCCGACCACGCCCTGCAAAGTTGTACCCCTTTAAAGTTTTCTTTGTCTAACCAATGCATCTTTCGCGATAAACCTATCTTGTTTGGTATCAATTAATATTAGAATTTTCTCAGCTACCCAAATTTCTAGGAATTTTTTAGATTGCACCATCCCTAAGGGAGCTACCCCAATTTTAAGATTTTGTACCAAGATCAATTCCTAATCACCTCTCCTTTTTAATATCTACAGTCCTTTAACCAATACAAAGAAATAAGCACACAAAATTTTAATAATTTTATTTTATCCAATTTACAGTTAAATAAACTTATAGAATGCAATTTTACAAAGTATAACATTATTTTGTTTGTGTAGTCGAATCTAAGTAGTTTAACCTGTAACAAAAAAAGATTAATATGTTGTTTAAAAAGAGAGGAAACGTGTTTTCGGTCAATAAGACATATTATCGTTAACCTAACAATATGACAATAATGTAAATATATTCCAATGTAATGGGAAATTCGACTTTTACGTAATCATCGCGTGGTTAATAATTAAGAAAGCTGTATATAAATTCTTTTTAAACGTGTATTGTATATCTTCTCCAAACTAATGCGGTTATTACAATAGGAAAGTACGCTAAATGCAAGTCAATTAACAGCAATTAAATATTGCTTACTGACCTACCTTAATTAGGTTGCTGTGCTATTAGGAATGATGTACTTTTTGTTGTCCTAGCCCGACAAACTGATTTTATTAATTGAGTATAAAGTTGGTGTTTTACATGGTTTCGCTTAAGATATCGTACATATTTTCCAGATTACTAGAAGACGTTATAACCACATTTTTTGTGTTAAAGGATTTCACATCGGTAGTCTCTTCTCCCATTTTGATGTAAACGCCGTAGAGTTCGCAATAGACTTTTATTGCTGTATGTTGTATTCTTTCTTCATTTATTAATCGAATAAATCGCTCTTTCTGCTTCCAAAGAAACTCGGGTACTCCATCGTCGACACTGACGTTCTTTATGCGATAGCTAGCCATACGGTTGTTAAACGCAGTGTTAACCATTTCTACACCATCGTCGCTAGTAGCGGTAACTGATGCACTTTTATGTCTGTTGCTCCTTAAGTGTGCGGCATACGTAGTTTTTTCCATTTCGAAATCGCATACTTTACACATAATTCGTGGTTGTTTCGTACAAGACCCTTTAACAGCTGGCGGAGCTGAACGTTTACGGCTTAATAACATACCATGCTGTTTTTCCTTGTGTCGCTGTAAGCTGTCCATTCTCGTAAAAGCGATACCGCAAGACCCACAGTTAAAGTACTTTGCTGCGGACGGATGTATAAGCTTAACCGACGACGATGTTACACCACGACATTTGTTCTGGTGCCGTTTGAGAGCATTTTTCCAGGTATAGGAAGCACCGCAAGAGTTGCACTTAAAAACGTTTGCAGATACCATTTTAGTACAAAACAAAATCCGCACTATAGCACTTTGGTTAAACTTGTAAGCGAACTAACTAAAAAGCTTACTCGAGCGTACCTGATTTATGTTCCTTATAGAATGCATACCGAAGGTTTCCGAAGACGACCGAACGATGTTGAGGATTCAGCGGGGAACTAAATGACGTCATAATCCTCGCTGCTCGTCCACTACATTTAGCGCCAATGCATGTACCTGGTTCGCTTTGTCGATGGCGCGAATGCCGTTAGTAAAAACATCGGAAACGTCTTCCATGTTATACGGATCGCGTGCATATTAAAAATCCAAAAGGGTGGTAGCACACGCACACAAGTTGTCTGCAAGTCGTGCTGTAGAAGATGCAGTGCTACTATAACCAAAAACACTTTAAACCATTACTAAGAAAATACCAACTTGCTGTCTACAGGATACTGACTAATAAAGCAATCTAATTTTAAATAACTTCTACGTCATACTTTAGGAAATGGTAGGCTTGAATATTTTCCAAATGAATCACCAAGCGAAAGTATATGCTTAGCAGTATTAAAATTAACCATTAATTTCCCATTTTTACGACCGTGATTAATTATAGATTAAAATTTAATTTGTTCGCGTTCAAACTTTTCGTAAACTAACATATTTTATAGTAACAATGCGCTGTATAATACATGCATACCCCTTCGCCGCGCTACTGCTATTCTTGTAATTGCTAGAAAAAGTCACTCTCCTTTTTACTGTTAGGACCGATGCAAAGCACCATTTTTTTATACTTTCTATAGCACATCGCGCACTTTTTTGTCTGATAAATAAATTTTGCTTCTGTAGGCTTTTACACTTTCGCATAGCGGTCGGCCGCACGTAATGATTTCTAGAACCGGTAAGTACTTGATATCGCCCAAATAGAGAATTAGATGCTCGATGTCTGTCAACTTCCGATTCCCTCGTAAAAGGTAGAAAAAACTCAGTCAATCATCCATCTAACTTAAACTTCGACCCGCTCCTGTTCTGATAATTTACAAACATTTTTCAAACGACAATGGGCCGAGAATTTTAAACCCTCCGAGGGATCTTTAAGTCGTAATCAATTACACATCCGAGCTACGCGTAAACTAACATATTTTGCAGCAACTGTGCACTGTATAATACATGCATACCTCTTCTCTGCGCTACTGCTATTCTTGTAGTTGCTTGAAAAAGTCAGTCGCCCTTTTTACTGCTAGGGCTGCTAAAAAACACCATTCCATACTTTATAAGTGTAGCACATCGAGCACTTTTTTGTCGGATAATTAAATTTTTGTTTATGTAGGCTTTTACACTTTTGCACATTTAAACATCTAATACGATCAATTAACCACTTTCGCTTATTCTAACATGAACCCCCATACATCCCGCCGCATCGTTCTTTTTGAATCCAACGATCCTATGGGCTTCCACGCACTAACACCTGACGTATCTTTCCTACTATTTGTTAAACAAAAACTACCGGTATCGCCATTGTGGACGTAAACAGATGTTTGTGGATGTGTACGAGAGTATGTAACCATATACATTAACCAGTCTAAGCTATTTTATTTAGTCCACGAAAACTACTATTTTCTAAACCACAACTAATGATCACCTTTATAGATTTAACATTTCGACCATTTCCCAATGACTGGTGCTACGTACATGGAAACTTTAATTTCTTATTGGAGAGAATTCTTATTCTCCCACGCACTGCTGCGTAGTTGCATGCCTACCCCTTTTGGAGGTATATGCTCGTTATAGGTTGTAAGACCCTCGGTTTTACTTAACTACAATTCGTGAGACCCCTTTAATCTTTTTAATCGTATCTTTCTCGCCTATAATACAGTAGGACTTAACATTACTACCAACAAATTCTAATACTGGACCCCCATTAAATACGTCTTTAATTTTCCCTACAACTATTTGTTGACAAGTGTTATATTGTATTTACTATACGCGGGGTAGTCACTCTTTTAAGATAAATATATTTTGCTAGGTATCAACTAATATTAAATTTTTCTAGGGACCCCAAATCTGTAAATAGATTTTAAATAGGACCACCCCATACAAAGTTATGCGTTTTAAAGACCCAAATCACTAATTTTTGCTCATCTTTATTTAACTACATCTTAAAACCCTTTTTCGCTACCCAAGACATATGCTTTAACCAACCATTTCCCTAGAAATCTAAAACCGATGTGTCCCGCGAACACCACGTGGAGATAACACGTATACTCTGTCAACCGAAACAGAAGCAGGAAAGATATGCAAGATGGGCGAAGAACTTAAAAATTATGGAATTTAAAAACTAATATATACAATAGATTTACAAAATCTATACAAATATAAACAACTATCTTATATCTTTAAGCCTCTATGTGTAGATTGTTGTACTATTAGGAATGATGTACCTTTTGTCATCTTCCCTCGATAAACTAATTTTATTAATAAGCTGCGTGTACAAATCGTATTTTTTTACTCCGGATACATACGCAGGCAAGTACTCGATACCATCCAAATAAAGAATTGGATGCTTGGTGACTGTTAACATCCGCTTCCCTCGTGTACGCCCAGATACATCTCAGCCCATGCGCACCCCTGCGCGCGCGCACCCCTGCCCATGCGCGCCCCTGCGCGTGCGCACCCCTGCCCAAGCGCGCTGCCCATGCGTACCTCTCTCTGTGCGACTGCTATTTCGGAGTAACGTCACAGCCTTTTATAAATAAAGAGCAGTGTAATACTATTATAAAATGTTTATTCTGACATTACACATACCAAAATTTAAAAAATGTAATGCCAAGCATGGAGTCATTTAAACTTAATTTTAATACAAAGTTATACACAGAAGACAGTCTTTTCTTTATGTTTGTTTGGAGTGGCTTTAATTTTATCTAACTTTATTCGCAGCTTAAAATTTAAATCGTTACCCAAGTCCTCTATCTCCTTTTCTAACCAATAGTTTGATACATAGAGACCGTCTAGGTTTTCGAATTGTAAAATGTACCGAAGTTTGCCTCTATATTTAAAGTCTTTGATTCCATCGACAACCAGATCCATTCCTTCGTGTAATTCTTGCAGCTTGTGACAATCTTTTAATCGCAGCTTTCCCACTATATCCTGCATACGTATCTTGTTAGCTTAATCGACTTCTTCTTGTCGGTATTGGAGGAAATCCTTATTCTCCCACAGACTGTTGCGTAGTTGCATGTCTACCACTTTTGAGAATATATGGTTGTTATAGGTTGTAAGACCCTCGGTTTTAAATGATCCGAAAGGTTCCTTACTAGGTAAATATACAATGTTTAGCGGAACCCCTTTGCGTGTGGTGTACGCCAAGGTTACGAAACCCGCATTCCTTAGTTCGTCTTTGTTATCTGTCATTTTGATAAATACGTTTTTAGAATAACCTTTTAAAAAGTATACGGATTTAGTACCATCCTTTTCTGCAAGAACACCTACATAACTAAAAGAGTCTTTCTTACTAACCGCAAATGCATACAGCTTGTACAACCCGGATGTATCTAAGTCAGTCCATTGACACATAAAATAATCTTTTAATTCTTTCTCATTTTCTCTAATAAGATGTTCTTTGTCTAACACATCTTTGTATTGTTCGCGTATTGTCGCAGTGTTTTCCATGTAGTCCAATTTTCGCCTTTTTTGCATCCATTTCCTCTAATTCCAGTTGTCTTTTCCTTCCACTTACAGCGTATGGCATACATAATGGGGCAATTTCCTTTAGCGTAAACGGGTAGAGTTTACTACCAATATTTACGCGTTGTCCTACAACCTCTGGGCGAATGTTAGGTGTATTTATCAATCCCAATCTCGAAATGACTATTTCTTTTGGAATTGTAGAATATGGTATTGCAGATTGTGTAAAATATGTACTACCTGCTTTAATGTAGCACTTGTGTAAGATTTTTATTTTATCTTGGCTATCTTCCTCTACTATCTCCAAATAATTTACAGGTAAATAGTTAAAACTAAAAGCGGAAAGCACATACTTTATCAATTTTTCCCTTTCCTCTAGTTTTTCGGACAACTTAATTTGCAAGCCCGTCAATTTCTTTGTATTGCCATTCCCTCAATACATGTACTGTAGCAGGTTATTATACACTAAACAGCAGCTATTTTGTAGCTTGTCCGATAACTTACTCCACATTTTGGCAAGAAAAATTGATAGGTTAGGTCAGCGCGGCGGCGCTGACCTAACCTATCAATTTTTCTTTTTATCTAATCTAAGTCCACACAAGTCCAACTAACCTAACCTAACTTCGGACAACACTAGCTAACCTAACTCCTGACAAGTCCACATTCAACCTAGGTCAGAGACAATTTCACCCTATGGTGCAATTTCACCCTAACCTAACATCCTACATATATCCGGACATATGTCGATGCGCAACCCTGCCGACCTAGGTCGGATAACAAAACAGTTCCTAAACCAGAGAATGTAAGCGATATGGCTGTGTCCGACATATTTGACTATTTTCGGTAATATACGCCCCACTCTGTAGGATACATAAGAGAACAAATTTTCGTATTCAATTTAGTATTTGACGGTAGCTAGAACGGTAAACATGAGTGTCTCCAAGGTGATTAACGTTTCTCAACTTCTTGGGAATAAAGTAAAACCGACAAATGAGCGATTTGGATTATGGCTGTTGGCAGAAAATATGTGCAACAATAATCTGGTGACAGATATTGGTAATATTTGTTATGTCGAAGGCGAAAAGATGCTGACTGGCGGACTACACACACCAATTACAGAACCATTTTGTGACAATATAATGTTGGTAAAAATTTGCAACCTTTCTGACACCGAACAAGCATCTGCAAACAAAAGGATGTTTATCCTAAACAAAGAAATTTGTGGTGCATTTAACAGCTATCTACGAAGAAAGTTCGACCGATTTGTTTCCGCTAGGCATGGTGTTAAAGCTAAGCTTCCGTTTTCTCTGGAAAACACTAACAAGATGGGCCAGAGAGTAAAAGAAATTATCGGAAAAGAAGACCTCGAATGCATTAATAAAAAATTCCAAAATCCTATATGTGTTCCATACAAAGTGGAACTAGCAGATGTTAAGTTGGAAACTTTATTGGAGGAACTACCATATATATTAGACGAAGTCGAAAAAGATTATTTCTATCTTTTTGACATGGATGTAACCCAAGATTTTGCGGGCATATTTAGCAAGATGGAGATGTGTAATTATTTAACTACAAAGCATAACTTTTCCTATAAGGGAGAATACGAAAAAAAGTGTAATATTATAGTTGACAACGATAAAACTGCGGGGATTGATTGTTTAACATGGCTAACAACCAATGCAAGAATTAAGATATACAACAAATTTGTGTGTCAGATAACAAGTCCTTGTGTTAATAAACAACTTGGTAATCATATACTAGATTTTTTACGTTGTCCAGATGTACGTTTAAGGGAAACATTTGCGTCTACTTTGGCCAAAGAACATGGTATTACGCGATTGGAAGCGACAATATACAACTGTGCAATTGGAAGCTATGTCAGTGCGGAACGGGTGTATAAACCCTTAAAAGACTATTTTACCTTTTTGTAAGATAGTAAGTTATACTTCCTAAAGGCGCCAATGTACTCGGTACCACTTGCCAAAATGTGGAGTAAGTTATCGGACAAGCTACAAAATAGCTGCTGTTTAGTGTATAATAACCTGCTACAGTACGTGTATTGGGGGAATGGCAATACAAAGAAATTGACGGGCTTGCAAATTAAGTTGTCCGAAAAACTAGAGGAAAGAGAAAAATTGATAAAGTATGTGCTTTCGGCTTTTAGTTTTAACTATTTACCTGTAAATTATTTGGAGATAGTAGAGGAAGATAGCCAAGATAAAATAAAAATCTTACACAAGTGCTACATTAAAGCAGGTAGTACATATTTTACACAATCTGCAATACCATATTCTACAATTCCAAAAGAAATAGTCATTTTGGGATTGGGATTGATAAATACACCTAACATTCGCCCAGATGTTGTACGACAACGCGTAAATATTGGTAGTAAACTCTACCCGTTTACGCTAAAGGAAATTGCCTCATTATGTATGCCATACGCTGTAAGTGGAAGGAAAAGACAACTGGAATTAGAGGAAATGGATGCAAAAAGGCGAAAATTGGACTACATGGAAAACACTGCGACAATACGCGAACAATACAAAGATGTGTTAGACAAAGAACATCTTATTAGAGAAAATGAGGAAGAATTAAAAGATTATTTTATGTGTCAATGGACTGACTTAGATACATCCGGGTTGTACAAGCTGTATGCATTTGCGGTTAGTAAGAAAGACTCTTTTAGTTATGTAGGTGTTCTTGCAGAAAAGGATGGTACTAAATCCGTATACTTTTTAAAAGGTTATTCTAAAAACGTATTTATCAAAATGGCAGATAACAAAGACGAACTAAGGAATGCGGGTTTCGTAACCTTGGCGTACGCTACACGCAAAGGGGTTCCGCTAAACATTGTATATTTACCTAGTAAAGAACCTTTCGGATCATTTAAAACCGAGGGTCTTACAACCTATAACAACCATATATTCCCAAAAGTGGTGGACATGCAACTACGCAACAGTCTGTGGGAGAATAAGGATTTCCTCCAATACCGACAAGAAGAAGTCGATTAAGCTAACAAGATACGTATGCAGGATATAGTGGGAAAGCTGCGATTAAAAGATTGTCACAAGCTGCAAGAATTACACGAAGGAATGGATCTGGTTGTCGATGGAATCAAAGACTTTAAATATAGAGGCAAACTTCGGTACATTTTACAATTCGAAAACCTAGACGGTCTCTATGTTGTAGTGTTCTCTTGGGGGCTTCAGTAGAGGTGATTAAAACAAAGTCGAAGACCATTTCACATCTTTAATTTAATTATCACTTTAAGGTGCAGTACAACTGTTACATCTGAGGGTTAGACTTATAATGCTTTTATTCTATATTAGTTCTTAACTGCTAACAATGATTATGCAATTATGCTTATTTACTAATTCCAATTACACCTAGCCTAGAGTTCGTTGCACGTGTACTCCCTATCGATTGTCTTCCTGTACAAATCCGCACTTTTCACTTCCTATAACAAGTCACTCACCTTTTAAATGCATAAAACTTAATTCGAAGAAATAACTATAAATTATTTGGCTATTACACCATCACAATGTATCAAACTATTGGTTAGAAAAGGAGATAGAGGACTTGGGTATCGATTTAAATTTTAAGCTGCGAATAAAGTTAGATAAAATTAAAGCCACTCCAAACAAACATAAAGAAAGGACTGTCTTCTGTGTATAACTTTGTATTAAAATTAAGTTTAAATGACTCCATGCTTGGCATTACATTTTTTAAATTTTGGTATGTGTAATGTCAGAATAAACATTTTATAATAGTATTACATTGCTCTTTATTTATAAAAGGCTGTGACGTTACCCCGAAATAGCAGTCGCACAGAGAGGGGTACGCATGGGCAGCGCGCATGGGCAGGGGTGCGCACGCGCAGGGGCGCGCATGGGCAGGGGTACGCGCGCAGGGGTGCGCATGGGCTGAGATGTGTCTGGGCGTACACGAGGGAAACGGATGTTAACAGTCACCAAGCATCCAATTCTTTATTTGGATGGTATCGAGTACTTGCCTGCGTATGTAACCGGAGTAAAAAAATACGATTTGTACACGCAGCTTATTAATAAAATTAGTTTATCGAGGGAAGATGACAAAAGGTACATCATTCCTAATAGTACAACAATCTACACATAGAGGCATAAAGATATAAGATAGTTGTTTATATTTGTATAGATTTTGTAAATCTATTGTGTATATTAGTTTTAAGATGCCATAATTTTTAAGTTCTTCTCCCACCTTCTATTCTGGTTGACAGAGTATACGTGTTATCTCCACGTGGTATTCGCGGGACACGGCGGTTTTAGATTTCTCAGGAGATGGTTGGCTAAGGCATATGTCTTGGGTAGCGAAAAGGTTTTAAAATGGTGTTAAATAAAGATGAGCAAAATTAGTGATTTGGGTCTTAAAACGCATAACTTTGTATGGGGTGGTCCTATTTAAAATCTATTTACAGATTTGGGGTCCCTAGAAAAATTTAATATTAGTTGATACCTAGCAAAATATATTTATCTTAAAAGAGTGACTACCCGGCGTATAATAAATACAATATAACACTTGTCAACAAAAAAGTTGTAGGGAAAATTAAAGACGTATTTAATGGGGGTCCAGTATTAGAATTTGTTGGTAGTAATGTTAAGTCCTACTATATTGTAGGCGAGAAAGATACGATTAAAAAGATTAAAGGGGTCTCACAAATTGTAGTTAAGTAAAACCGAGGGTCTTACAACCTATAACGAGCATATACCTCCAAAAGGGGTAGGCATGCAACTACGCAGCAGTGCGTGGGAGAATAAGAATTCTCTCCAATAAGAAATTAAAGTTTCCATGTACGTAGCACCAGTCATTGGGAAATGGTCGAAATGTTAAATCTATAAAGGTGATCATTAGTTGTGGTTTAGAAAAATAGTAGTTTTCGTGGACTAAATAAAATAGCTTAGACTGGTTAATGTATATGGTTACATACTCTCGTACACATCCACAAACATCTGTTTACGTCCACAATGGCGATACCGGTAGTTTTTGTTTAACAAATAGTAGGAAAGATACGTCAGGTGTTAGTGCGTGGAAGCCCATAGGATCGTTGGATTCAAAAAGAACGATGCGGCGGGATGTATGGGGGTTCCTGTTAGAATAAGCGAAAGTGGTTAATTGATCGTATTAGATGTTTAAATGTGCAAAAGTGTAAAAGCCTACATAAACAAAAATTTAATTATCCGACAAAAAAGTGCTCGATGTGCTACACTTATAAAGTATGGAATGGTGTTTTTTAGCAGCCCTAGCAGTAAAAAGGGCGACTGACTTTTTCAAGCAACTACAAGAATAGCAGTAGCGCAGAGAAGAGGTATGCATGTATTATACAGTGCACAGTTGCTGCAAAATATGTTAGTTTACGCGTAGCTCGGATGTGTAATTGATTACGACTTAAAGATCCCTCGGAGGGTTAAAAATTCTCAGCCCATTGTCGTTTGAAAAATGTTTGTAAATTATCAGAACAGGAGCGGGTCGAAGTTTAAGTTAGATGGATGATTGACTGAGTTTTTTCTACCTTTTACGAGGGAATCGGAAGTTGACAGACATCGAGCATCTAATTCTCTATTTGGGCGATATCAAGTACTTACCGGTTCTAGAAATCATTACGTGCGGCCGACCGCTATGCGAAAGTGTAAAAGCCTACAGAAGCAAAATTTATTTATCAGACAAAAAAATGCGCGATGTGCTATAGAAAGTATAAAAAAATGGTGCTTTGCATCGGTCCTAACAGTAAACAGGAGAGTGACTTTTTCTAGCAATTACAAGAACAGCAGTAGCCCGGCGAAGGGGTATGCATGTATTATACAGCGCATTGTTACTATAAATTATGTTAGTTTACGAAAAGCTTGAACGCGAACAAATTAAATTTTAATCTATAATTAACCACGGTCGTAAAAATGGGAAATTAATGGTTAATTTTAATACTGCTAAGCATATACTTTCGCTTGGTGATTCATTTGGAAAATATTCAAGCCTACCATTTCCTAAAGTATGACGTAGAAGTTATTTAAAATTAAATTGCTTTATTAGTCAGTATCCTGTAGACAGCAAGTTGGTATTTTCTTAGTAATGGTTTAAAGTGTTTTTGGTTATAGTAGCACTGCATCTTCTACAGCACGACTTGCAGACAACTTGTGTGCGTGTGCTACCACCCTTTTGGATTTTTAATATGCACGCGATCCGTATAACATGGAAGACGTTTCCGATGTTTTTACTAACGGCATTCGCACCATCGACGAAGCGAACCAGGTGCATGCATTGGCGCTAAATGTATTGGACGAGCAGCAAGGATTATAACTTCATTTAGTTCCCCGCTGAATCCTCAACATCGTTCGGTCTTCTTCGGAAACCTTCAGTATGCATTCTATAAGGAACATAAATCAGGTACGCTCGAGTAAGCTTTTTAGTTAGTTCGCTTACAAGTTTAACCAAAGTGCTATAGTGCGGATTTTGTTTTGTACTAAAATGGTATCTGCAAACATTTTTAAGCGCAACTCTTGCGGTGCTTCCTATACCTGGAAAAATTCTCTCAAACGGTACCAGAACAAATGTTGTGGTGTAACATCGTCGTCGGTTAAGCTTATACATCCGTCCGCAGCAAAGTACTTTAACTGTGGGTCTTGCGGTATCGCTTTTACGAGAATGGACAGCTTACAGCGACACAAGGAAAAACAGCATGGTATGTTATTAAGCCGTAAACGTTCAGCTCCTCCAGCTGTTAAAGGGTCTTGTACGAAACAACCACGAATTATGTGTAAAGTATGCGATTTCGAAATGGAAAAAACTACGTATGGCGCACACTTAAGGAGCAACAGACATAAAAATGCATCAGAGTTACCGCTACTAGCGACGATGGTGTAGAAATGGTTAACACTGCGTTTAACAACCGTATGGCTAGCTATCGCATAAAGAACGTCAGTGTCGACGATGGAGTACCCGAGTTTTTTTGGAAGCAGAAAGAACGATTTATTCGATTAATAAATGAAGAAAGAATACAACATACAGCAATAAAAGTCTATTGCGAACTCTACGGCGTTTACATCAAAATGGGAGAAGAGACTACCGATGTGAAATCCTTTAACACAAAAAATGTGGTTATAACGTCTTTTAGTAATCTGGAAAATATGTACGATATCTTAAGCGAAACCATGTAAAACACCAACTTTATACCCAATTAATAAAATCAGTTTGTCGGGCTAGGACAACAAAAAGTACATCATTCCTAATAGCACAGCAACCTAATTAAGGTAGGTCAGTAAGCAATATTTAATTGCTGTTAATTGACTTGCATTTAGCGTACTTTCCTATTGTAATAACCGCATTAGTATGGAGAAGATATACACGTTTAAAAAGAAATTATATACAGCTTTCTTAATTATTAACCACGCGATGAGTACGTAAAAGTCGAATTTCCCATTCACATATTTAAAACCCATTACATTGGAATATATTTACATTATTCTCATATTGTTAGGTTAACGACAATATGTCTTATTGACCGAAAACACGTTTCCTCTCTTTTTAAACAACATATTAATCTTTTTTTGTTACAGGTTAAACTACTTGGATTCGACTACACAAACAAAATAATGTTATACTTTGTAAAATTGCATTCTATAAGTTTACTAAACTGTAAATTGGATAAAATAAAATTATTAAAATTTTGTGTGCTTATTTCTTTGTATTGGTTAAAGGACTGTAGATATTAAAAAGGAGAGATGATTAGGAATTGATCTTGGTACAAAATCTTAAAATTGGGGTAGCTCCCTTAGGGATGGTGCAATCTAAAAAATTCCTAGAAATTTGGGTAGCTGAGAAAATTCTAATATTAATTGATACCAAACAAGATAGGTTTATCGCGAAAGATGCATTGGTTAGACAAAGAAAACTATTTGTTAGTTTTGCTTATAGAGCAAAGAGCAAAAATTAGAAGATCAGGACTTTAAAGGGGTATCACTTTGCAGGGCGTGGTCGGATATTAAATCTGTTTACAGATTCGAATTCTGCGTAAAATTCTAGATTAACAAGATGTATCGCATGACTAAAAAAATTTATAATAACGCTCAAAAGTCGCAACAGGTAAGAAATCTTAAAATGAGGGTAGCTCCCTTGGGGGGTGATGATATCTGAAAAATTCTTAGAAATTCGGGCCGCTGAGAAAATTCTAATATCAATTGATACCAAACAAGATAGGTTTATCTCGAAAGATGCATTGGTTAGTCGAAGAAAACTATTTGGTCCAGAATGTTAGCGGTAAAAAAAATCTTAAAAATAGGTTTATCTCGTGTGTGGAAATGTGGATGCTCATTTATCTCAAAAGATGAAAAATTTAAGATATATTTATCTCGAAATATGAAAAATGGTTAGTCGAAGAAAACTATTTGGTCCAGATGAGTGAGGAAATGAGGGATTCTGGAGGAAATGAGGTTCCAGTATTCTTGAATTTACTCTACTGTTGGTGTAGTTGTTCTTTCTTGTTGGATGATGTTTGTGTCAATTATTTTATCTAAAAGTTGTTTTGGATAGTCATTATTGATGAGAACTTTTTTTAATTCTTCGATGTTTTTTTTTGGATGAAGATTGGATTGCTTATTTTTGTGATGCGATGTTTAAGTGCTAAGATGGTATTGATTTTGTGTTTGTTGCTGTGATTGGATTTGTAGTTCATATATCTTCCAGAGTTCGTTGGTTTTGTAATAATCAAAAGTAAATTGTTGTTTTCTGATCGAATAACTAGTGTATCAAGAAATGGTATTCTTCTTTCAACTTCTTTTTCTATTGTGAATTTAATGTGTTCATTGAAATTGTTGAAATGTTCAAGAGTTACTTCTATTTGGTTGTGTGGAGTAGAACAAATTATATCATCAACATATTTTACCAAAAAACTCATTTGAAAAGGAAGATTGGGAATAATGGTATCCAATAAAAGGTCCATAACTATTTGAGCTAAGATCGGAGAGAGTGGTGAACCCATTGGTGTGCCAAAACATTGAAGGTAGGTTGTTTTTTCATATATGAAGTATGTGTTGTTGAATATTAAGTTAATGGTACTTATAAACATAGTTTTTGATAAATTACAATTGGGTTCGATTTTGTTCCATTGTTCTGATATGATTTGTAATACTAGTTCTGTTGGAATGTTGGTAAATAAAGATGTGGCATCTAGTGATATAAGTATATGATCTGTAGGTAATTTGAAATTGTTGTAAGTTTCTACAAAGGAAAAGCTATCTTTGGTGTTGTAACCTTCAAGAGGAAAAGATTGTTTCAGAATATCAGCACAGAAGTGAGCTATATTGTAAGTAGGAGTATTTATTGATGAAATAATTGGTCTTAAAGAAAGAGTAGGTTTGTGTATCTTTGGTAGACCATAATATTTTCCTGGATTGCAACTGTTATTAATTAGTGTTTGCTTTTGTTCTGTTGATATCATATTTTGATTAAAGAGTACTTTTATGTGTTCGTTAACTTTTTTTTGAATTGTAGTGGTTGGATCCTTTTTTAGGATTTTATAAGTGTTAGTGTCTGAAAGTAGTTCTAAAGATTTTTGTTTATAATCTTGAGTTTCCATTATGACTGTAACTTCTCCTTTATCTGCTTTTAATATTAATAATTCTTTGTGCTTTTTAAAAAACTCTTTTGTTTTGTAGAAAACTTTGTGTGTTGAACTGTTGTTGTTGTTGTTAGGATTTTTTAGAAAATTGGTGATTATGTTTGTGATTCTGGCACGTGTGTTGTTTTTTTTCTTCTCGTGTAGTATTTTCAACATTTTTTTCTATGATTGTTTCCTTATCAGCTAAGAGTCTGCCTATGTGAATTTCAGAACTATTGATCTTTAAATTAAATTTAGGTCCTAATGAGAGAAAGTTTTTGATATCTTCTGGAATTGTAACACTGCTTAGATTAATTAACCATTTGCTATTGTCACTTAACATTTGAGAACTTAGTGTTTGTTTATGTATAAGTAGGTTAAACTTTTTGATGTGAATTTTTTTGACATGTATATAAATTCTTTTAAAGGATACATCTTGTCTTTTTGAAAATTCATGTAACACATGTGGAGGTAAAGAATCCTTAAGGGATTCTTTAATAGTCCTGGTAGAAATTTCTAATGAATTTAATTTAATATAAGTGATATTAATTTCAAAATCGAGAATAGTTCTATCGAACCTGTTTATGCTTCTTTTAATTTTGTTATTGATCCATTCACTGTTGTTTCTTAGTAGTTGCATGGTTGGTAGTGTAGTTGAAGTGATGTGGGTTGGAAGAACTCTTTCTCTTCTACATTTTTCTAAGAATATTCTTCTGTTCATCAGTTTGGCTGCTTTTTTTGTGTTGTGTGCCCAGATTTTGAATTTTTTTACTATGTTATTACCATAACTTCTTATGTCGTTGTAGAATCCCACTTTTACCTGTAATTAATATACCTCCACTTTATTGACCAGGAATCAATGTTCGATAGAAAATAATATTTTCTTTTTTGGGACAGTTTTGGTCAAGAATAGAATAAATGTCAATTAATCATTTATTTAAAAGTACTTGACGTTTCGGTCTAATATTCAGACCTTAATCATAAGTCTAAAAAGTAAGGTAATAAGATAAAATTAAATCAGTGTATAACTTACATTTAAATTTGATTAATACTATTTGTAAAAGTATTACAAAGTTTTTGACAGATATAATTTGACAGAAGAATAAAATTGTTTTGTTGGTAACTAGAATACAGTAAATGTCACTTTGATATTAAATTATGAAAGTAGAAGATAGAATTAAAAGTCCATAACACTGAATTTAATGTTTATAAAGTTCACAGTAAACCACACTTAAGTTATCGAGATCTTGTTTGTTGTTTATGCTTTTTTCTTCTTTATTAATGTGAAAGGATTCAAGGAATATGCGTTTCTTATAGTTGTTTTCTTTTTCTAAAATTTTTGTTTCATTAAATGCTGGTGTATGTTTTGTAGTAAATGTGTGTGTAGAGAGTGCTCAGTAGTTTTTTCCTAATTTTGCATCACTGCGGTGTTGTGTTAATTTCAACTTCAGTCATTGACTCGTATGATCTATGTAGTGTTGGTTGCAACTGCATTAAATCTTATAAACAACGTTATTGCACATTTGAGTGTCTGTTTTATTTTTTAGTGGTGAAAATAGTTCTTTGATTGATTTTGTATAGTAATATGCAATTTGTATAATTGGTTTCTTTAAGATTCGAGTGATTAGAGGCGTCAGTTTTTCAATGTATGGAAGCTTGTGGAATAATGTTGGTGTAGTTGTTCTTTCTTGTTGGATGATGTTTGTGTCAATTATTTTATCTAAAAGTTGTTTTGGATAGTCATTATTGATGAGAACTTTTTTTAATTCTTTGATGTTTTTTTGGATGAAGATTGGATTGCTTATTTTTGTGATGCGATGTTTAAGTGCTAAGATGGTATTGATTTTGTGTTTGTTGCTGTGATTGGATTTGTAGTTTATATATCTTCCAGAGTTCGTTGGTTTTTGTATTAATCAAAAGTAAATTGTTGTTTTCTGATCGAATAACTAGTGTATCAAGAAATGGTATTCTTCTTTCAACTTCTTTTTCTATTGTGAATTTAATGTGTTCATTGAAATTGTTGAAATGTTCAAGAGTTACTTCTATTTGGTTGTGTGGAGTAGAACAAATTATATCATCAACATATTTTACCAAAAACTCATTTGAAAAGGAAGATTGGGAATAATGGTATCCAATAAAGGTTCATAACTATTTGAGCTAAGATCGGAGAGTGGTGAACCCATTGGTGTGCCAAAACATTGAAGGTAGGTTGTTTTTCATATATGAAGTATGTGTTGTTGAATATTAAGTTAATGGTACTTATAAACATAGTTTTTGATAAATTACAATTGGGTTCGATTTTGTTCCATTGTTCTGATATGATTTGTAATACTAGTTCTGTTGGAATGTTGGTAAATAAAGATGTGGCATCTAGTGATATAAGTATATGATCTGTAGGTAATTTGAAATTGTTGTAAGTTTCTACGAAGGAAAAGCTATCTTTGGTGTTGTAACCTTCAAGAGGAAAAGATTGTTTCAGAATA
Organism: Platerodrilus igneus; assembly: GCA_036346225.1. NCBI lineage: Eukaryota > Metazoa > Arthropoda > Insecta > Coleoptera > Lycidae > Platerodrilus > Platerodrilus igneus. The sequence goes on along the minus strand of JARFIW010001395.1, from coordinate 474,875 downwards.
TCAGCACAGAAGTGAGCTATATTGTAAGTAGGAGTATTTATTGATGAAATAATTGGTCTTAAAGAAAGAGTAGGTTTGTGTATCTTTGGTAGACCATAATATTTTCCTGGATTGCAACTGTTATTAATTAGTGTTTTCTTTTGTTCTGTTGATATCATATTTTGATTAAAGAGTACTTTTATGTGTTCGTTAACTTTTTTGAATTGTAGTGGTTAGATCCTTTTAGGATTTTATAAGTGTTAGTGTCTGAAAGTAGTTCTAAAGATTTTGTTTATAATCTTGAGTTTCCATTATGACTGTAACTTCTCCTTTATCTGCTTTTAATATTAATAATTCTTTGTGCTTTTTAAAAAACTCTTTTGTTTTGTAGAAAACTTTGTGTGTTGAACTGTTGTTGTTGTTGTTAGGATTTTTTAGAAAATTGGTGATTATGTTTGTGATTCTGGCACGTGTGTTGTTTTTTTTCTTCTCGTGTAGTATTTTCAACATTTTTTTCTATGATTGTTTCAATATCAGCTAAGAGTCTGCCTATGTGAATTTCAGAACTATTGATCTTTAAATTAAATTTAGGTACTAATGAGAGAAAGTTTTTGATATCTTCTGGAATTGTAACACTGCTTAGATTAATTAACCATTTGCTATTGTCACTTAACATTTGAGAACTTAGTGTTTGTTTATGTATAAGTAGGTTAAACTTTTTGATGTGAATTTTTTTGACATGTATATAAATTCTTTTAAAGGATACATCTTGTCTTTTTGAAAATTTATGTAACACATGTGGAGGTAAAGAATCCTTAAGGGATTCTTTAATAGTCCTGGTAGAAATTTCTAATGAATTTAATTTAATATATGTGATATTAATTTCAAAATTGAGATTAGTTCTATCGAACCTGTTTATGCTTTTTTTAATTTTGTTATTGATCCATTCACTGTTGTTTCTAAGAAACCTTACTTTTTAGACTTATGATTAAGGTCTGAATATTAGACCGAAACGTCAAGTACTTTTAAATAAATGATTAATTGACATTTATTCTATTCTTGACCAAAACTGTCCCAAAAAAGAAAATATTATTTACTATCGAACATTGATTCCTGGTCAATAAAGTGGAGGTATATTAATTACAGGTAAAAATGGGATTCTACAACGACATAAGAAGAAGTTATGGTAATAACATAGTAAAAAAAACTCAAAATCTGGGCACACAACACAAAAAAAGCAGCCAAACTGATGAACAGAAGAATATTCTTAGAAAAATGTAGAAGAGAAAGAGTTCTTCCAACCCACATCACTTCAACTACACTACCAACCATGCAACTACTAAGAAACAACAGTGAATGGATCAATAACAAAATTAAAAGAAGCATAAACAGGTTCGATAGAACTATTCTCAATTTTGAAATTAATATCACATATATTAAATTAAATTCATTAGAAATTTCTACCAGGACTATTAAAGAATCCCTTAATGATTCTTTACCTCCGCATGTGTTACATGAATTTTCAAAAAGACAAGATGTATCCTTTAAAAGAATTTATATACATGTCAAAAAATTCACATCAAAAAGTTTAACCTACTTATACATAAACAAACACTAAGTTCTCAAATGTTAAGTGACAATAGCAAATGGTTAATTAATCTAAGCAGTGTTACAATTCCAGAAGATATCAAAAACTTTCTCTCATTAGGACCTAAATTTAATTTAAAGATCAATAGTTCTGAAATTCACATAGGCAGACTCTTAGCTGATATTGAAACAATCATAGAAAAAAATGTTGAAAATACTACACGAGAAGAAAAAAAACAACACACGTGCCAGAATCACAAACATAATCACCAATTTTCTAAAAAATCCTAACAACAACAACAACAGTTCAACACACAAAGTTTTCTACAAAACAAAAGAGTTTTTTAAAAAGCACAAAGAATTATTAATATTAAAAGCAGATAAAGGAGAAGTTACAGTCATAATGGAAACTCAAGATTATAAACAAAATCTTTAGAACTACTTTCAGACACTAACACTTATAAAATCCTAAAAAGGATCCAACCACTACAATTCAAAAAAGTTAACGAACACATAAAAGTACTCTTTAATCAAAATATGATATCAACAGAACAAAAGAAAACACTAATTAATAACAGTTGCAATCCAGGAAAATATTATGGTCTACCAAAGATACACAAACCTACTCTTTCTTTAAGACCAATTATTTCATCAATAAATACTACTACTTACAATATAGCTCACTTCTGTGCTGATATTCTGAAACAATCTTTTCCTCTTGAAGGTTACAACACCAAAGATAGCTTTTCCTTCGTAGAAACTTACAACAATTTCAAATTACCTACAGATCATATACTTATATCACTAGATGCCACATCTTTATTTACCAACATTCCAACAGAACTAGTATTACAAATCATATCAGAACAATGGAACAAAATCGAACCTTATTGTAATTTATCAAAAACTATGTTTATAAGTACCATTAACTTAATATTCAACAACACATACTTCATATATGAAAACAACCTACCTTCAATGTTTTGGCACACCAATGGGTTCACCACTCTCTCCGATCTTAGCTCAAATAGTTATGGACCTTTTATTGGATACCATTATTCCCAATCTTCCTTTTCAAATGAGTTTTTTGGTAAAATATGTTGATGATATAATTTGTTCTACTCCAACACAACCAAATAGAAGTAACTCTTGAACATTTCAACAATTTCAATGAACACATTAAATTCACAATAGAAAAGAAGTTGAAAGAAGAATACCATTTCTTGATACACTAGTTATTCGATCGGAAAACAACAATTTACTTTTTGATTATTACAAAAAACCAACGAACTCTGGAAGATATATGAACTACAAATCCAATCACAGCAACAAATACAAAATCAATACCATCTTAGCACTTAAACATCGCATCACAAAAATAAGCAATCCAATCTTCATCCAAAAAAAAACATCGAAGAATTAAAAAAAGTTCTCATCAATAATGACTATCCAAAACAACTTTTAGATAAAATAATTGACACAAACATCATCCAACAAGAAAGAACAACTACACCAACATTATTCCACAAGCTTCCATACATTGAAAAACTGACGCCTCTAATCACTCGAATCTTAAAGAAACCAAATATACAAATTGCATATTACTATACAAAATCAATCAAAGAACTATTTTCACCACTAAAAGATAAAACAGACACTCAAATGTGCAATAACGTAGTTTACAAGATTCAATGCAGTTGCAACCACCACTACATAGGTCATACGAGTCAATGGCTGAAGTTGAGATTAACACAACACCGCAGTGATGCAAAATTAGGAAAAACAACTGTGCACTCTCTACACACATATTTACTACAAAACATACACCAGCATTTAATGAAACAAAATTTTAGAAAAGAAAACAACTATAAGAAACGCATATTCCTTGAATCCTTTCACATTAATAAAGAAGAAAAGGCATAAACAACAAACAAGATCTCGATAACTTAAGTGTGGTTTACTGTGAACTTTATAAACATTAAATTCAGTGTTATGGACTTTTAATTCTATCTTCTACTTTCATAATTTAATATCAAAGTGACATTTACTGTATTCTAGTTACCAATAAAACAATTTTATTCTTCTGTCAAATTATATCTGTCAAAAACTTTGTAATACTTTTACAAATAGTATTAATCAAATTTAAATGTAAGTTATACACTGATTTAATTTTATCTTATTACCTTACTTTTTAGACTTATGATTAAGGTCTGAATATTAGACCGAAACGTCAAGTACTTTTAAATAAATGATTAATTGACATTTATTCTATTCTTGACCAAAGCTGTCCCAAAAAAGAAAATATTATTTACTATCGAACATTGATTCCTGGTCAATAAAGTGGAGGTATATTATATATATTGCTATACTATTCGCGTAATTTTCATGCCCCTACTTTGGGCTGTTATTTTTATTACTATGAACTGGAATTCTTGATCCCCTTCGTTGTGCGCCTTATTAATTTACTACGTACTCTAAATTATTGGACCACCATTTTAATATTCACTATTAATTGTAATTATCTCTTCCTCCAGCTGTCTTCTTAATATTGCTATCAACTGGACTTTATCTTTAAACAACTTTATCTACCAATGGCAAAATTCGATACGTTACCGCCTTGCGGGTTATCAATTTTCTATTCAACTTGTGGCTCCGCCTTTGTACTATTTAAATCTTATAACCTCGGCTAGCATTTATTTGGAATTATAAAATTCAGTAAATTTCGATTTTATATAATGAAACCAATGTGTTATGTACAGCTTTTGAAATTATTTGTAATACATTTTCAATTAGTTAACCTTATAAATTTTATTTATTAACAACCATCTACTATGTACTCAAAAACCCAAAGTCACCAAAGAAAACTTATTATCTTTACCAACAAAGTGTAGAATATTCTAAACCTGTTATCATAATACTCATTCTATACGTATGCAACCTTTTTTGTTGACTTTTTCACAAGCAGATCATATTTAGCAAATTCAATATTAAAAATAAAATAAAATTTATATAGAAAACAAATGTCTTATAACTAAAAATCTGACCTGGTTTTATCTTTTTTTCACATCGACGCTTCCAATAAAATGATCTTCCCCAATTCTGGATTCCATTCAAATTATTGCCATTACGCTATGGACCACCATTATTAAATTATACACCCCAATTTATCTCAATTCTTCAAACTTAGACTTTTATCATTGTTGCCCCAGACTTAAAATTGTAGTTTGTTTCATCCCTGTACTTCAAAATTGTATTATTCTTCTTTTCCCCTGGACATCTAAATTGTATTACTGTATTTTTCCCTTAACATCAGAATCATAGTCTATTTCCCTCAGACCTCGAAGCCCTATTATTTTTATGTCTTAGTTTACAATAAGTTCATTAAAAACGTACTTACGTTTAAACGGCAGTTATAATCTTCATATTCGCACTCATTTTATTTCACTTTTATAATTATTACGTATTACTTTGTTTTAATGGCAACGCATTTCGGCCTTCGTTGAGTTCATAACTGACTTTCTTATCAAGGTGCTTGCTAATATATTCTCGAATTCCCACTCCATCCGTGGGTATGGTCTAGAACTCGTCACTTGTTTCTGACCAATCAAATAATTTCATTTAGAGCAGTTTCTGATGTAATGCTCCACGATTCCCCATAATCACAACCTGCCCGCAGCTGTCTTTCGTTATCAACATGCTGTATTTTGATAGATTACTTGCTTTTCCATAAACAACTGATGCAACTCAACTTTAAATTTTCATGTTTACATGCGATTCACGCAATTTTTAATCGTTTCTCTTATCAAAATGGTTAGATCTTTGTACGCATTTATATTAACTACCTGAAACTCTATTTCTATATCCGTATTAATTTAATCGTCTGGAACTCTTTTTTTTAATGCGTGTCTAATTACACTTTATCATTTATTTCTAAATATACGCGTGCTTCCACTGAAAAATATCCTTATTTGTTTTACCTAAATTAACTAAACTTTATCTACAGGGTATTTAATGTTTGCTATCTACTTAATACATGTATTTCTCATTCCTACGCCAACTATGCGTCTTCCTATGTTTACCTGCGTTGCCCAAAAACTATTTCTACTTTATATACAGGGTGTTGACTACTTACTATCTACAAACTATGTCTATTTCTTAATTATTTCCTTAAATAAGTGCAGTTTTCTGCTGCCTATTCTAACTACTCATTCCTGAACGACCTTTACTATAACGTGCACCCTTAAACAACCCCTTATCACAGCAATATATATATATATATATATATATATATATATATATATATATATATTTACTGTCGTGTTATTAAAATCTGATGATCAACCTTTACGAATCAGACATCAAACTTTTTGCTATTTTTTAAGCAATCTTCACTACACTGCAGATATCTTAGTAGGTTGAACATAAGCATCTTCAGCTCGAATAAATTAGTATATTAAACTTTACAAAAATTTGACTACAAATACAATGAAATAATCAAAGTATCAACTTACACTTATATTATGCTTACATTAAGATTTCAGTGGTCAGAGTACTTTCATCTCAGTGATTGCTTTTTTAAAATATACCTTTTATTAAAAGTAAGTGTAAATTGCCCTTTGTCATAAATAATTACCTAAATAAATTTTTGCATTAATTAAATTTTAAAGCTACAAAATTTCACCAAAATTATTGAATACACAATGCTTATTTCAACAAGTTCTTTACAGAGCAACACAAATTTTTATAACTAATCTAACCTTTAAATTCAAGGAGCCTTGAATTAATACCAAATATACAGCCTCTCAATGCTTCCAAACTACAAACAGAAACTCTAGTCTCAAGTATTGATGCTTGAGTAAAATTAGTCAAAACCTAAGCCAGGTCCAAGTCAAAAACTAATTAACAGCGAATCCAGTTTCAGTACTACCATATCAAATAGGTTAAAGCCAAAATAATCAGCAAAGTGAAGATTGAAGAATTTGAACTAATCTTTGCACTAAGTCTAATACTTGAAGCCTAACACTTGGAATAATATTTGGACCTCTAAAACACTCAATTTCATTACTAATTTAAAATATACTAATTTACTTGTGATTTTAATACCGGAGAAGCTGAATTATACTTTTATAACACAATTTGTGCTTTCACTTCTTAATGGAACTTTATTTTTTTAAAATCGTTTTACCGAATCGCAGAAAATGCAACAATCCTTTTTAAAATAAATTTACTCATATATTGCATTCAATTCAGATTATCGAACCATTTGTTCAAGGCATTTCATTATAACAAAGGTCTAAGAAAACTTGGTAAAATGCACACGTGCATGACCAGTTGAAAGCTTTCTGTTCAAAACAAAGGATTTCATTACCGTTAGCTTGACGTCATATGCAATTCAATTTTCCTAAATATGCAATCACATTGAATATTTCTCTGGGTAAATAACGATTTTATTTTGACATTGCCGTAATCATTTCCAATGTGGGATTTTATACGAAGAAATAGTTGTGGCATACGTGATAATTCGCCCATTGCGTTGTTATATTAAGAATTGATACTTTCTCATGATATTAAGATTTGCATGACTTTTTCATATAAATGCAATTTTTCAGTTTTGGTTTAATGAAAATAACGTAGTCCATCTTTTTCGTGAAAATGTTTATCAAATTAGTTAATTACGTCCACATACTATTAACATTTACGTAACCTCTTAAGATTATTGCAATTTTTCCTGTTTGACTTAATGAATATAAATGAGTCTTCTTTATTGATGATTTTTTGGTTAAATGAATAACATGTCCATCCATTTAATCAGTATAGAGTGTATACTTATATATACAAGCGTTGTGAAAAAAAACCTTTATAATTTTTTTCTGAAAACTTGTATTATGCCCTTTTTGACCAAGATTACGTCTTTTACCAGTATTTTCCCACGAAAGTGAATATGAATTTATGTAATTAAAGAAAAATTTTCTTATTTTAATTTTTCTTTTCTTCATTCCATACTTCTTCATAATGTTACATTTTTCTTCAAGAGTCCCAATAGTGGTATTGCCTTTTGTGAAACTTTGTGAAACTTTTTCTAAAAATTCAACACTCCCAAAAATACTTCTAGGGTCGAATGTTTTAAGGGCCAGGATATCTCAATAGTTCTAATGACATGTTTTTGTAAATGTTGCTATTAAATCTACCCATTAATAAATTGTCCCTGACTTTGTATTGTTCATCGTCCCTGCAGTGATAGTTCATAAATTTTTGTTCGAATTTCTCAAACTTCTCTATATCCATCTCCGTTAAACTAAACCAAATTTCCATGTTGTCTTTTAGCATAGATTGTACTAAATTTAATTTGTGTTACACATCTCCAATGGTTGCTCCTATAACCTTTAAGTTGTTTAAATATATTTTGGGATTGATTTTTTTCATCCCCATACAACTTGGAAAAATGTACCAAAGGACCGGCATTACTACTATACTTAACATTATCTACATAAATTTGTTTAGTTCCCTTTTTAAAGTTGTTTATTTCTATCTCCATTCTATCAAAATTTTTCTTGACTTGTATTCTGTTCATTTTCTTCTATGCTTTTTTGTAAATTACTCATAGTATGACAACTTTGTTCAAACTAGTGTTAATTTCAGTTTCTACCTTTATCATGTTTGAGTTAACTACTTCTTGAAACTCCTGCCTCATGAGAAATGTTAAATTGTCAAATGTATCATTTATTTGTTTTAATTCTTGACTGATATTTTCTTGATGGTTTTAAATTTCTGATCTAATTTTTGATTGAATTTTTGACTTAACGCTTCCAGATCCCAACTGAATTTTTGTTCTTTTTGTTCAAATTTTTGTTTCAAGAAGTCCATCTTACTTGATTCAGCTCTTTTTTTATCTCACTTTTTTGTTTGCTTATTTAGATCTTCAATCCTTTTCCTCTCTCTATCTTTAGTAAGAAAACTATCATCCGACCCTATCACACCCCTTCGGATCTCAGCAATTGCTTCGTACCTTTTTCATCCTCCATTTTATAAAAAGCTTAAAAAAATATTTACCCTGATTAAAAAAATTTTAACCTACTCTTGACAGATTTACACCTTCAATATCTGATTTATTCAAAATAAACTCAAACCACAATGTCAAATCGAGCTAATTACAATTCTGAGTAACTTTTGTGGAATCAAGTCCACTAATTGGGTCGCCAATTTTCTGTTGTGTTATTAAAATCTGATGAAGAGCCTCTACAAATCGTATTTCAACTTTCTGCTGATGTTTTTAAGTAGACTTTACTACACAACAAACGTAAAATCTCTTATTCAAATAAAAGAAATCACTTCCTCGGCTATCTCAATGGGTAGAACAGAAGCACTTTTCAACTTGACCAAGTCAGTATACTAAACCGTACACAAATTTGAGTACAAATAATTACAATTAATAATCGTATTAAAAATTGGAAATTATAGCAGTATCAAGCACAAAATATAATAAAATAACCAAAGCTTGGACTTACACATTAAGACTCCAATGATCAGAGTACCTTCATCTCCATGCTTGTTTCTTTAAAATATACCTTCTATTATAGATATGTGTAAATTGCGTTTCGTTATAAATAATTGCATAAATGAGTTTTTGTATTAATTAAATATTAAAGCTACTAAATCTCGCAAAAATTATTGAATGTACAATAATTATCTCAAAAAGTCCTTTACAGAGCAACGCAAATCCTTATAACTAATCTGATCTATAAATTCAGGAGCCTTGCTTAACTCTTGATGCGCAACCTCTCAATGCTTCTAAGCTTTGAGCAAAAACACTAGTTTCAAAGACTGATGCTTGAGTAAAACTACTCAAAACCTAAACCAGGTTAAAGTCAAAAACCAATTAACAACAAACCAAATTTCAGCACCATCATTTAAATAAGTTGAAATCAAAATAAGCAACGAAATAAAGACTTAATAATTTTTACTAATCTTTACATTCTAATACTTGAAGACCAATACTTGAAGCCTAACACTTTGAGTAATATTTGCAGGAATACTAGGTGTATTTCTTGTATTTTAGAATAATATTTGGAGCTCTAAAACATTCATTTCCAAACTCATTTATAACATACTAACTTATTTACGATTTTCATATTGGCAAAACTGAGCTACATTTTTATAATACAATTTGTACCTTCACTTTTTATTAAGACTTTATTTTAAAATCACTTTACAGAGTCGCAGAAAATATAACAATCGTTTTTAAAATAAATTTACTCATATGTAGGCATTTAATTTAGATTATGGAACTATTTGTTCCAAGAATATCATCATAACAAAGTCAATGAAACTTGGTGAAATGCACATATGCCTTGATCAATCAGAAAGCTTTTTGTTCAAAACAAAGCAGCGCGTTGATTACTGTTAGTTCGACGTCATATGTAATATGTGGAATTCACCAATTCAATTTCTTTAAATACGTAAGCACATCGAATATTTCTCTAGATAAATAACGATTTATTTTAATATTATATTTTTATATCAAATGTTGGTTATATATGAAGAAATAGCTGTGGCATACATGACAATTCGCTCGTCGTGCTGCTATATTAAGAATTGATACATCCTGATAATAATAACATTTGCATGACTTTTCCATATAGTTAGGTTCCTACGATAGGAAGTTTAGTTTAGAACCACAAACTAGAGACATTCGCCTGGGTAAATTGATCTGTCACGTTGAATCCATCATTGACAACGATGCATTAACGCAGAGGAAAACGGATGTAATTAGGGGTAAAATCTCTAATGTCATTTTGGACTATGCTAATAACCCCAGAAATAACCAACATTTCAATATATACAATGAACATTTCTACAAAGTCAAAAAATACTTAGCTCACCACTATAAAATTGTTGTTACCAAGGCTGATAAAGGTGCAGTGACTGTTATAATGAATAAGCACCAGTATATCGAAAAGTTTCTTGATCTTTTATCAGATACTTCTACCTATAAACCGTTGCAAAGGGATCTTACATTCACTACTCAAAAAAATGTGAATGAGCACATCAAATTATTACATAAAAAGGGGATGTTAGATGATTCTGAAAAGAATCGACTTAGCATTAACAACTCGACTCTTGGTAAATACTATGGATTACCACAAATACTTAAACCAGTCCTCTCTCTAAAACCGATCATATCTACGGTTAATACACCTACGTATGGTATTGCTTCTTTCTTGACTAATATCCTCCAACAGGCTTTCCCTCTTAGTGGATACAATGTTAAAGATAGCTTCACGTTTGTGCAACAATTCAAGAATTTTCACCTACCAGAAGTTAAACAGTAACGTTGTTTACAAGATCACGTGCAGTTGTAACAATAGTTACATTGGTCAGACCAGCCAGGGGCTCAAGAGTCGCTTAATCCAGCACAGGAGTGATTGCACAAAAAACTCCACTAAATGTGCATTGTCTTCTCATGTTTCTGCAACCAGTTATACACCATTGTTCGACGACACCACCATTTTGGACAACGAAATCAATTATAAAACTAGGCTATTTATTGAGTATTTTTTTTACATTAATAGAGAAAATAATCCTATCAATAATAAGATGGATGTTGATAGAGTTCATAATGTCTACTCTACTTTATATAGTAATGATATTTTCAAACAACGTTAAAATATTATTTTTTATGTTATGTAACTAATGTCATTTTTGGAACGTCCCCTGTCATTCCTACTGAATATTGTCACTTTCAATTTTATCTTTCTGTTTTAACCGCCATCGTGGCATGACGAGCCCTTCAGGCAAATGTGTAATTTTTTAGTTTTTGACCAACATTTATTATGTGAATCGTTTAGTAATTTGTATTCAATTTCCTATATTTTAGTTGATCAAAGTAAGTAGTTAGCGTCAGGTTATGTATTTCATGCTAATTTTGTTTTTTCTGTTCCATTTTAGTCTTTAAAAAAGGTGCAAATAATGTACCAAAACGTTAGGTGATTGTTTAAATAGTAAATTTTAATCTATTGTTTGATTTGGACTACATTCCATGAAAACATACATGTGTATTATACTATATATATATATATATATATATATATATATATATATATATGTTGTGGAATTAGAGGTTAAATAGGTGTAGACAATAAAATTTTAGCAACTGTGTATATAGAAACAGGAGCAAATTATTTACGCGCCAAATTAATTAATTTATATAGTGAAAACGGACGGTTATTAAGGTAGTTTTCTATTTCTAAATTGGAATGTTAAAATTGCATAACGAAAGAATGCTTTAGAGTACATAAAAACTCAAGGATACGTATAAGTAATTATAATAATTTTAAATCAAACGTATGGAAGCAAAAAGGGAGCTTATATGCATAGAAAATCAATCATTTTAAACGTAAATGTTTCCATTTTAAAAGCCAACGTTCGTTTATACAAATATTAAGAAGAGAAGAAACCAAGAATTGTTATTTTAAACGGTCGGATGTTTCAAGAAACACCTGTTGTTAAATGTCAGGTTCATGGAATCTAAAACGAACGTTAGCACAAAATTCTATAGAAGTTTGTTTGCAACGGTCGATTTGTATAAGCTGCTGAAATACCAAGTGCCTTGAAGAATGAGTGGAATAAACGATTGATAATGTAAGACAGACAGAGAAGCAGATAAAGAAAGCGTTGGGTACAAGTCACGTACGAAATACACGGGTAAATGTGAAAGACGATTACAATATCGATATTCTGTAACTTAAGAGGGGTTCTAAAGGAGACAACAAACATAGTGGAACGGAGATAGATAGCGGATAGGTAGAGCGCTGTGACGAAGGAAAATTGTATCATTGGTCCATGGCTAGCAGTTTTCAAGAAGAGCGCGTCCGTTGAGGTAATAAACAAAATTCTATGTAACAGCACGACGAAAGGGGAATTTTTCAGAAGTTAGAGTTCTTTACGTTCGGAATTAGTTGAAGTAAATCGAAAATAAGCTTTTCAAGTGAAATAGGTTCCACAGGGGGTTTTGAAAATGATATAAATACACGGAGAAAAGAATTAAAGCTCTTTTTCCATTTACATCTGAGACCGTGCTTAGATCTGCAACGTAATAATAGTAAATGCTCTTACAGTTATTAATTATTGTGTGTTCAGTAAAGTTGCATATAACATCCTGTTTAGAAATTATGAAAGTTGTAGTAACGTACCGCAAGAAGTTGTAAAAGTGATATTGCACAAGTTGGTGCTATTGTTTAGATAAAAGGTGCCGTTACTACAACGAAGCTATTAAATGAAGGGATGATATTAGGGCAAGTGAAGCCTAAAACGTAACTTGCATGCATGAAGTATATTTGGTATGGAATGTTACATTTGAGGCAAAGCTAATATCTGGGGAGAAGAACAGTAGTGGTGGCCGAGATTTGGATGGTGGGGGATCTGTGGATCCAGGCATTATTGTACTAGATGGACACAACGACGAGGGTTTCTGGTAACCATCTTCAGTGGTGACGAGGAACAAAGGCGACTCCAAGTAACGAAACTTAAATTCCTGTTTTTGTATAAACATTTGTGTTGATATTTGTTGTGTTTGTGCGTTTTGAATTATTGGTGGCGTATTTATTACCATAAAACTTGTTTAAAGAGGTACATGTGCAGGACAATTAATTTTGATTACTAAAAAAAGGTTTATTGATTATATATAAAGGTTTATTCATTAAATTGTTCTTGTTAGGAATATGTGTATGTGAGAAAGGATGTACTTAAAATGGTAGGTATTTAAGAAGAAGCCGATTGCTGAGCTAGCCAGGGTGAGCAGAATAGAAGGAGGCGTTATAAAAAGGTAGTGTAAGAATTTCTTTCTTAATTTAGAATTTATTTTTTTGAAAACTTTATGTTGGTCCAGTGCGTGGGCACGAATTTTAAGACCATAATTCCCGATTCCACGGCACTTTTATGACGTCCAATTCGTGGGGCTTGAATGGTTTTTAGAAAAAGGCTTGAGTGTTCCAGAGAGTACCACGGCAATATATATATATATATATATATATATATATATAATACTAAATTCTTGAACGTAAATCAATAGCTAAAACAAGGGTTGGTGAACTCTTGGGATACGCTTGTTCAAAATTAATTAGACTTATATGTCAGATCATAAGTTTATTCGACGTTTCGGCGACAAATTCTGTGCCTTCTTCAAGGACTAATAAAACCATAAAGAGGTAAGTCACAAGATATAAAAAGTACAAACAAGCCTACATACATAACTATTAAGACATACATAGATGAAAATATCTACTAAGATTAGGCCACATTTAATATTCATTTAGTATTAAAGTTAAAAATAAAAATAAAAAACACAATCCTATACCCAAAAAGGGTTATAAAAGAACCGAGTCAAACTAATTACTACAGTAATGGAATGGAGCACATACAATACGAACTACAATCATTCAGCTCAACGTTTATCTGCTAAAATTAGGTTAAAAATTGAACTAACACTTGGTGAACGTACATCAAACCGGTACGTACTTAAATATATAGTGATAACAAGCAAATGCTGGATAATTGATAACTTGAAAAATATATTACAATTAAGATAAACTGTATACGCCTCATATTACGTTGAATTTATATACGTTTGTGAAATCTATACAACACTGCATAAACAGCAGTCAAATTTTTTACATCCAACTTGTTATACCTTTTTGGGAATAGGATAATGTGTTTTTTATTTTTATTTTTAACTTTAATGGGACCTTATATACTTTAGCTTCCCTCACGCCGCTGGACCAGAATCTGTTAGATAAATCGGTCCTATAGTTTCTTCTTATTTTGTAGATTATTAGGACCTCACTTACTCCAGCATCCCTCATTTTCTCCCACCTCTTTTGCGTTAAATCTGTTCTATAGTTTTCTTTGAGTAACCAATTTTGAATACGTAACTTTATCACAACCATTTTTGCTTATATTGGAGAAAAAAGGTTGTCCGTAGCTGGAAATCGAACTCGGACCGTCTGGTTGAGAAGCCGAGCCACTAACCACTCGTCCACCGAGTCAGTTGAAATAAATATCTGTACATCTCTTAGTATTGCAGTAATAGTATAGAATCGATTGTTAATTTATCTTATAGATTAAATTAAGGGGTCTACTTATAAGTAAAGCTTTAGGGTAAGATTCCAAATGATTAAAAAACATTTCAGAGATTTCATCTTAAAATGTAAGAGCTCAAACTTAAGTAACACCATATTTTGTAGCATTCTTATTTTTTTAAATTTTAAACACCTAGTCCGTTTCGTCTACATCTACCTTATTTGCATTTTCTACCTACCTTGTGTACATTTTCCAGTAGTATAGCTTATCAAACCGCTATAATTTTTTTCAGCTACTCAAATCTGTAAAAAAAATTGAAATCGGATTTCCCCCGAGGAGTTACCTCTGTTTATTAGATTTTTGTCAATACCAATTCTTAGCCGTATTTTTAAAATAAATCTGTTATGTAAGACGTCAATTAAAATGGTTTCTTTCTTAGCTACTCAAATCTCTTAGAATATTTCAAATGGGACTACCCCTTATTGATTTAGAAATTACATTTACAAACGATATAGTGTTTAATGTCGAAATTAAATAATTTTATTTCTAAATAGCATTGCGCGGTATTTTGAGATATATCTGTCATATAACCTATCAAACTGTTATAATTTTCTCAGCTACTCAAATCTGTAAAAATATTTAAATCAGACCCTCCCGAGTTATCCCTGTTTTTAGTTCTTTGTCAATACCAATTCTTAGCCATATTTTTAATATAAAGCTGTTGTGTAAGATGCTAATTAAGATTGTTTTTTCTCAGCTACCAAAATCTCTTAGAATTTTTCAAATCGGACTTACTAATTTATAAATTATCTCTTTACAAACGATACAGTGTTTAGTGTCGAAATTATATAATCTATGTCTAAACAACATTGCGCGGTATTTTGGGATAAATCTATTATCAAATCTATCAAATTAGTCTAGATCTTTCTGGGTTATCCATATCTGTAAAAAAAAATTAAATTGGACACTCCCCCTCCTGCTCGAGGAGTTACCCCTGTTCTTTAGTGTTTTGCCAATTCTAATTGGTTGCGGTATTTTTAATATAAATCCGTTGTGTAAGATGTCAATTAAAATTGTTTTCTCTCAGTTACTAAAATCTCTTATAATTTTTTTAATTGTACTAGCCCTTATACTAATTTAAAAATTATCCCTTTACAAACGATACAGTATTTAGTGTCGAAATTTAATTCTGTAATTCTAAACAGCATTGCGCGTAATTTTAAGATAAATCTGTCATGTAACCTATCAATCCGCTATAATTCTTTTCTCAGCTACTCAAATCTGTAAAAAAATTATAATCGGACCCCCCCCCGCCAATTATCCTTGTTTTTAGTTTTTTGTCAATACCAATTTTTAGCAGTATTTTAAATATAAATCTGTTGTATAAGACGTCAATTGAGATTGTTTTTTCTCAGCTTCCCAAATCTCTTAGAATTGTTCAAATCGAACTACCCCTTAACGATACAGCGTTTGGTGTCGAAATTAAATAATTTATTTCTAAACAGCATTGCGCGGTATGTTGAGATAAATCCGTCGTGTAACCTATCAAATTAAACTAGAATTTCCTTAGCAATCCATATCTGTAAAAAAATCTTAATTGGACTACCCCCGAAGAGTAGCCCTGTTTTTTAGTTTTTTGTCAATTCGAATTGTTGGCGGTATTTTTAATATAAATTCGTTGTGTACGGTGTCACTTAAGATTGTGTTTTCTCAGCTACTCAAATATCTTATAATTTTTCAAATCAGATTACCCCTTACTGATTTAGAAATTATCTCTTTACAAACGATACTGTGCTTAGTGTTGAAATTAAATAATCCACTTTTAAACTGCATTGTGCGGTATTTAGAGAATAAATTTGTTTCTGTAACCTATCAAATCAATCCAAATATGTAAAAAAATTTAAATCAGCACACCCCTGAAAAGATACCTTTATTTTTAATTTTTTACCAAAATCCATTTTTAACTACCGCAAGGAATTATTTTTGTGTTCGAGCTATCTAATATTATTAAAGTTTTACTCATCCAAATCTGTTAGAAACTTTGTAATAGGGGCAACCTTAAAACCTAATTAAATTTTTTTTGCGCCAACTAGGATCTCGTAGATACTTCTCTAGAATTTCAATCTATAAAAATTGTTTAAATTGGGTTACCATTCTCGATTAAAGGATCTATCTGTTTTGTATACAAAACGTATAATTAAAAATTATATCTTGTGTGAACTTGGTGAAATTAGCATGGTGAAATATTGTAAATACAATCTAATCTGTTTTTAATATAGTTTTGGAAAGGTCAAGTTTCTGTTCTTTTAAACATTAATTTCACTGCGTTAAAACCATTTAAGTGCTGAATTCTGAATTTGTAAAGATAGTGTACAATTATTAATTATTCATCCTTGAGCGTTACATAAAATCATCACATCGGGGCCATTGTAAAGTATTTACTTCTTATCATTTAGATAAACAGTTTTTGTGTTAACGATTACGTTTTGCCAGTAAGTGTTTTTAAATAAGATAAGTTGATTTCAATTTAAATGTCCGTTCAATTTTATTTGTTGAATTGGAACCTTGAAATCCTAACTTATATTTTTTCAAACCGTTCTTTAATTAGTTTGTGTATTTATCAGAAGCTGTCATGTTATCTAGAAAGCTTTTGTAAATAGCGAGAGATTTTATTATAACTAGCATTTTATCCACTCCTTGAATTTAAAACTGTGTAATTTGGAATATTATTAAACGCTTTGAGTGGTTTTAAACTAATTGAGAATTTGCGCCGTAAGCTAGAAGCAAACGTGTAACAAAACACGTTTGGAATATATTTTTAAAATCCGTTTTGCTTGTATAGGCTGACAATCCCAATTCTGTATAATAGAACCAAACAGAATTAACGCAACACCACAGTAAAAAAATTTATTAAACTTAAAATGTACATCATAATGCTTTCTGAATAAGTACAACATTATTCTTGGCAAATGTTAAATGGTTCTCCAAGTGTAAAATGGAATGACCAAATTGTCCAAAGTTTCTTCTTAAAGTTTTTAAGTTTGCAGCAGCAAACTTTTCTAAATTTTCAACATGGTTATGCTATAGATATCTGGATACAATATTTTGTTTTTGTGTACCTTTCACATACACTGCGGTACTTGGTAGAATTATCTTTCCTAAATGTTGCGTTAAATACAACAGTGATAACCCATTTGTCGATTGGTTTTTCCAACTAAGTCCATGCTGATATTTTAGCAACCGCCTGTTGTGATTCCTGAAATTTTCGCTTAGGTAAATAGAATCGATAGTAGTAGGAGGAGGATGGCAATCCTGTGACCACATTTCCTCCAGCATCCACATTTCCTCACACATCTGGACCAAATAGTTTTCTTCGACTAACCATTTTTTCATCTTTCGAGATAAATGTACCTTGTTTGGTATCAATTGATATTAGAATTTTCTCAGCTACGCGAATTTCTAGAAATTTTTTAGATTGCATCATCCCCCAGGGAGCTACCCTCATTTTAAAATTTTTTGCTGGTAGCGATTTATGACCGTCCTTATAAATTTTCTTAACCATGCGATACATTAAATTAATCTGGAATTTTATGCAGAATCCGAATCTGCAAACAGATTTAAAATCGGACCACCCACTGCAAAGTTATATCCCTTTAAAGTCCTGAACCTCTAAATTTTGCTCTTTGCTTTATAAGCTAACCTAACAAATAGTTTTCTTCGACTAGTCATTTCCACCCACAAGATAAATGTACCTTGTTTGGTATTAATTAATATTAGATTTTTCTCAGCTACCCAAATCTCTTTAAATTTTTTAGATAGCATCATCCCCCAGAAAGATACCTTCATTTTAAGATTTTTTGCTGGTAGCGATTTCTGACCGTCCTTATAAATTTTCTTAACCATGCGATACATCAAATTAGTCTAGAATTTTACGCAGAATTTGAATCTGCAAACAGATTTAAAATTGGACCACCCTTTACAAAGTTACACTTTTAAAGGCTCCAAACCTCTAAATTTTCGCTACCCAAGACATATGCTTTAACCAAATATCTCCGAAAATCTATAACCGCGGGAGTTTTAAAAATGAGTCCTTTATAGGTCATAAGTGTTTAATATTTGAAACCATGTTCAAACGGTAATGTACTGTTTTTAGAATATTCAAAACCATAACATTTAAAATTTTAAACAGTTATCAATTTTCTGGTTTAACCTTTTTTTAATTACTAAGCATGTCATAACATAATTATATAGTCAATGCTAAATATGTACTTGAAAAATACATTTCGTTTCTCAAGCTAACTTCTTTGTGAAAGCGGTGTATACCTTTCTTTTTATTGATTATATTATTGACTATATGTTTGAGAAATACAAGAAATATATTTTAATGCCGTACATTAGAAATCGATGCATCATTGCTTGTAGATTATTAATAACACAAGGTACTTTCTAGTGCGTCCTAGACTACGTATTTAGGGAAATGCAAACTTCATTTAGTAATACAGATCAATTAACGGTTAATTATTTCAACTGTATATAACCCGGTCTGATTAGTAAAGTCTATTAGTTCCGTACGCTTTGTGTAAAGTTCATCGAAATATAAACAATCGTTTTGTGCAGTGATTTTCCTCATATTGAAAATTTAAGGTAAGTCTGCATTTTTTTTTACTAAAATAGAACTGAATTTATTTGTAAACACCAATTATTGTGTATTTTGTTATTGTTTCTGATTGTATTTTTAAAACATTAATTTTTCCAAAGTAATGCGCTGTTTTACATATATATTTTTTCAAATTTTAAAATAGTCTTTTAGCTAAGATAATAAAAAACAATTCTTACAAATATTTTATTAAAAATTAAATACATTTAAACAAAAGACTGTAACAGTAAAACATTCTCCTTGGAACAACTTAAATTATTCAAACAATGGTTTAAACAGTGGTTGTACCTATCACCAAATCTTCTTAATTCTTTCAGTCTAGGAACTGAGAATACACTTTCCATGTTAAAAATGTTGTTTGATAAATATTTCGATAGTAACTGCTTCTTCTGTTCTCCTTTAACATAGACAGTGGCCCCAGGAATATGACTTCTTTCAGTAAATCACTCACATTTGTATACCCACTCGTAGACTATTCATCCCAGCAGAGTCCATGGATTCTTTTCTTTAACCACAGAACTTGCTTTCTGAAATCATCATTTAGGGTGTTATACCCTACCGCCATGTTCACTATCTCATGCCATATTAAATTATTCAATACATCCAAAATGACGATCTCTTTGCAATAGAAATCACTAGTTTTGTATTAACATCCTTGTAAATCGATTATGAAACACATGTTTCCTGCTTCAAATCATAAATAGAAATGGGCTTCAAAGCAAATCTCTCCTATATATCCAGCTAGGGGTCTTTACCCCCGAGAACCTCGGTCGAATACTGCTTTATATTTTGATATACGTACAATTTGTCCAACCTTATACAACTTCTTGCGAGTTTTAGAAGCACTGTCAGCGGTGTAAAATTTTATTCTTTCCGGATGTTCTTCCGCCTCCATAGGTGTCATGTTAATAGCCCGATGCGGTGTATTATTGCATTTTTCTATAACCTTAGGCAAAATATTCACCCATCTATGACTGCCTTGCAAGTAAAATCTTCTGTACAATTTGTTTTTGATTGTTCTGATCAACCGCTCAACCATACTAGCTTTGATTGCGGAAAATGTAGATTAATATTTTATCTTATATTTTTGCATAAGATTTTTAAAGCAGCGGTTGTAGTACTCTTTCCCAAAATCCGTTTTTAGATTGATTTTTGCGTTATTTTCTCCTTGCAACATTTTGTTCAATATTTTTTTCACGGCATTTGTAACTTCTGATCCAGTTTTATTCTCTAAAGGTTTTGCTAAAGCATATTTTGTGAAACAGTCCACCGCTATTACAATATATCTGTACCCATTGTTCACACGAGAGTAAGGCTGCATTTCGCACAAGTCCGATTGGATAAGATCGCGTTTCACATGTTTCAGATTTGTATGACGACGCTGAAAATTTTTTCTTACATGTATAAATAATTTCTTAACGATGATTTCTTTACTTATTTTTGCTTAACACTGTTGCTAAACTAATAGGGCTATCTTTATCTAGTTGCACCTTTGACATAAACTGAAGCTTTGGTTTATAGTATATGTTTTTTTATAGCTGCTGGTGACGCCTCGTAAATCGATGATACTGCGAGACAGAGCTCCTTCTCGTTTGTCTCAGAAGCAGCAGTCAAATTCATAAAAAACTGTATAAACGTTTCAAAATCAGATATAAGCTTTTCCAATTTTTCATTTACATATTGTTTATTAACTGCATCAGATGGTTCAACCGGGTGAGCAAGCATTGTGATACGCTGGTTCCTTGCATTGAAGGCTTTATCTTTACGCTGTATATCATCAGAACTTTTTAGACAGTATGAAAAGACTTGATTCACGAGCTTGATTACAGATTTCTTATAAACACAATCACTATCGTCTTTAGGATTCATTACATCACCTAACCTTCTTTTACGAAAACTAATTGTTTCTTCTCCAGACTTGAATACTATAGTGCTTCTCTGATTAACACAATCATAATCTTCTTTTGGGTCTGATGAATTCACTAACCTTCTTTGCTGCATATCGTATCCATCACCATCCAACGTTAGCATAAATCCTCGACCTGAAGGACCACGCCGAATATCAGCATCTTTACGCTTTGAACGTTCGAAGCGGTCGATGGGCATTTTAAAACTGTGTAATTATTTACTGAGCTCACTGTATTATACCTTCTTCTCTCAAATCTTCTATTATGGACACCATCTCGTTAATGTTTTCCTCGCTTGTATTTCCAGCTCGGTTGGATGCGTTCAACAATCTCAGCCGATTCACAAGTTCATGTACATTATTCCAGTAGACATATTGCACAGACTTTGAATTTAAACTTTTGTAAAACCGATTAGAAAAGCCTAAACCCGCTCCCTTAGTCTGTTTTCTTCTCTTTGGCTGTTTTCTTTCAAGGTTCCTCGGAAATTCGGTGAGATATTTTTGCACATATTTGTTAAACTTTTTGTTATTCGTTGGAAATCCGCTTAAATCGTGCACCGCAAATGGGTTAAACTTTCTTCTCAAAATCGATGCTGATTTAATCATTTCCAAGTAATTCGGCAAATCTTCATGCAAATTGAAATTGTTATCGTCGGGGCTAATGTTTTTATAAACCAGCAGATTGTATAAACCTCTCGTACCCGGTTATATCACATTATTTAATGTTAAATTGCTAGTTTCCGGGTTAATTACCAATACACTTTTCTACAAACTTCATGAGTCGGTTTCCGCATTATACTTTACTCCATAAATTGATTTGGCAATATTTTCGTGTTCGTCTCTAGCTAACACGTCCGCATAGTAAAAATGGAATGGTTCTTCTGGAACGAGTTGTTTAATTTTCTTTATAGGTGCTCCCATGTCTTCGAGTTTAACCCTTGTTGTAGGTGTGGGAATTTTTTCGGTGATTGCTTGCAACTGGGAAGCGGTTACTTGCAAGGGGCCGATGAATTGTTTATGAGCTTCTTTGAATTTTTGATGAGATGTAGTGTCTCCCTTTCTGTATGCCACAAACATTTTTTGTACGGCATCCTGCATAAGATGAAGCTTACGTTTATTTGCAATAAAATTTTTAACGTCCGTCATCATCAGGCTCTGGATGGGAGCTAACTATTTTTTTGAATAATGTCAAATATTTACATACTTGTTGAAATTCTTCCTATATCGACCATTATCCAAATCAAAATCTTTCACAATAGTTATAAAATTATGTTCTGAGTCACCCCCACCCCAACACTGTAAGCACATTTCTTTAAATTTTGGATATGTCATGCCACCACTTATATGATCCGAAAAGATATGGCGAAGGTTTGTGTCATCCTGTTTCCATAATGCGATTACATTGGCGTTATCTCTGGTCTATGTTTTAAAGCACTAGCGTAAGTTTGACATAGGTAGACTGAATATATTACTCTATGTCGACCGAACGAGAAAAACTGTGTAATTTTGCTTTGCTCGTTTGCAGGTATATCATCGAAAACCACAATTGGATCTTCTTTGGTATCTCTGGGTTCAATCAAATCATCGTAATTTTCAAATTCATGGTAACCAATTTCTTCTTTTAGTGGTGAAAAAACGTCTCTTAACAATTCGTATTTCGGCTGATATAAACTTTTCGAAAATATATAGACATTTTGGAATCTAAGACCGTTCTCGTGAAAAGATCAGAGATATTAAGGCATTGGTTTTTCCACAACTCGATGGTCCAGCGAATATAGCTCGTATGTTAGACGGGAACAAAACTCCATTTTTACCATCCTCTTTTGCACTAGCAATAGCAAAGTTATCATAATTCTGTATAGGTATTTTAATTTTTTGTTTCGCAGTCTCCATATTGCTTCGAGTGTGTACCTGCTTTTGTTGCTGTTTGCGGTGATAGCTTAACGTCTCTTTCGGTATATTATATTTTCTACTGACGGAGTAAATAGTTGATTTACCCAGTCGAACTTCTTCTATAGCTTTTTCTAACGCTTTTTTATTGTATCCACTATTTCGTCTTCTTATGTAATTGCGAAACATGCTAACCAATACTGGCGGAGGCAATTTCACCCTATGAGGCAATTTCACCCTATGAGGCAATTTCACCCTATGGAGCAATTTTACTCTATTCTGATGGAGTTAAATTCGCTCTAAAACAACTACAACTTATTTACAGAGTGGGAGATGCTCACCATTCGGCAGATAAAGGTAGACTAATTGAAACAAATTAATTCTTGCTTTTATACTATTTTATTAAATATATATATATATATATATATATATATATATATATATATACACAAAATATTTAATTGTGAATAAATCTATTAACAATTTCCGTAAACGGATTATATTCAAACATAGAGTCATGTATAATTAATGCATAAGCCTTCATCGACGGTTCAAAATTTCTTGAAGCTTCTAATTCCATTCTTACATCAACAGTTGCATCCTTAATGCTTTCAAATTGATGACGACAGTCGATTACAAGGACGGGTGAGTCCTTAAACCTGTTGTAATCCATTAAACATTTATTTGATGATTTGTTCGCGTAGTATTTTTCCATAAAAGATGCATAAGACAGGTACGCTAGCAAGTAGTCGTTCTGCTTGAAATCCAAATTTAATCGACCTTGAGGGAATGCCTTAGAGTTTAAAAACACTTTGACATTGGTTATTTTGGTATTCGTAAAGCTTGTAGCATTTTCTTCTTTCCTGTCGTACTTTCCATTTTGCAACGCCAGTAATATCCACCGAGCCTTCTCTGTTTCGTTCGACACTTTAATTCTCCATACTTGCGACTTTGATTGTGTTAGAGATGGTAATTCGTGTAGTTCCCATTTTCTGAATGCAACCATTATAGACGATTGATTTTGCATTTCCGAAAGCAGCGATGCCTTGGCGAAGTCACTTAATGTTATATGCGGAACCTCCTATGAAATACGTTGTATTTTGAACGTTACCGTATTTCCAATCGACTTGTAGCAATTTACGTCCGACTTGGATCTGATTAAAATCAGCTCTTGAGACATGTTGACGATAATTTTCTTGTGATCTTCAAAAAACCCAAAAATGGTTTTTAACGGTATAGCACAACTAAACCGTCCATCTTGGAATATGGTATCGGGCTTCCACCCGGTATGTGTAATAGATTTTGTTTCTGATTCTTCCATGGATACTAAACCCTTAATAGTTCTTGTAATTTCAGGGATTCTGCAGACGTCTATTATTTGATTATTACCCAATTTGTATTGAATTTCCTCAAACAGAAAATATGGCGCATTTTTAGTAAATTCGTAAGCTTTAGGATCTGGTTCTGCTGCTCTAATCGGGTCTACAGTTGTTGACGCTTCTCTTAATGTTTCCGTAGGCTTATAGGTACCCCTTATAAATATGAAACTTTCATGGGGATATGTGATGTTATCACTGCTCTGGATTTCAATTGCAATTCGATCGTTGTTTTCTGCATTCAATGTAAAGGGAAGATATGTATAATAATCTTCTTTTATTATGGTTTTGTCTAATTTATAACCTCCAAACACATCCAATTTGGGTACGTCTTCATATTTAAGCCGTCCAAGTTTAACGTTTTCATCACCGTGGAGATCTAAGCTGCGTTTACTTCTGCCACCCATCATTTATAACTTAAAATCCCAAAGATTTTAAGAAACGTATTTCTTCTGCTGTAAGTCTCTCGACAACTTGACGCTTTGACGTCGTATTCACTACTGGTCGTCTAGGGATGTTGTAGCGTGTTTTATATACAAAATCGATAGGCATTTTCAGCTACTTTATATTTCCAGTCTCACACAGGTGTATGTTTCCGGTGAAAAGTTTACCAATTCGCCCAAATAATCGACTAATCTGATTGTAGTATAATCAATTTGTCACGCTCAGTGGATAATATATGAGGTGGTTAGGTTCCTTTTCCAGATTATACCCAGGTGGTAGAGATAGACTGAATTCGAATATGCTGTGGGTAAGAAAATTGTTTCTGAACAATCCTGCGGTGATATTGGTTTCCACAAAAATGTTTGAGACCGATATTATGTTCACTTGCTGATTAGCGATATGTACGGTATCTGCAGTCAATTTGCGATTGGTAAACCCCAAGAAGCTTCCAATATTGTTGTAACGGTTTGCACCAAAATCAATCGGTATACTGCTTTCTATAGAACACTTTAATGTATTATTGTGGGCACTCAGTTTAAAATATTTTTTAATGTTCTCGTTGATGTCCGGCTTCTGACTGAACCATTTTTTGAAAACATCCTGTATACATGCATTTATTTCTTCTAATTTGTATGATCCAGATTCAATGGTTGTTCTGCGATGCTCTGGATCGTTAAAGTATAAGATGTTGTTTCCTGGATGTATGTTTTGCACAGTGTTACAAGTATACAGTCCCACTAGGCCCAAAGCATATTCACCGTCCTGTTTCAATTTAATTGGTGGGTAAATTGATCCTGTCGATATGACATTACCATACCCAAACACGCTCACTGTTTTAGCCATTGTCACTAAGAAACTTTAACACTAAATGACCGCAATTGCAAGTGTTGTAAGTCTGCACTGTTGTAGTAAATTTTACAATCTCGAAAATATCTCTCCACTTCTTCCGGCGGTCTCAAGTCTCCAAATGAATCGTAGTAAAACACACTATTTCCACGTTTTCGGTACCCCACCCAATGAGTACCCGAACCTTTGGTGGTATCCAAATTAATCACACCCGACTCGTTGACATATGGTCTAATCTTTTGTAACTGATCTCTAGAAAAGGCGTTGCGAAAATGAGGAATGTTAGATGTGTGTTTCTTTATGTCTATGTCGGTGAGAGCTTTTCGAGGTAACTTGCTTAGTTTTTTGATACTTTTTTACAAACACCACGCCCCTGTTTGTACGGTTTCAAGAATAACGCTGTCCCTTATTTGTATGGTTTTAGAAACATTCCATTTCCTTTTTTCCCAACGGTAATGGCTTCCATAGATCTGTTGTGCCGTTCGCTCTCCTTAAGCTGCTCATTGGCTGTCTTGAGATCATTTACTGCTTTAGCTATCCCCGCAGCACCACCTGTTAGTGCTCCTAAGGCACTTAGTCCGGCGAAAATTGGAATCAACCGTAAAAAACCTCCTTTCTGTGGAACGGGTATAATACGTGGGACTTTAATTTTGCTTTTCCCACCAGCTCCTTTTATGATTTTTTTACCAATTAGAATACCAACGTGTAGTAGCTTTTTCAAGTTGTCGGAACCAACTCGGTCTATTGCGGATCGTATTTTCTTCAAGAATCCACCTTTGAAACTTATTTTCTTTTTTAAGCCCATACCCATTTTTTTCTTCGCTTTCATAGCGTTTGTCACAAACCAAGCTGCAGCTTTTTCCTCAAACTTTGCGTTCTTAGACTTAACTCTCCCCCAGGCTTCTTCTTCTAAAATTTTATCTGCTCGGTGTCTGGCTGGAAGATCGTCGGGGTACTTGGAGTATGCAATGTCGTGGTCTTTACACAATTTATCCAATTTGTTTATTCCAGGATCGCCTCTTACTAAGCGCTCATCCAACTTTGTACCAGGGCCGCAGTACTGATAACCTGGAATATGCAGCTCAAACGGTAACCTGTTTATAGCGCTGTTGATTAAACCCTCTTCAGAATAGATAATCATGTGTTTACTCAAAAAATCTCAAACTATACTAAATAAATAAACAACAGCAAGTCTATTTATACTTTTTCAATTTATCATCAAAAAATTTACAATATATTATAGTTTCACAAACTACTTAAACAATATATTTACATCAACATCTACGTCTCTCTCTCTCTTTCTCTCTCTCTCTCTCTCGAGCGGTTGAGGTAAGCGTAGTTGTTACACTTGTTTACAATAACTACAACTGTTTATAATTACCCCCAACTGTCTTTTATAAGATACTCCCTCTAGTTATCACAATAACCTGAATTTTCAGAATCCGACAAATTTAAACGTCTAAACATTTCCACTAATGTTCTTGAACGTATAAACGTATGACCAGCTCCAAAGCATTTAGTGCACTCTGTTTTGATTCGTTGTAGAATAAAATATTGCCAATTCGAACTTCGCCTTCAACCAAGATTTTAATTCGTTTCTCAACTTCAGTCAGAGTAGTAAACCAATCACCATCATTTAAATTACAATTAGCAACAAACCCTACTAATTCGTTGTATAATGCCGGGAAGTCACAACTTTCCAACTGCTTAAAATGATACTCCAACAGCTCTCGCATATGGCATAGTTTACGGCACTCTAATTCGTTTATAACTATCAAACTATTACCCATTATTATTTTTAACTGGAACGTTTCGTCCTCAGTTGATGCAGATGCTGGTGACAGAGTGATAAAGGGAAGCGGATGTTAACAGTCACCAAGCATCTAATTCTTTATTTAGGTGGTATCGACTACTTGCCGGCGTATGTATCCGGAGTAAAAAACACGATTTGTACACGCAGATAATTAATAAAATTAGTTTATCGAGCGAAGATGACAAAAGGTGTATCATTCCTAATAGTACAACAATCTACGCATGGGGGCGTAAAGATATAAGATAGTTGTTTATATTTGTATAGATTTTGTAAATCTATTGTATATATTAGTTTCTAAATTCCATAATTTTTAAGTTCTTCGCCCACCTTCCAAATCTTTCCTGCTTCTATCCTGGTTGACAGAGTATACGTGTTACCTCCACGTGGTGTTCGCGGGACACAGCGGTTTTAGATTTCTAGGAGAATGGTTGGTTAAAGCATATGTTTGGGTAGCGAAAAAAGGGTTCTAAGGATGTAGTTAAATAAAGATGGTGCAAAAATTAGAGGTTTGGGTCTTTAAAAGGCGTGACCTTGTATGGAGTGGCCCTATTTAAAATCTATTTACAGATTTGGGCTCCCTAGAGAAATTTAATATTAGTTGATACCAAAAAAAAAGATATATTTATCTTAAAAGAGTGACTACCCCGCGGATAATAAACACAATATACCGCATGTCAACAAAAAAGTTGTAGGGAAAATTAAAGACGAATTTAATGGGGGCCCAGTATTATGATTTGTTGGTAGTAGGGCAAAGTCCTACTGTACTGTAAGCGAGAAAGACACAATTAAAAAGATTAAAGGGGTCTCATGAAGTGTAGTTAAGTAAAACCGCGGGTGCTACAACCTATAACGAGCATATATTCCCAAAAAGGTAGGCATGCAGCTACGCAACAGTTCGTGGGAGAATAAGGATCCTCTCCAATAAGAAATTAAAGTTTCCATGTACGTAGCACCAGTCATTGGGTAATGGTAGAAATGTTTAACCTATAAAGGCGATTATTAATTGTGGTTTAGAAAAATGGCAGTTTTCGCGGACTAAATAAAATAGCTTAGACTGATTAATGTATATGACATATTCTCGTACACATCCACAAACATCTGCTTTTGTTCGTATACGAACATGGCGATGCCGGTAGTTTTTGTTTAACAAATAGTAGGAAAGATACGTTAGGTGTTAGTGCGTGGAAGCTCATCGGATCGTTAGATTCAAAAGGAACGGTGTGGCGGAATGTATGGCGGTTCCCGTTAGAATAATCGAAAGTGGTTAATCAATCGTATTAGATGTTTAAATATGCGAAAGTGTAAAAGCCTACATAAGCAAAATTTAATTACCAGACAAAAAAAGTGCGCGATGTGCCATACCTTTAAAGAATGTATAGAATGGTGCTTTGCAGCGATCCTAACATTAAAAAAGGCAACTGACTTTTTCAAGCAACTACAAGAATAGCAGTAGCGCAGAGAAGGGGCATGCATGTATTATACAGCGCATTGTTAGTTTACGGGTAGCTCGAACGTGTAATTGATTACGACTTATAGATCCCTCGAAGGTTTAAAAAATTCTGAGCCCATTGTCGTTTGAAAAATGTTTGGAAATTATCAGAACAGGAGCGAGTCGAAGTTTAAATTAGATGGATGATTGACCGAGTTTTTTCTACCTTTTACGAGGGAATCGAAAGTTGACAGACATCGAGCATCTAATTCTCTATTTAGGCGATATCGAGTACTTACCGGTTCTAGAAATCATTACGTGCGGCCGACCGCTATGCGAAAGTGTAAAAGCCTACAGAAGCAAAATTTACTTATCAGACGAAAAAATGCGCGATATGCTATACTTATAAATAAAGTATAAAATGGTGCTTTGCATCGGTCCTAACAGTAAAAAGGAGAGTGACTTTTTCTAGCAACTACAACAATAGCAGTAGCGCGGCGAAGGGGTATGCATGTATTATACAGCGCACTGTTACTATAAAATATGTTAGTTTACGGGAAGCTCGAACGTGAACAAATTAAATTTTAATCTATAATTAACCACGGTCGTAAAAATGGGAAATTAATGGTTAATTTTAATACCGCTAAGCATATACTTTCGCTTGGTGATTCATTTAGAAAACATTCAAGCCTACCATTTCCTAAAATATGACGTAGAAGCTATTTAAAATTAAATTGCTTTACTAGTAAGTATTCTGTAGACAACAAGTTTGGTATTCCCTTAGTAAAAGTTTAAAGTGTTTTTATTAAGTTTTTGTTTATAGTAGCACTGCATCTTCTACTGCACGGCTTGCAACCAATTTGTGTGCGTGTGCTATAACCCTTTTGGATTTTTAATATGTGCGCGATGCGATTGCCGACCTGTATAACATGGAAGACGTTTTCCGGTGTTTCTACTAACTGCATTCGCACCACCGACGATGCGAACCAGGTGCATGCATTGGCGCTAAATGTACTGGACGAGCAGCAAGGATTATGACATCATTTATTCCCCGCTGAATCTTCAACTTCGTTCGGGTGTCTTCGGAAACCTTCGGTTTGCATTCTATAGGGTACATAAAGCAGGTACGCTAGAGTAAATTCTTTAGTTATAAGTTAGTTCGCTTACAAGTTTAACCAAAGTCTTATAGTGCGGATTTTGTTTTGTACTAAAATGGTACCTGTAAACGTTTTTAAATGCGAGCCCTGTCACGTCTACTTTACCAGGAGGGATGCTCTTAAACGGCACCAGAACAAATGTCGTGGTGTAACATCTTCCACGGTTAAGCTTATACATCCGTCAACAGCAAAGTACTTAAACTGTATGTCTTGCGGTATCGCTTTTACGAGAATGGACAACTTACTGCGACACAAAGAAAAACAGCACGGTATGTCATTAAGCCGTAAACGTTCAGCTCCGCCAGCTGTTAAAGGGTCTTGTACGAAACAACCACGAATTATTTGTAAAGTATGCAATTTCGAAATGGAAAAGACTACCTATGCCGCACACTTGAAAAGCAACAGACATAAAAATGCATCAGTTACCGCTACTAGCGACGATGGTGTAGAAATGGTTAGCACAGCGTTTAACAACCGTATGGCTAGCTATCGCATAAAGAACGCCAGTGTCGACGATGGAGTGTCCGAGTTTCTTTGGAAGCAGAAAGAGCGATTTATTCGATTAATTAATGAAAATAGAATACAACATACAGCAGTAAAAGTCTATTGCGAACTCTACGGCGTTTACACCAAAATGGGGGAAGAGACTACCGATGTGAAATACTTTAACACAAAAAATGTGGTTATAACGTCTTCTAGTAATCTGGAAAATATGTACGAGGTCTTAAGCGAAACCATAAGAACAAAATCAGAGGAATTTGAAACATGTGGGTCCGGTTGGTCTTTGGAAAAGATGCTCTATTTAGAAATAAATATTAATAAGTATAGGCCGATATGAGAAGTTCTAGGTTAAGAATAAAAAATTGTGAATATGTATATAGAAATGTGGTTTACATAGTTTAAACTGTATTAGTAAAAATTGTCTGTAATAAAAAGTTTTAAGAATGGTTTTTGGATTTTCTTTTAGGTATGAGCCGCAGGAAATTTATAATTCAGAGGGTGTGTGTAAAATGGTAAGGGGTGGTCCTATTTTAAATCTATTTACAGATTCGGATTCTACATAAAATTCTAGGTTAATTTGATGTATTGCATGACTAAAAAATTAGTAAGGATGGTCAGAAATCGCTACCAGTAAAAAATCTTAAAATTGGGTTAGCTCCCTGGGGGATGATGCTATCTAAAAAATTTCTAAAGATTCGGGTGACTGAGAAAATTCTAATATTAATCGATACCAAACAAGATAGGTTTATCTCGAAAGATGCAATGGCTAGTCGAAGAAAACTATTTGGATCAGAATGTTAGCGGTAAAAAAATCTTAAAGTGAGGGTAGCTCCCTGGAGGGTGATGCTATCTAAAAAATTCCTAGAAATTCGGGTAGCTGAGAAAAATCTATTGTTAATTGATACCAAACAATATAGTTTTATCTCGTGGGTGGAAATGTTGAGAAAGATTTATCTCGCGGGTACTCTGATATAGTCAAATGCACATTCGCAGTTCGTTCAGTGTTCTACGTGTGATGATGGAGTTAACATTACGTGAACGTTGCTAATCAGAACGCCGTTGGCTTTTGGGAGGTGTTGATTGGTAACACACACACACACACACACACAAACCCCCAGCTGAAGACGACGTTCTGACCTGGTTGACGGCGAGCGGTGCCGGGTTCTGTGGGGCACGTCTTATCACGTCGACGTGGAGTTTCACGGCTTCGCCGTATTCTTTCCGGACTCAATATGTATGTGGTCCTTCGATTCGGACTATCGGCCAAGGCCCTGTCCATTTGGGTTGGAGTCGGGGTTTGTTGGTGTGATTTTTTGGTCATCACCAACTCCCCGGCTTGGTATTGGGGAATTTTTGGACTCTGGTTAATATAACGGTTGCGGAAGCTCTGTTCGTTCCAGTAGACTTGTCGGATTCGTTCTTGCCTTGTTATTCTCGAATTTGGTTCCCTGTTTATGTCTCCTAGCCTTTCTGGTTTATGAAGGGGATAACAGGAGTGGTGTGTGGGTTGGTACGGATCACGTGCTTGTGCTGGCTGTGGTCGTCGGCTGTGGAAGTCCATTGATAATCTCGGTAAATTTGGCAACGAGGTCCCTTAGTTGAGGTTTCCGTTATTGGGAAACTGGTGATCAATTCGTTCCAAGCCGACGTCAACCATAGGTTCGAGCTGACGTGGCTGGTTCCGTTGGATCGTACAGCGTTGGTCATTTCCAAAGTGTATAGATCCTCTGCCGTAGTCCATCACGGCTTGGTGGCGGGTTAGCCACCGCTGTCCAAGTATCAGGTTTTCGGTGAGACTGGGGACGACCAGGAACGTCTCACGCTCGCCGGTGTCTCCAATATCGAAGTCGACACCTGCTTCGTCTCTGAAATCGACCCAGATTTTATCTGCGTACCTTTGTGTTCATCGGACGTCTCGTAGTTCTGGAGTGGAGCAATTTTTCCTGAAGGAAGCAGCAAGAGCTTCCTGTGTCGAGGAGGGTAGTGTATGCCTTTCCACCTATTTTTACCATGATTTGTGGTCAAGCTAGGTCTTTGTAAGTGGTGTATACTTGTGCCTTTCGCCAGTTCTTTTTTGAGCGGACGTAATTCTAGTGTCGTCCGGCTGGTTGCTCGTTTTCTTAACTGTTATGGGCAACGGTGCAGTCACGATGGTAGTGTCTTTCTGGACAGTAGTGGCACATTGGCAGTTCTGTTGTCCTGCTTCGAAATTCTGGTAGTTTTGAAGCAACGGCTGTCTCCTTAGCTACCTCTCCCAAGCCATTCTCGACTTGAAACGCCTTGCACATGTGGTCCATCAGGCTGTTCGGTGCGTAGGCACTCATGTGGAGTCTTGCTGTCGTGGCCAGCAAGCTTATCAGTAAGCAAAGGTCGTTATTCATATTTAGTTTTAAACGCGAAGCTTGTATTTTCTTTTGCAAGAAGCTACTTGGGGTTTCTCCCGGTAATTGCTTCTTTCTCAGGTACTGCGATTGCATCTGTGCTAACGTCGCAGAGTGGTTGTATCGCTCCAGGAGTTGCGTTTTAAAAACTGCTGCATCTGACTTAATGGCGGCGAAGTACTGCTACCAGTTTGCTGCATCCCCGCGTAGTTGTTTTTCAGGCAAACTTAACGTGGACACAGTTGTAATGAAAGTTTCCGTGTCTTCCATAGCTCCCCCGGACAACGTGGGTAGCTCCGGTTCTTTGTAATGGATGAGGTTGCGTAAATTCTCTGTCGTCACTGTGATTGTTGTGTTGGTTTGTTGGTCGCCATCTGGGTCTTTTTTCAGTCCAGAAACTGGTTTTGAATATGTGGTTGTGAGATTGTTCAGCTCAGCGGCGAACGACGTGCTCTTTTTTCTCGGCATGGTGTGAACGCTTTAAACAATTCTTGTTCAGTTGTGAAATTCTTCCAAAGGCCCCACGAACGGGCGCCAATTGTTATCTCGGGTAGGTTGTTGTTACGCACCACTAACGTTACAGAGTGCAGAAATAAGAAATTTGCAATGTTCATTGTGATGTCACATGGCATAAGGCAAACAACATCTATACATATATATTGCAGTGATACTTCACCAGCCCCTACGATGGTTTTATTTATTTTTAGCCCCACGGTTGGGCATGTCATAAAATGCTGTGTTATCCCTTTTTTATTAATCAAGCACTTATGATGTGAAATGTTAAGTTATGGATTTTCTTTGCCTCAACTAGCTGACTCAATTAAATAAAGCAATTCTACAATACACAATATAATGATTAAATATTTACAATCTTTTTAAAATCTTCCCCTTTTTGCAGAATATTTACATATACCAGATTTAAGAAATTGAAGCCAGCAAAACAAACCTTTTGTTATATTTAGAGACCGTTTGAAACGTTTTAAGAACCTTTCATAAATTATTCAAAGAAACCCCTGTTTTGTTGCCTCTTACATTGAATTAAAAATTATTGAATTAAAGCAGTTTACAGAAATAAATTATATCGATATATCTAACCTGGAGTGGTTCAGTAGTTTCTTTGCATCCCCTAGGGTTTCGTGCCCAGTCTGAATATTTAGAGTCAAATTTGGAAGTCGACATCTAAACCAAAATGCTATCCAAATCGTTATTCAAAATCCCATAAGTTAATCCAATAAAAAGTTTTCCATTTCCGCAATTCACAAAACAGTAATAGAAAATGTACCATGTCAGTGATTACCAAAATTAATTTAACAGGAGGTAATCTCCAGAGTCGTCTCCAGAGCCCCGTTTTATTTATTTTAGAAATTGTATATTTTTACTAAATTATGTTTACTTACGTCTATAATAGATTGGCTCACTTGCACAATTTTTACACTTTTATAAAATAATTTTCATTTTACTTTCGTATAACTGGTTACGTGAATAATTTAGCACTTTTGAGTATCATGATGATGATAATTCGTTGCTCAATTGTTATCATATTTATAGGCCTTGCCTCTTGTTTGCCATTCGTTGTTTTCACGTGTTGGGGTGACACCATTTGTCTTTATCTTTTGTGTACTCCGGGAAATGTTACCAATTGTATAGTTCAAATACTTGGAAGAACGCTTAAATTTATTTATATACCATGATGTTTAATTGAGAAATCCCACGAATTTCTAAGTAAATTGTCACGTCCTCATTGTTATTTGCTTATTCTAATGTAAATCGAAATAAATTTGGTGTTTGTTTATTTCTTAGTTAAATTGGATTTTTGAACAAATGTAATACTTTTATGTCACGTACGATTTATTTAAATAATGCATAATTTTAGCTACGTATGCGATGATATATTTAACGCACTTGTTAAATATTTATCCAGCCAATTCATATAGGTTTTCTGTTGATTTAATTTTGATGCATTTCGTTATGTTTTTAAATCTTATCTTCGCTCGTAACTACTTTTGGATATTTCTATTTCTTATGCGTTTAATCTATTGTACTTTTATGTACAGTGTGCTCTTAACTAACAATATGTATAGTGACCTATTTACTCTTATAATATTTGTAATTTTGTGCTTTTGTTAACTGGAAGTTTCTTTTAGTTATTCTACGACTCATGTGACTTAAACTACCCCTAAACTATCCTATAATTATAGCAATATATATATATATATATATATATATATATATATATATATATATATATATATTTGTGAAATAACTTAAACTACATTAATTACAGTTAAATATTTACAAGTGCAACATTTAGAAAGCAGCTTAGATAGAACTTTTATTAACTGCTAGAAAAGAAACAAAAAAAATCATACAAACACAAACAACTTAAACCTAATAAATGTACTGCCCACTCATAATACACATAAGTCGTTATTTACACTATTGTTTAACTTAAAACTAACTGAAATACTCACGGACGTGATAGCGTTGTTCTCCGTCCCTCAAGTCGAAGGAAAGGCTCCTCTTCAGTAGTGATCTCGAAATTCGTGCCTAGGTCTTCGTATAGCTCTTCCAATTCTCGGTTACAGGCCTTGTAGACGAAGGGAGGGCGAGGGTCGGTCGGCAGGACGTCATCGAGCCGGTTGTCGTCGTAGAAGTCAATGGTTCTCAGCCACCAGCGAGTGATGTCGATGATGATGGCGGTGCTGGTGCAGTGGGCGGCGGCAGCAGAGGTAGTATCTTCTTTTGGAAGTGTCGTTTGCTACGACGGTGCTTCCTAGGAGACGCGGCAGAGGATTTTTCCATGGACGCTACTGGTTCGATACTTTATACTAGCCTGTACTTGAGGATTAGTGTGCCCGGGATATAAGATCACCGGAGGGTGTAGCTGCTGGGATTGCTATCCACCAGCAGGGTGTAATGTTGGGATGAATATCGACCAACGGTGAGGTGTTGAAGTGTGTTACTCGGATGAGGATCGACGAGTACCACGATGGTTGAATTTGCTGTTGACTATATTACCACGCCCGAATTGAACACAGAACAAACTAAAAAATTGCAGTTGAGTATATCAAAGTACACGAGCTGAAAACAGAACAAACTAAGAATCGCGAGAAATTCCAACTCATTTTTTGTACTACTCAAAAATCAGCAGGCTAATTGGTCAAACAAAATTTCAAGATTTTTACACTCTAAAATTGAAACACAATTTTATTGGTGTAAGACATCATTAACGTTTTTCAACACAGGAAGCATAGGAAATGGAAGTATATAAATATAATTGCAAATTCTTCGAAAGACATTCATTAGTGCTCACTATAGCCTAAGGAATTATCTTTCAGTGCTCCCCATAGCCTACAAAACCTTCAGCGAGCAGCGTTTTTCAAAGCCCGCTATACTTCAGCACGTAGCGCTCTTCATAGCCTGCGTATTCTCTGACGGTGACGCTGTCCACCGCCGTAACTAAGACACGTCACTATAATTCATCAATTAATAGTTAACAAACTACGTATGGACGTTAAGCTCCGTTCCATACTTCACTGACAAGTCATTATTGTGATTGCGTCTGTCAATTTTACTTTCGAAGCGATACCGCCGTAGGGTTCAAAGGCGACGCACTCGACGACGCTTAAGGCACCACCACCACGAAGCCGTCCGAGAGTTCCAAAGACAACTGAAGACTTCTGGACCTCTCTATGCTTGTATATATGTTCAATTAGTAGCTTCACTTTCAAATCATAATTCTTTGTAACATAACGTTGTCCCACCAGTAAAACACGAAGCCTTCCGAAGAGTCTCAAAGACCGCCGAAGACGTCTGGACCTCTTAGAACTGTAAATATTTTCTAACCACCGTTATTTAAGTTCCTATTCGGCCTCACAAGCAACTTCCAACGCCTTCCGAAGTGTTTCGATGACTGCCGAAGACTTTTACACACCGTTTAGCTGTATATACATTCAATAAGTGTTTAGGTTCATTATGGTTCCACAAACAACCACAAAGCCTTCCGAAGAGTTCTGAAGATTACCGAAGACTTCCGAACTGCTTCAAACAGTTAAACTCATTCAATTTTAACTATTTGACTTTTATTTTTTTTATTTTTAAAACTTATACTTATTTTTGCTTATACTTATTAAACAAACAATCAAACCAAACATACATGCTTTCAGACACCGCCCACTCGAACGATAACATTGCCCTTCTTTTATCCTTGTGGCTAAAAACACGGCTCGCTATTGGTAGGGTTGTCTTGCCCCCTAAGTCACGCGTTGTCATTGGTTGCAGATTACGTAAATGCATTTTACGTGAGTGCTGCGGATCAGAACGCCGTTGGCTTTTACGAGGTGTTGATTGGTAACATACGAACTGCATTGAGCGGAGCGTTACACAAATAACGTTAACACTACATAACGGCAGAAAGATTGCTCTACGGGAGCTTTAAAACCAGAATACTACAACTACATTTCGGAGCACTAGGCAGAGTACAAAAGTTTGTGGTTTAAGCAAGCGTTGCAACCTCTCAACGGGGGTGCTCTAGCATATTCTATTCACTTTTAGCTTAGCTTAAGATACATTTAAAATTCTTAAAAGCGACAAAAAATCCCAACTATAGGTAATGATAGGTATTTATCCTTGTTACCTGAAGCACTATTTAAAAATATTAGAAAATATCAAACAAAGTCTATTTGGCAAAACTTGTTTGGTTATTAACTGTACTCCTCTCTCAACCGTATTAATATGACAAGTATTGAAAAATTATTTTATATTTAAAATGTAGGAACAGAAAGCCAAATTTTAACAGTTTAGGGATGCATGTTCTGCATTTGAAGTACCTTGCGACTTAACTAATTTCACTATCAAACGCTTTGAATCTTACATTACTGTGAAATGAAATTCCAGTTGCACCGTTCTTTATTTTAGATTTATTTAGCATAAATAATTATAAATAAAATTAATCCTAATTCAGTTATTGATCATAAGCAATTTAGACCTATAGTTCTAGCTCGACTTCTCCAATCGTCATGTGTTAAGAAACATCCACCTAATACTCTTTTTCCATCATAAGCAGTTCGTCCATGTAACACTCTCCAATTATCAATAAATAAAACAGTACCGGGCGATAACGACAGGCGCAATTCACTCTTAGAAGCATTAGTAATTTTTCCAAAACTTTGATATGCTTCGTAAAAGGATAGCACGTTCTCGTGCGTTAGAGAAGTTAATGGAGCCCTATCGAAAGTGTTGTATCTGTAGAAAAAACGTTAATATTAAAACCAATTAACTTCCTTCATACCGAATTTGCAGGGGTTCTTTTAAAATAGGGTGAAGTTTTATTACAGGATCCATGTTGTAAAAGCGAAACATTTTATCAACGAAGTGGCTTCCCATAACAGTGTTACATAAAAGTTCATATTGTGATACATTTGCTTCTTTTAAAGTGTCCGCAACTTTAAAGCCATCCACCAGTATGGTTTTTCCTCCAAATCCATCCTTTGCAAGAATGTGAAATACTAGCAACCTTTTAGACAAAAAATAATGAATTGATGTGTATTTTTGCAATTTCAGCTACTTTCGCTTACAAATAAATTAGAATGATACTTTTTTAGTTGAAAATGTGTTTTACTTATATAGTACGGGACAAAAAATTCTAAAATTGAACGACATTAAAACTTATAAATACAAAGAATGCAGATCATTGTTATAAATTCTTTGTTGTACCTGCAAATGCAAACTACTCAACGCAATATAATATAAAAGCAATCAGTCTATAAATATTTTAAACTTATATTTCCTAACACAACTGCAATTACATTTTATATTTAAATGGTTGATTTCAGGTTATTTTTATGAACGCATTTTACACTGATTAATATAAGTCATCTGGTTATTGTAAGGTAAAGTAGCTCTAAATGCAATTTTTATGAATGAAAGAGATATAAACCAATATTACATCACAGCTGCGATTTCAATTTTTAACACAATTTTTCAACCGTCAAATTTCATAGTGTATCCCGTATCGTAACACAACTTACCAAGTCACGAATTAACATCAAATTTTGCATTGCAAAATAATGGACGGGTTATGACTGATTTTATTGGATTACAGTCAAAGATGTATGTATCGAAGATGTATAAGACATCCGAGGTGGAAGAGACTGAATTCTCACGATTAATAGGAGAGGATGATTCATTTTCACAATCACTTGTTATCCAAAATTTCAGCATAACCAAGAAGATAAAAGGAATTGAAAGATCCATAATAAAGGATATAATTACTTTTGATGATTATGTCGGCTGCGTAGAAGATTTTAAAGAGGTATTTATCACACAGAAGTTAATTCAATTGTGTAACCATCAAGTTCACACCATCGTTCAGGAAAAGCTCGCATTAAGTACGCACGATGACAAGCGTCACTTAATTCCAGGTTCATATTTACCCTTACCAATTGGACACTATTCGATCATAGACGCCGATTAGACTGTCATAAAGAATATTTATTGTTAGGGTATAAATTATATTATATAGTGTTAGAATATAAGCTGTAAATATAGTCAAATAAATATATATGATGTTAGGAAACTGTAACAGATTTTTTTGACCACAACAAATTTTTAGTTCTAATAACACTGGTATAGTCATTGAAATCATGCGAACCATTTTTAAACAAATAAATACAAGTATTGATATTGTATGTGCTAACCGCCATACAGAAATGCTAGTTTGGTTGCTAACATCAAGCGCCGAAAGTTTAATACAATTATTATCAAGGCCAAACAGCTTTCCTGTTTAGTGCATAGCACATTTGCGCTCACATTAGCTAGAGCTATCGTAGAGAAGATAATGGAACTAATAAGGGTTCTGGCATGTAATTTGCGTCTGGCTTTTGTGCGGTAGTTGAACCCTAGTGCGCTCGACACTAGGCCTTGATGTTTTAACGATGGTAAGAATTAAAATAATAATTAATTAGACCAACTAAATAATTTGTTGTAGCGCTCTTTTCAAAAATTTTTTTCGTAGATTTTCTTTTTGTAAATTTCTCTCTTCATAATTGCACTCTTCGTAATTTTCCTATTAGTAATTTTTCATTTCTTCTGTTATAACGTTCTTTTTAAAGACATTTTTAAATGACTTCTAATAAATAACTTCGTTTGGATAATTCCTTAGATAAATTCAATTAATATTTCTTTAGACATTTGTGTAAATAACACATAAAATATTCCTTTACTAATTTCGTAGAAGTACGATAAGATATGTTTTCAACGCTTCGTAGAAGTCCTCAATTAGATTTTTATTTTTATAATTATCAACTTTAAGAAGTCGTTTTGTATTATCTGGTTTTACAAAACTAAAGCAGCGAGTATGCTGTATTTAAAAAAAGATAAAATTCTACTTTTGCATCTGTGAATATCAAATTATGGTTCATTCACGTCAACTTTGCGATAAGTGATTGATCCAATATGAACGTCCTTCAACCGTACGATGGATAGTTGGATTTTGTGTAACGTTATGGAGAAAGCAATAAGTTCGAATTTTAAGGAAACGTTCTACAAAGTATGTAGAAATTTTTATGGTTGGTAAATTAAGTCCGATGATGTATTGGAATGGTACTGTTGAAACTTTCGTTTAAGATTTACACACAATAGAACGTATAAGTCTAGTATTGGAATTTGGTTGGTCCAGTTCGTGCGTATAACAAAAACGCATAGGAGTTAGCATGGTCCAGTCCAAGGGTCAAGCAGCTGTTTGTGTTCTGTGGAACATGTGGATTTTACGTCACTTGTTTTCTGAAAAATGTATGTATTAACACCTGCCCGAACATGTTGTGACGACAACATGTAAAGAACACCTGCAGAGCCAAGGTAAAAGATTAGAATTATTCTTGCATCACGTCTACATTTGGTGGTCTTTGATACAAGGCTGCTTTAGAAAATATTTTTGTAACTATCTATTCTGATAAATCTGTTCCGCAAATTAAGAATGACCTTAGTAATTTTTTAATGTCAATACTAGTTTAGTATAATTACAGTTATTAAATTTTATGAAATTAGGCAAACCTAAAGAGTTTTTATTAATGTTTCATATATGCATGATTTTACTTACAATTTTTAAATAATGAATTAATAGACAAAGTAGTTAAAGTTTTATAAATATGTAAACAGAAAAACAGATCTGATATTTTTGGTATAAATTCAAGTTAAACCTTTGTAACTAAAGTAACATTTAAAGTTTTGATATTTTTCTGTGAATATATAATCCTACCTTATGAGTAGATGAAACTTGTATTATCTTTTCTAAAACATGAATTTTATATTTACAATTTTTATGAAAGGACAATTTTAATTAAAGAAGCAACATTTAATTTTCTTAATTAATTGTTTTATTCTGAACAAGTATGTTCAGAAGTAGAGTAACAAAGTATAAGACCAAATAGAGTAAAGTGAAGAACCCAATTTAACAAGAAGCTTTAATAGCCTTTTCAGTATTTGAAGCATAAAACCTGTGTTCGTATTATTATTGCCTGATTAATCTTTGTTGTTTTTTAAATGAGGTAGCAAGAAAATACTTCTTGTGTCCTCATTTTTGTATATTTAACTAAATTTTCTTTACAGCTCCTGCGTTAGCAGTTAATACGGTAGTCCTCCCTAAGGACGCCCAAGTCCCCCTTAGGGAAACCCTGTGTTTAAAGTTAATGACTTGGTGGCGCCCTATTCAAACCCCTGTTTTGTCAAAAATCTAGCCTAAGTAATAAAATAATGCTTTGTAAAAAGAACCACGACCAATCTTCATAAGCTCTGCCCAAGGAATAGACCCCTAGCATAGTCGGAAGATAATTGCGTTCCATCATTTTAAGGAAATCCTTCCTTAAAGGTTACTGGTCACATTTGCGGATATAGATATAACCCCTAACTAATTAACCCTATCAGTAGATGATAAGATTGAGTTATAATACATTTAAATATAGTATGTTCAATTGTTAATATACTAGATCTCATTCACTATTAGATATATATTGTTATATGTTAGTTTAAATATAAATTATATTGTATATGCGTAAATTTTATACATAATTACCCATATATTTAAATATAAGCGTTTATATAAAACATATATAAAAGCTGGTACTATTATTGTATATGTAAATATAGAAAAAGTGTTGATCATTGCTATGTATAGATTGTCTAATAAATTTTATTGATTTATTTTTCTTACTTAGTGTTTGTGATATCCAATGATTGGTATCCGTACTATATGAGCTCTCTCATTGCTTGAGATGATAATATGGTTGTGTAGGATTCATATATGTAAAAGTGAAAGTGAAAGTAATAGACTCGTCTTGGTGAGATCACGTAGTTATACAACGAATGACCTTGAAGGGTACAAAAATTTGCAAAATGAACCTTAAATTTTTGCATAAAAACATACATGTAAAAATTGCACTTTTTGTGCTCGTATTCCTTAGCCTATCTACTACTGTATTTTAAGAAATAGATTTACCAATTATTTAAGTTGGTTAGTTACACACATAAATGGTTATTTAAAGTTAGATGTGATATACTAGTTACCCAGATGCATCGCTAAAATAGGTATTGTCTGTGTGACAACTCAATGATTTTTTAGTATACGATACGTCAGCATAAGGTTTGTCCTCATAATCCGTAATATGCCACGTATCACCAAAAAAAGTGTTCTTCACCAGACTTACACGTGTTGCAATTTTTTCTGTTGCTTCTAGAGTTGGTTCAACCTGAAACAAATTCTACAGTTATTATATAAAAAAGGCAAACAGTAGTTTTATGTATACAGTTTTAATGACAATTTTGAATGGTTAGTTATAACCATTAATAATTTTCCCTAATTAAGCAGAATACAGTATCGTTCATTTTAGACATTCTGTTACATTGTCATCTCTTATACTGGCGTCCTAGGGAAAAAAAGGAAAATAAAAAAAGCTGCTAGCAAGCATTATAAAAAAAAACATAGAAAATATAAGCCCCTCATTCTCCTCCAACTTTATTTAGCTGGGTTGTAAATTACGCACACATGCATACGCACACGCACACACACACGCACACTCACACGCACACGCACACGTACAAGCACACGCAAACACACACACACACATATTTTATATATATATATATATATATACAGGGTGTCCTAAAAGTCATGGTCCAAATTAAAGGGTTTGATAGCTGAGATTAATACCTATTCAAATAACTATATATGTTGTTATCCAATTGTTGATGGTTTCAAAGTTATAACAACTTTTGCGTTTTGTGTCAAAATCGTGCAGAACTTCGAATATTAATTTGCAATAAAAGAAATACTGACCTTTTGAGAATAGTTCGTTTTCTGTTGTATGCGTGAATGTTGCGTGTTTAATAAATGAGGACTTCCTCAAACATTTACTTATTATCGCAAGAGAAAATCATAATTTTTCCATAATTTTGGTTCTATGAAAAATTGTTCGTGCTTTTCAAACTGAAATTACTCAAAAAAAGTATTACCATCAAAAAGTGCACACCTAGCCAAAAGCTTCAATAATCTATGCACTTTGGTGAAAGGTATAACTGGTAGGTCTAAGATTAAATGCATAGAAAATTTTTGGGTAATTTGTAGGTACAATCCCAAGAACAGAACTTTTATTAAGGAATTCGTAAGAAATAGCCAACTTATAATTTTCGCAAAATATGAACTCAAATGAAATGTATTTAAAATTCGTTTATAACAAATGTTCAAATGTCCTGCCACTAGTTCTTATACATAAACGACACCGTTTTAAGAAATTTCGTTTTAATAACCTGAAGGCGGACCGTCTTCTCTCAACCTTCCAACGGCTTTGCATATTTT
This sequence comes from Platerodrilus igneus, assembly GCA_036346225.1. NCBI lineage: Eukaryota > Metazoa > Arthropoda > Insecta > Coleoptera > Lycidae > Platerodrilus > Platerodrilus igneus. The sequence goes on along the minus strand of JARFIW010001395.1, from coordinate 430,986 downwards.
TGTGCAAAGGTCCTGCTCGTTTGTAGTATGTGTTTCATACACATATTCTTTCATATAGCCCCACACAAGATGTAATCCAGAGGGTTGGAGTCTGGCGAACGTGGTGGCCAATAGATAGTACCTCTTCGTCCTACCCAACGATTGGGATATGCATGATTTAAGTGTTCTCTAACATTACGAGCATTATGTGCTGGAGCACCATCGTGTTGAAACCTTACATTTGATTTTCCAATGCTCCACCCGAAGGTACTACATTGGCCAGAAAGCGAGTTTCTTTTACCTGCAAAAGTTTTGAATTTTGCCAAAAACTTGCTGTTCCAGGCAAGGTAGGGATCTTTAGCGTGTATGACAACACTCACACACGGGACCTCCATTTTACCTCTCATCCGAATGAGGGTGTATTTTTGTGAAAATGCTCGCCTAACATTTTCAAGCAGACCGTGTCGGGATTTGAACCCTGGACCTTGGGCATATTAGTCACACACATACCAACTACGCCACTGAGCCGCCGCATCGTGTTGAAACCACACTATACGCCTAGTTTCTAGAGGGATATCTTCTAGAAAATCGCTTAATTCGTGTCGAAGAAAGTGAAGGTACAGTTGTGCAATGAGCCTGGGTGGGTTTCAACACGATGGCGCTCCAGCACACAATACTTGTAATGTTAGGGAACGCTTAAATCTTGCATATACCAATCGTTGGGTAGGATAAGGAGTTACTAACTATTGGCCACCGCGTTTGCCCGACCTCAACCCCTTGAATTACTTCTTGTGGGGTTATATGAAAGAAAATGTGTATAACACACATACCACAAAAAAGCAGGAATTCGTAGAAAAATACGCGAAGCCGTTGGAAGGCTGAGAGAAGACGGTTACGCCTTCAGGTTTTTAAAACGAAATTTTTTAAGACGGTGTCGTTTATGTATAAGAACTGGTGGCAGGACATTCGAACACTTGTTGTAAACGAATTTTAAATACATTTGATTATTTTGGGTTCATATTTTACAAAAATTATAAGTTGGCTATTACTTACAAATTCCTTAATAAAAGTTCTGTTCTTGGGATTGTACCTACAAATTACCCAAAAATTTTCTATGCATTTAATCTTAGACCTACCAGTTATACCTTTAAACAAAGTGCATAGATAAATGAAGTTTTTTGGATAAGTGTGCACTTTTCGATGATAATACTTTTTTTGAGTAATTTCAGTTTAAAAAACACGCACAATTTATCCTAGAACCAAAATTATGGAAAAATTATGATTTTCTCTTGCGATAATAAGTAAATGTTCGAGGAAGTCCTCATTTATTAAACACACAACATTCACGCATACAATAGAAAACGAACTACCCTCAAAGGTCAGTATTTCTTTTATTGCAAATTAATATTCGAAGTTCTGCACGTTTTTGACACAAAACGCAAAAATTGTTATAACTTTAAAACAATCAACAATTGGATAACAACATATATAGTTAATTGAAAAGGTATTAATCTTAGCTATCAAACCCTTCAATTTGGACCATGACTTTTAGGACACCCTGTATATATATATATATATATATATATATATATATATATATTGCTGTGACCCGGATGTGTATATCCTTGAAAGTCACAAAAGATGCTGTGACTGGGGTACAGCCAAATTGTATTAATGGGAATGCAATAGAAAATATGAAATTACTTTCTCACCGTATCGTTTTCCTTACCTGGCTGGTTCAGCGAAAAATATGCTGTGGATTTTATCAAAAGACATGAAACACAGAAATTTCAAAACACATGTATAAACAGTCTTCTATGTATTTAAAAACATCTTTATTTTATACACATTATCTATAGAATTCCTTACATTTAACAGATATAGATAACGCTCATAAAAAAAACAATACAGCTTTAGCTTAGACAGAAAATTTTACCTAAGATTACTTATTCTTTAAAATTATCTTCATTTAATCCTTGTTAACAAGTACAGTACCCAAACATCTCCTAGGTGGGTTAGAAAAATTCTTTTTAAAATTCTAGGGATTATGTACCTACTTTTCTATTATCTCCGTTGTCAGTGTAATTGGCCAACGATGCTGGACAGATAATTTAGTAAAGGTCAAAATGATTCGACCTCCGACTCAAATTGCTGGAAATTATCCACTTAACAAATAATTTTTATAAAATTAAAATCGTATTTTATCTTAATTTACTCAAATTTTCTATTAGGTTACAAAAAAACAAAATTATACTTGCAGTTGGTGTTATCAAAGAACGCTTATAAATATACCATTTCTACTGTAATTAACTGCATTGAATTAATTTCCGGTCCCACTTCAAATCTCTATTTATAATAAACCTGACGTAGATCTACCAGTTTGCAAAGTGCATTTATTTTCAATAAATTAAAATTAGCAGTTGCTTTTGTATCAAGTTATTTATATCAAAGATCGTTTGATTTTCGAAGTATCCTTAACAATAATTACGTTTCATAATTATTCAAAGTTCTATGTTACATATTGCATGTAAAATAAATTATAGATTACGCAAAGCTTACACGTTCGGTGTCATAAAATGAATAAATCTTTCACTTTAAATCGTGCCTTTATATAACAAAACAAACTTAATACGCCATCTTCTCGATTGCACTAGCTTTATTTCAAAAATTAGTCACGGATGATGTAGTGAATACTCTGATTTCGCTTTTTAATAAGGTTTCTGTGTAAAGTTATCGTGGTTGTAAAATCTCCCATTCTTTGTTAATAAGCGAAACGGACCGCTGCTATCTTTCTCTTAGAGCTAATGCTCTCGTTTTCTTGATTTTATGGCTTTTTTCCGATAGAGCCCTTTCTCAAATTGGGGCGTTTTTTATTGATAGAGATAATTGGCTTATATAATAGCTTTTCATACATTTCTTTAAAAAATGGCGTATTCTTTTATTTAGTTAACGTAGATATTCAAAAATTCTGAAATTAATTCAAATTAACTTCTTTGAAAAAGAGCTATTCTTTATTACAAACTTATAAAAATGATATTTTCAACGAGAATGAATACTTCTTTCCATTTATCTTTAAGAAAAGTACTAATTTTGAATTACACAAATAATAAATGCTCTTATGTTTTTACTATTAAAATTTATTTTTTATTTAAAAAGTGTATGCGGCTTATTTTCGGTCTGCAATAAATGCTTGTAGACGTATTTTAATTATGTAATTAATGAAGGCTTCGTTCTTGTGATTTGTAGATGCAATAAAAAAATGCTTCTTTTTCTAGAAAATTATTATTTACACATGGTTTAAATTTGGGCTTTTTACATGGTACAGCAATATTATATGTGTCCTTAAAGAGTGTTATTTCACATGGGAATCTTATTTTATAGAATTTTATAGAATACGTTTATGCGTTTATACAGGGTAGAATTAAATATAGGGAAATTTTGCTTTTCTCAGTTTTTCTTCCCTTTGGGTGGTTTTTTTCATAGAATTTGGAGATCAATGACCTCTCGTGACCACATTGTCGCATCAAAATATATATATATATATATATATATATATATATATTGCTATGATAAGAGGGTAGTTTAAGGGTAGATTAAGTCATAGGGGTCATAGAATAGATATAAATAATTTTAACTTTAAGAAAACCAAATAATTCCATTTATTATAGGAGTAAATTGACTATGTTAAAAAAAGTCAATTGCGAGCACACTGTATACATAGTATATTTGATTTAATGCATATGAAAGAAGCTCTTTTTTCAATAATCCGATACCATTTAGCAAAATAATAATATGTACGTCGTGTAATATGTTTTAAGTATAATGTGTAAGTGAAAATAAGGTTTTAAACGCAACTAATTGCATCAATATAAATACATTATCGGTAAAGATAGATAAACTGGCATTTTGGATATTTGATAATTTCGTCGAAAATATTAACGCATGTATAAAAAAACGCATTCGTCACTAAATACGTGACTAGAAAGAATACATTTTTTCAGAAAACCAACATTCTGTAACCAACAAATAAACACCAGGCGGTTTACTATATGATAAGTTTTGGACTTTTAAACGACAAACATTAAATACGTGACTGAATGAATGCAATAATCGGAAATCCTAACAAAATACTGTAACGCTTACGTGATTGATGGAACATTTCGTCGAAAAATTAAACCAGGGAATTTGAGAAACTACCAATTTCTGTCAGAGATAAGGTAAAGTATAAGCCTTGATCAATAAAAACGCAAATGGAAAAGATTGGTGGGAAGTGCTTATAAATACGATACCAAATGAATAAAGAGTCAGTTCATATTCAACCAAGCACAAACTATGCTAAAATGCAGTAAAAATTTATGTGAAGAAAATTAATTAGTAAACGTTAAAATTCAGAATAAGTAAAATTTGAAAGTGCAAAAATTGTGCAACGAAAAATAATCCGATCTACAAATAGACGTAAGTTAAACAATTAATTATATTAATTTTAATATTTAACAAAACAGGGCTTTTGTTGATGCCACTTTCGAGGAGGCCACTTTTGTTGATGTCAGTTGATACTTAAATTTATATGCAAATCGATGTTCATGTCGAGATCTAAGCCTTAACACAAATCTAAAAATACGTCTGAAAGTGAGATCAAAAAGATATTTAAAGTTAACTCAAGAAAAAATACCAGAAATCAAAAATGGATAATTCTGGCCAATAAGTAGAGCGGACATAGCAAGGGATGCAGACCACAGATACTATGAGGCAACTCCAGTGACCGTTCCAGGTTAGCGATTTTTAAACATTTTATTATTTAAAGACTGTTTTAAATTTAATATTTGCTATACAGTATGTATCTGTAAGTCATCAAAAAGGTCATTTGAAAATATGAAAATAGGGAAAGCATCTTAGAATGTTCGAAGAAACTTGAGAGTAATTAAAAGATATTTTTGCTGGCTTTCAGGAAAGCATAAATTTGGTAAATGTAAATATTCTATACAGGGGAAAATTTTGAGGTTACACAACATTGTACATATTATCAATTATTATATTATGTGATTTTGAACTGCTTTATTTGAATCCATTTAAAGGGTAAAATAAGATTTATTATTAGGAAGTTGAACATTCAGTGAGCTAGTCGTGGTAAACCAATATATCGTACAACTCGTAAAGCTTAATAGATCATATCACAGCAATCCAAAAAGGCTATTTTATAATAATTATTAGGGCACACCAACGTAGGGGCTATATTATAGCAATTTTAATGGTACGCCTAATCATGGGGCTATATCATAGCAATATATATATATATATATATATATATATATATTAAGATATAAATTTTCTTGACCATATATAAATAGTAATGAATGTTCCTGGAAAATGGTCAGGTATAAGTAAAACAACTCAATTTGTTTTCATTGGTTTTTCATATATTTTCATGCTTTACGCGTTTCGGTTCCAAATAACCATTTTCAAAATAGCAGCTAAAAATTACATTGTTATAAATACTATAAAATTATACACTATAAACATATACTTGCACTAAAACATTTTTAAAATAAATAACAGATACATTATAACTATTGTACGTCGTAAAGGTTTAGAAATGTTATACTGAATGACTAGATTAGGTTAACTGGTTAGAACAAATAATCTGTTAGTGTTGATAATTTAAAATATGTATACTATTGGAGTAAATTGTAGTATGGGAAATGTGAATTACTTAAAAGCGTATTCTTATTGAGGTGCCACAGGTTACTATTTATTTTGTATTAGTCTGTAGTAAATGTTAGTGAATTGTTCATGGTCCGACTTGGAATTTACGGAGTGTCTGTCGCGTTGTATGTGAATGGTTTCTAAAATATTTCTTTTATTGTCGTTTGTTTCAGTACCTAAAACCTTAACATTCTTAAAATCGAAATTGTGTGATGTTTCTATTGCATGGTTAGCAAGTGCTGTGCATTTTTATTATTTGTTTGGATCAGTATTTGTGTTCGTATATTCTTTTATGAAGATATTGTTTTGAATTTCCTATATAACATCCCCTACAGCCAAGACAGTTGATTTTATAGATCGTATGTGTTTTGTTCTTATTTTCTATTTGTGGTTTTAGGTTGGTAAAAAATGTTTTAGTAAAATTATTTGGTTTGTGGGCAATATGGATATTATGACTTCTTAAACATTTTTAATTCTTTCGGACAAACCAGGTATGTATTCTATTCCAACTATTGATTCACATTGACTGAGTTTGTTCGTATTATCTGTATTATTGTATATGTTGTGGATTTTATTTTTAATTAATGGCTCAAAGAATTGTTTTGGGTAGGCGTTATTTTTTAATACGGTTTTTTTTTCAAATTTTTTGGTCTATATTTACCGTGTGATAATTGGATGGCGTGATCGACAAGGTTGTTTACAACGTTTTTTTTGTATTGTTTAGGGACACTAGAATTATAATTTAAATATCTTCCACTCCATGTTTTTTTATTGTACCAATTAGTTGAAATGGTACCTGCAGCATTATATTTAATTTGAAGGTCCAAGAATGATATTGTTCTATTGCTTTCTTTTTCTACGGTGAATTGTAGTTTAGGGTGGAAGGAGTTGAATTTATTTAGGGTTTCATTAATTTTATCAATTGGTAAGCACATGATACAATCGTCGACATACCTTTTAAAAAACGTCGGTTGATAACTTAGTTGTTTAATGACGGTATTTTCCAACTCCTCTAAAACCAAGTTCGCTATGGTTGAAGAAATTGGTGACCCCATCGCTGTTCCATATATTTGGGAGAAAATTTTGTTATCAAATTTAAAGTACGTAGCTTCTAAGCATAACTTGGTTGCACGAATGAATTCCTCGACCGGTAAAGTTGTAAAAGGTTCGATTGTCTGCCATTTTTTTCGCACTATGTTTAACGCTAACTCTGTGGGAACGTTAGTGAATAAGGATTCTTATACCTGACCATTTTCCAGGAACATTCATTACTATATATATATATATATATATATATATATATATATATTGCTGTGTTATGTGCTATAGCTCCAGATCTCCCTAAAAACCATTCAAGCTCCAACGTTGGGCCGTCATAAAATTGCTGTGATCGGGGACTTAGTCTTTTGACATCGCCAGTGTCAACACTGATTTTCAAAAAAAATAAACAAATTATAAATATATTCTTACCTTGTTGATTGCTGCTCCAAAAATCTTCAGCAGCTTCTCTGGCTAGCTCAGCTGTGTCTCTTCTCGGATACTTAAATTTACAATCAATCTTCCTTCCCATTCGCACACCATTTAATAAAATCTCCAAATAATACAACAATCATACAATCATACAATATTTACCGCTATTTACAAACAAATTATTCACAGGTATAAACAGTTTTGTACACACATTACAACTCAATAAATGACATGTTTCAAAGTCCTTGTTTTAAATTATTATTTGCAAACACATTTAATAAAAATATGAGTAGATGGGCCCCAAATAATACCCTATATTTATTGTACGTTGGAGTATGGTGAGCTCATAATAACCCAGCTTATTCATGTATGCCTTTTACCTTGCATAAAATTACTACAAAACTAATAAACCCATGTACCCTTAACAATCCATTTTAAATTCATAATGAAATTTAGTAAGCTTTACATACACCCTTTTTCAGTATTTTAAATAATTGTCAAGTACATGTATCTTTTCCGATACGTTATATAACCATAAATAACACCGATGTTCATTCACACATCACCAAATAATTCCAAAAGTTTATCAGATAACAGAAAATTTAAATAAGTTACCTGGAGAATGCTTCAACCCTCCATCCCTCCAACAATGCTCTCCAGAACCCTCTGGCTTTGTGACTATGCGCTCTGATACTCGACATATTCATAGATGATAATCCTGTCCGCAGCGCCTAGCTTCCAATTACCATTCCATAACAGCATACAAACTCACGAGTATTATTATTCTGTTTATTGATTTATTAGCTTGGTATGGTATTAGTTGGACTTCGGTTAATTTAATTCACTCGACACTACTCGCGTTAATAACTATAAGGCCTCAACTACCAAGTTACAATTGCTAGTACTACATTTACTGTATTATAAATAATTTTTAATACTCACAAGAACTCTACTATAACGTCGGTCTATCGTAGTAAGTAGTTAAAAGCGATGAAAATATAAAGAGAATGCTCCCAATTCTTTCAGAGTATTTATATCTTTCAACATGCTACCTCTAGGCCACACTTCACGCGAAAAACTTATTTTAAAATAACACTTTTGCAAATTTTGATATAACCGACTTAAAGCTTTCAGAAATTCACCTCGTGGACGCGCCGTATAATCCGAAAATCGCTTCCACCTGTCGCATGTTCGTCCGTTTGTAAAACTATCCGTTTCAACCAATGATTCTGTTCTGTGTCGTCATGAAACTCCGCCTGTGATATTTTTATCTCTGTCTTATTTATATTTAATGTCGCGTTCCAAACCCCACTTGAGTTGTAGAAAATCGATATTGCTGACAACGTTTCATCACTCCACGTGGATTAAGTACGTGCGTTTTGAAAACCAATCCTTCTATATCCGTCTCTATCTGTAGCATACTACTGATCGTGCATCTCACCTGCTCTTTAAGAACTTTGTTAGCTTGTAACCAAAAAATGCAAATGAATTTAGAACAACAAATGACGCATCCGTCATATTTAATATTATGTTTAGTATTACCAACACCGAAAGTCGTTAGATTACCTTCTATCAGTATTATTTTTGAAGTATAAAAAAATTTTTCCTACAAAAGTAAAGAAAATTCAGAGATGTTTTCTTTTCTAGTTAGAATAGATATATAAGCTAAGACAATCCATTTTAAACTTTAAAAAACCAATTCTTCCAATTTTTAACCGCTTAAATTTATAAACGGGGGCTCCATACTGTTGGGCACTACTGGAACAATAATTTCACTGCATATAACGCTACATATAATTACAATCATATTTACACGGGATTAAATTCCCGGGGCGTCAAATGCTTTGCAAATTTTAAAGATACACTTGTTCCGTAGATATCCTGATCCGGCTGCGTGTCTGCTGCCGTGAGAATGGCGTCCGAATGTCCTCTGCTTTGGTCGGAAGTAAATCTTTTCCTATCGATAAAGCGTCAATATTTTATAGAACGATAGAGGAAATAGAAAGAAAAGGGAATGGACCACTTTATAAAAACACGTTTACACTTGAAAAAGGCCGGCAGTAAAGTTCCTATATTTTAACACATCCGCTCCCACGAACCATTGTCTCTCCTCCAAAAGAGATTAAAGTTCTGACAACATTTTCAAATGTGCCCACAAGTCTTTAAACCGTTTTTACATTAATAATTAGTATATTTTTAGTGATTTATAAACAAATAGTAAAGCAGTAATGAAAAAGCAGTAAATACCAAAATAGTTAAATAATTTTCATATATAACAATTAAATTTAGAAAGGCCATATTTGAACGGTAAAATCCCAGGCGTTGTGGTTCCAAAGTAAGAAGCGAATACAAAGAAAAAACTCACCCTCAAGTTGCTGACGTCGAGGTTGACTTAGTCGTTGGTCCACGTCAGTGAGTAGATAGGCCTACGCCCAGGAAGAACGCGTTTGGCCTTTCATTACCAGAAGAAACGACAGCTCAAGGGATTAACGTGTCCCCCGCAGGAAGCTAGAATAATTACGAACAATAAATTAATTTATTGAAGCCGAAAAGTATTGTTTTATACAAACTCTAAATACTCACCACGCTAGATAATGCGTGCCAGAAATTTGCATAACGAAAAAACGGAACGAAACAAAGCAGGACGGATGTTTTCTTGTTGCTATTCGAACAGAAAGTGAATATTACATTTGTTTAGTTAAAGCACCAAAGCTCAACGTAAACATGTCGTCAAGGAAGATAAAACAGGAAAGCCCCAATTTATTGAAACAATCGCCGAATTCTTTAAAAAGGGAAAACACACCAGCTTTAATTATTGAATACTTAGAAAGACGCTTATCTAATTATGGCATAATTTCCACGGTAAGAAATTCTTAGAAAGGATATTTATTTTTAATAAGCAGAAAGATTTATCAAATAAAATATATAGGATGTTTATTATTACTTACAATACAATTTTAAACACGCGGAAGGGTTATTTTAATTTACGGAATTAATTTTCGTGTTTAACACCAAAGGAATTCAAGTTAAAAATTATTGCAGGTAAACTAATCAATTATTTACAAAAATGAACGTAACAAATCTCCCCCCCCCCCAGCAAAATTAAAGTTTCGGGGTCGGGAAGCAAAATAATGGGAGTGGGTAAGACCAACAAAAAAATCGCTTGGAAACTAAAAGAAAACTCGTTACAAAAACAAAACTAAAAACACTCCAAAAACACTAAAAAGAATTTTCATCCGGCTCGACAAACCAAGGAACCGGACCAAAACCAAAAATGAAAAGGACATAGGAAAAGGAAAAGGAAAGGTAACAATCATCGAGGACAAAGATTGAATGGCATCGACACTGAAAAAGTCGTCAGAGGACGGATATTTCTTGTGAAGAAACAGTAAGGTCTTCAACCTCAAAAGAAGTAAAAGAATGAGGAAGAAAACCAACATTCCAACCAGAAGAGGACCCGAAGGTCAAGTTCTAAGTAAACAAAAGGAACAACAAGGGAACACGACGAGAAAAGAGGAGGAACGCTGGTAAAAGGAAACGACGTACTCTCAACTGAGGTTACGAAGAATCGGAACGAACGAAAACCGAAAAAGAGAAATGCTGACTAGTCCTAAAGTCGACTGAGTTGTGATTTCTAAAGAAAGAAAGACGGACTAGAAAGCACCTACCACAGGAGCGGATGGGCAAAACACAATCAGTTCAGGGACCGACAGCAAAGAAGACCAGCAAAAGGATAGGGAAAGGAAAGTGGAATTAAAGGAACGAGGGAAAAAAACAAAAAAAAACAAAAAGAATAATACCAACACCAAGTATAAAACCCAAAAACAAAACAAAAATCGTACAAAAGAAAATAAAACAAAATTCCAGTGTAGTTAGGTATGCGTAGGTGTGGACGTGTGCATGCTTGTGTGTGTATGTGTGTGTGTGTGTATGGGGGGTGTAAGAAGAATGTGTGTATGTGTTATGCGTGTATAAAATGTGCGTGTGTATATGTGTTTGACCGCTGTAGTTGCCTCTTACGACAGGAAGGTCGTACCATGGGGCTATTCTATTCCCGGACCCACAAGGGTGAAAAAGAAAAAACCCAAGAAGAGAGCAAAAGAAGGAAAACCGAAGAAAAATGAATGGATTCATGAAGTGTGTGCGTTTATGGAGTGTGTGTATGTGTGTATAAAGTCTGTATGTGTATGTGTTGGACCGTTGTAGTCGCCTTTTACGACAGGCAGGTCGTACTGTGGGACTATTTTATTCCCGGACCCACACGGGTGAAGAAGAAGAAAGAAGACGAAAAAAAACCTAGCAAAACAAGGAAGTAAACCGAAATAGTAATGTCGAAAAATCATGTCCGAAGGAAAGCAAAGTCGTCATAAGAATCTGGGGTACAAGGACTAGGTATTGGGCTTAAGGCGTTTACGCCGCCAAAAGAAAATGAAACAAGGTCGAGGACATCAGAATTTCGTCGACCAACATCTTCAGGTTCGGAAGGAGCATAGAATAAAGTCTGCCTCTTTTGGGCAGTTTTCTGCAAAATAGGAACAGCAGGGTGCATAGTAGTTATAGCACTAGGTTTAGGAGGTGGCAAGGGTAGTTTAGAAAACTCAAAACGCGTCATAGAAGGACATTGTTTATTGTTAGGATGGGTGGTAAGAAGGTCGACGGCAGAAAAGGAGACATCATGGGTTGTCAGCATATCGACGGTGGAAAAATAAAAAATTTTGGCTGTACGACAACCAACCTGACGAAAAGAAACACCAGTGGAACACACTTCAGTTATGTTAGAGAAAGGGACAAAAGCAGATAAAATTTTATTGATGTTATGTGCAGGACGAGAAGTATCACAGTTAGAAAAGAAAACAGTATTGGCTGTGAAAGTATCCACCTTAGGAAAAGGAGCAAAATCATATAGAAGTTCGCCAGCATTAGATAACAGAACATCAGCTAGGATGTCATCAACCTTAGTTAAAAGAACAGAAGTAAGTAGCATTTTGTCAGCATGAGAAAAAGGAGTAAGAGTAGGTAACGAAACAGGAACAGGTAAAGCTTTAACGACAACAGCAACAGGCATCACAGCTAAAGGTTCCCTAACTTTAACAGGACCTTTTCTATCCGTATTAAGAATTATCTTCACTTCAGCTACGGCTGTCATTGCCGGCACAACAGAAATTTCTTGAGTAGAAGCATTTAAGAAAGCAGAAACAGGCAAAATTTTGACAAAAACGGGAAGAGGCATTAAAGATACAGGTTTGTGGACTTCAATAGGACCTTCGCAGACGGAATTAGAAGTTATCGTCACTTTAGCTACGGCTGTTTTTGTAGACACGACAGAAATTTCTTGAGTTGAACAGTTTAGGAAAGCAGAAACATGTAAAATTTTGACAGCAACAGCAACAGACATGAAAGATACAAGTTCGTGAACTTCGACCGAACCTTCGCTGACTAAATTAGGAGTAATCGTCAATTAAGCTACATTACATTTGATTTTCCAATGCTCCACCCGAAGGTACTACATTGGCCAGGAAGCGAGTTTTTTTTTTTACCTGGGAAATTTGGAATTTTTGCCGAACCCTTGCTGTTCCAAGCAAGGTAGGGATCTTTAACGTGCGTGACAACACTCACACACGGGACCTCCATTTTACCTCTCATCCGAACGAGGGTGTATTTTTGTGAAAAATGCTCGCCTAACATTTTTCAAGCGGACCGTGTCGGGATTCGAACCCGGGACCTTGGGCGTAGTAGTCACACACATACCACTACGCCACGGAGCCGCCTTCAATTAAGCTACAGCTGTTATTGTAGGTACGACAGCAATTTCTTTACTAGAATTATTTAAATAAGCAGGATAAGGCAAAATTTTGACAAAAACGGGAAGAGGCATTAAAGATACAGGTCCATGGACTTTAACAGGACCTTCGCAGACTGAATTAGAGGTTATGGTGATTTCAGCGACCTTTGTGCTTGCAGACACGACAGAAAATTCTTTGGTAGAGTCGTTTAAGAAAGCGGGAACAAACTCTTGGGAAGCTAGCTGCAAGTCACTAATTCAAAGCATGGATTTTAATGGTGGTGGAGGCACATTTTAGGGTGAGAGTGAATAAGTATGGCGAGCAGAAGGAGGAGTAGAATAGGAGGCAGAACTAGAAACGGAGAAAATTTCGTTAGAAACTATATTTGCCGAAGAAGAGTAGGTTTTGATAGTAGTAGCGGGAGGACTTAAATTAAATATCGAAGAGAACGTAGAATGAGAAGTAGAAGAAGTTAGGCAACTAGAGGTGAAGGCAGAATTTGAAGGATTATTCGAAGACCTATTAGTAGTAGGATGACAGTTGGGACAGTTGTGGCGAGTAACTCCCTTATGTCCGCAACCATAACAATGGAGTACTTGAGGACGATTACAACGTGTCGAAACATGACCAGGCTTATCGCAATTAAAGCATACGACCTGACGAGTAGGAGTAGAAGTAGGAGGAAGAACAGTAGAACGTACGAAAGAAGTATCGGATCTACTCGTAGGCGTCGGAGAAATCTTAACAACTCGGTCATGTGAAGCAAAAGTATTTTTCTCAATAGTAGTAGTCTTATAAATAAGCTCCATGTGTTCAAAATGAAGAATTAGTAAATTAGACAACAACTTCCAGTCAGAAAACCTGTGCCGAAAACCACGATACCAAAGTAAAGCATCAGCCTCGAATAATTCCACTGCAGACTCAAATAAATCCAATTCTAATACATGGTGAGCTCGTCGGAATTTTTCGACTCGTTCCAAAAAATCACGTACGGTAAGAGTATTTGGATTGCCAGAAAATTTCACATTCCACGCCCACACAGGGAGACCGTGGTAGGAAGCCGAAAAAAGAAGTCATTTTGAATACGAACAAGAAAGAAATGGGTAGAAGGTAACGAAATAAAGGCTAACTGTAACTCGATAAAAGCTCAAAATAAAAGAAAATTTATTGCGAATACAAGACAATTTAAAACATATCCGACGGATAAACTTCGAGAACACCAATAGGAGCGAAACAACAAAATAGAAATTGGACGAGAGCTGTAGAATAAGGAAAAAATCGGAAGAAAAAACTAACTCTAGACTTAATGGGAAGAACAAAATATACAAAGAGGGAAGGAAGAAAAAAAAATCTTGAACGCCAGCGTTTTCAAAAGACTAGGATTATTGGCGAAAACACAAGACCAATAATCTGAAATTAACCCACTAATAATATTAAGCGTAAGGGACGAAAGATAAGTAATATCAGGCCGAGAAAATGCGGGTCATGTAAAAACTTAAACACTAACAATAATAAACCAAAAATCATAGCAAAAATTAACTAAAACGAATTCGGAACTAAATCTAACTAAAATAAAATCGGAGCCAAAGTTGCATGAAACAAAATCGCAGCACAAAAAAATTAACTAAAACCAAATCGCAGAAATTAACTAATCAAAATCGCAGCCGAAATTAATCACAAAAAAAATCGCAGCCCCACGTCAAGGCGTCAATATTTTATGCTACGTACATTGACGTAACTTACAAAAAAAAACAAGAAAAAGAAAGAAAGGATGATCGGGCTCAATCGGTGAGTGGACGGGGTCTTATACCTATAGATAGATTAAAAAGAAACCTGAAATAAATAGAGAAAAAAAATATAAACACCCACTCATTCACACTCAGAACAAAACATACAAAGGAAAAGAAAGAACTTATAATTAAATAAAATATTTACACAACACAGTAAAAAAATTACTCAAGAAAATGGCGAGCTGTAGTTTTTAGGTAACTACCCCCTGACAGTATTTATTTAAAAAAAACAAACCAAACGCAACCCTAAAAACCACAGCTCTAGATCATCGTAAATATAAACTTAACCTATATTTATAAACATAATGGCAACAACATTTTCAAATGTGCCAGCAAGTCTTTAAACCGTTTTACATTAATAATTAGTATATTTTTAGTGATTTATAAACAAATAGTAAAGCAGTAATAAAAGAGCAGTGAATACCAAAATAGATCAATAATTTTCATATATAACAATTAAATTTAGAAAGACCATATTTGAACGGTAAAATCCCAGGCGTTCTGGTTCCAAAGTAAGAAGCGAATACAAAGAAAAAACTCACCCTCGAGTTGCTGACGTCGAGGTTGACTTAGTCGCTGGTCCACGTCAGTGAGTAGGTAGGCCTACGCCCAGGAAGAACGCGTTTGGCCTTTCATTACCAGAAGAAACGACAGCTCAAGGGATTAACGTGTCCCCCGCAGGAAGCTAGAATAATTACGAACAATAAATTAATTTATTGAAGCCGAAAAGTATTGTTTTATACAAACTCTAAATACTCACCACGCTAGATAATGCGTGCCAGAAATTCGCATAACGAAAAAACGGAACGAAGCAAAGCAGGACGGACGTTTTCTTGTTGCTATTCGAACAGAAAGTGAATATTACATTTGTTTAGTTAAAGCACCAAAGCTCAACGTAAACTTGTCGTCAAAGAAGATAAAACAGAATAACCCTAATTTATTGAAACAATTTTGCCGAATTCTTTAAAAAGGGAAAACACACCAGCATTAATTATTGAATACTTAGAAAGACGCTTATCTAATTATGGCGTAAATTCCACGGTATGAAATTCTTAGAAAGGATATTTATTTTTAATGAGCAGAAAGATTTATCAAATAAAATATATATGGTGTTTATTATTAATTACAATACAATTTTTAACACGTGGAAGGGTTATTTTAATTTACGGAATTAATTTTCGTGTTTAACGCCAAAGGAATTTAAGTTAAAAATTATTGCATATAAACTAGTCAATTATTTACGAAAATGAACGTAACACAATTGGGTGGTGATAAATACCGGTCAGTGCCCTCCGTCGTTGTTAGCATAAACATATTGCTTACTGCATGTTAGATAGCTATTTTACTAAAGAGCCCATCACAGCAGGTTACCTACCATCTGCTGTAAAAGTGCGGGTTGGGTGAGGTAGCCTAGGACGGGACGAAATGTCGAGATGCAGATATGCATTAGAAAAGAATATGAAGTTTAATACTCCGCCTACTTGGTTTATGAAGTGCCAGGTAGCACATATAAATGGCAGTGTTGTGGAACTTATTAGTCTAGTTGTAAACCTCACAGATATTTTAATTATACATATTCTCTAACTTGTATAATCAGTGAAAACCTTTGAAATTCCGATATCTAATGTAGAAAAAAATTATTAGAGAACAAAAAATTACAAAATTTAACATTTTTACATTTGCATCGCACAGTTATTTTACAATTTTTAATATGCAATTGACAAAGCTGTTATATTAATTAATTGGCTAATAAATGGAAAAACAGAATAATGGTTTAAACGTATCTCTAGTAAATAATGATTAGATAGTGTTAAGTGGGTTTTGATTACAGTTTGTGAAAAGCTACAAATATTGGTTTGGTTTCTTTTCTTATCACAGCTTCGTTTCTTTTATCATTTTCTAACGACGAAATAATAACAAAGTGTACTGAATCGGACTCAGTAAACATTCCCTTAATAGAATAAAAATGCATGTCTTGCATTTTTAAGTAGTCCAAAGTTTGTTTTGCTTTTTTTCTTTACGTTTTGCAAGCACCTTGTCATATTTTGTTCCATCACAATTGCGTATGGGAGTTTGTAAATGGTGAATTTGTACCACAATGAACAAAAGTCTTTTACGTGCATTAGAGAATTTTCAGGGTAAAAAAACTTAACTAAACATGGTTTGTAAATTCTAATTAACCCTAAGAATTTTTATCACATTATTCCTTATTACTACACAAGCCTAAATATGAGCGAAATATTACTGGTGCCTTTTTAAATACGACCGTCTCACGCCAGTAATGCCGTGGCTGCAATGACAAGTTAGGTTACTGTTAAAGATAGATATTATTATTAAAAACACAAATTAGATATTATTATTAAAAAACACAAATTACTTAACACGCATATCAGAACAGTATGCAATAGTTTTATAACAACTGTTCTGATATGCGTGTTAAGTGATTTGTGTTTTTTAATAATAATATCTATTTCTAACAGTAACCTAACCTATCATTGCAGCCACGGCATTACTGGCGTGAGGCGGTCGTTCTTAAATTTATCTCAAAACATTAATTGAACTTCGGCATAAAAATTTTTTTTTACATTACACTACACCCATTCTTTCACCATATTATAAGCCAGTTTTTCATCAACTATATAGTATATTATTTCAAAAAATTTTTAAAAGATATAGAACACTATTGCAATGCAGTCGTTTATTATTATTTACCTCAAAACTGGGGGAATACCAATTACTTACTTCACTAAATAGGAAGCCCAACAAAAATTTATATAAATCCAAGGTTATGAAAAACAACTCATTTCAATTATTGCTGAGGCCTAAATAATATCCATAATGAAAGTTATAAATAGATTTGCGAGCAATTACGACTATAGTCGAAAAGTCTCATAATAATAGTTTGATCTCAATAGTATAGCGTCTCCTGTATGTTTGTTGTGTTTTGTTTTGTATAGCATGTATTCAAACCATTTCTGTTCTACAATAGTGTGTGACATGGAAGTTCTGAATTTTTCCACGGCAGAACATTGTAGGTACATTTTTCTAAAAAATACTAATATTTGATTTATTCGATAAATAAAGTGAATTGTATTGTGCAATTTTGATGAAAATTTATAAAAAAATATTTTCACATTTGGGAAAGTTACTGGTTTCGTTTAAATCGCTCTATTATAAGAAAAAAAAATTGTTTCAGTTAAAGAAAACGTAAATGACTTTCCCACATAGACAATTATTTAATAGGTAACTTTTATTAAAACCGTTTTTAATTTGGGTGCCTAATAGGAAAGAAATTTGGATCTTTTGAAATTTCAAGATGGCCACTACTGTGACGAGCTCTGATAGAATATAATTGTATGCAGTGACTACATCGAATAAGGAATTTAAAAAAACGTTGTTTTTTAATCATCTATTTTATAAATATAAAAATATAGGAAAGGAACAGAATCTTCTATGCCTCAATATTCGGATTTTCTTAAAGAAGAAACAGACGACGAAGATGGTTTTTAAAAAAAATACACAGTATAAATCTAAAAGACAAAAATATGATTTAGATTATTCCAAAAAAAATAAAAATATGATTTAGATTATTCCAAAAACTGCCATTCAATTGGAAGTAGTGACGATTTCATCTACAGGGTTTCAAATACTAAGAGAAACATCAATAGCATTCCCTACTGAAACACTCTTTTGCGAATGTAAGCTTGATAATAAGCAAATATGAAACAGGATGGATAATGAATATGTCAAAATTCTTGCTATGTGCAAACTCTTGGGTTAGAGATTTTTTCCGAAAAACACTTGTGTCCTGTACAAAATAGCATTTGTCATCGTTTTCAAATACAAAATGCATTTGAAACATAATTATGATTACAATATGAGCTGGCTCTCTTCGACTCCAAGTATTCACGTCAAGTTTCGAATCGAATTCGAATACCTTTTTCGAGTTGATTCCAGATCTCTTGGCAAGCTCGGTTGGGTTCTGCTCACGTTCATCAGCATTAAAATATCCCTACTTATGCCAATAAAGAATACAAGTAATTTACACTCAGATATATGTCTGTCACAGTAATGTAACTTTACAATTATTTAAAAAACTTCTGTTGTTATAAATAAGTAATAGCAATTTTTGTGTTTGACTTAAAAACAAAAGTAAATGATTTTTTAAAGGTTATACGACGATGAATATATAAAAAGTAAAAATATGGACTTTACAAGTGCGTGTTCTAAATTAGACCCCGACGGCACTGAATAGGTCACTTATAATGAGGAAAATTAAAGAAATTTAATTACCCGCCAACTAAAGTTCAAGAATTTTATCCTTTAAAGGTTGTATTCCTTAAAGCAGATTTTAAGTACTTACACCAGTCACAAATCCAAATCCATATTTGTGCAAACTTGTTAATAGATATCTTAATCCATCTTCATTCTTCAAGAAATCATTCATTGAAATTTTTACATCATTAAAACTTGCTACATTATTTGCGTTCCACAGAATTACTCCTTTATTGCTAGGTACAGGTTGGTTTAAATTTTGTAACCATTTTAGTGAATACACAGATTCATGGGCATCCTTCCCTATAAAAGCAATTTAGAATCAGTAACATCAAGTAAGAAGAGATAATTATTGTTAATTTTTCTGCTCGTTAGCTATGAATATTAACAGACTACCAAATTGATTTTTTCTAATGTTAGATTATACAGAAGCCTTCCATAAAGTAACCTTTAACAGAGTCCCTTTGTTGCTATGTTGTACTTTCAACATGAAATACAAATACCAACATTTGAAAGAAATTGAAACTTATTCCAATAATTGTAGAACAAAATTACTTTACAAAGCTG
This sequence comes from Platerodrilus igneus, assembly GCA_036346225.1. Classification (NCBI taxonomy): domain Eukaryota; kingdom Metazoa; phylum Arthropoda; class Insecta; order Coleoptera; family Lycidae; genus Platerodrilus; species Platerodrilus igneus. The sequence goes on along the minus strand of JARFIW010001395.1, from coordinate 411,419 downwards.
CAATATGGAAACTCACCCTCTTTGCAAAGCTTTTACAAAACCATACGACGCAAACTACAAAACTGGAAATTGAAAACTATGTACTTTACATAATTTATTTGATTAAGAACAAAATTCGAACACTTATATTTTACACATTTTTGAAATTCGAATTATTACAAATAACATTAGCAGTTCGACCAAAAGCATAAATCAAACGTGTTCGATGTAGTTCTATTAACACCTTCATTTCGTTTCATTGTTAACAAAGACTTTAGTTATTCATAGTCGCCTTTTGTTCTCGATTGTGATTAAGTTGGACGAGAGTTCGTTATAAATGAACGTGACTCTAGATTGAATACTATCTGCAATAAAACTCGAATCACAAATTAAGCCTATTTTTACACATGAAAGTTAGCGAAGAAACGAAATATTACAATTACACTAGATATAATAACAAACATTAATTTTTAAACAAACTTACCGCGAAGGAGTTTGTGGTTCACTTGCGGGTTTTATTTTAAGAGGCCTTATTGATCTCTTTGATTGTAAGACCTACCCTTCTACTCAGGATACATAACTGGAGAGAACAAATACATACAGTTGTCCATCTAATAATTGGACATAATACAATGAATACTTAATATATCTTCAGACATTGCAAATATTTAAAAATTGTGTAATTAGAAAAAATAAAAAAACTCTCCTCTTGCCTTTTTTCTCATAATAGCTCAAGCAAATAGTCTCAGACATGTCTTATAAACGCGCTGAAAAAAATTATAATATCCTTCTCCTATCACTTTACTTTTAAAGTATGTGTATATGTCTGTGTATGTGTATCTCGTCCACGTTTTGCAGAAAACCAATCCGATTGCAGGCGTGTTTCGAGTCTATTTATTCAACTCTTTCTATCAATACTATTTAAACTACGGCACAATTGTAGTAGACGAAAAAGGCCGGAAGGTTCTGGGATTTTAACTGGAGACTTCCGTCTTAGCCTTTACGCTACTAAGAGCACATAATAATAACAAATCTTGATATGCTATTTGAAGTATTCACAGATCGTGTGAAATTTAATTAGAGAAGCGCTTTCGACTAGTTCATTGAAAACAATTTAATGTTTAGTTGCTGATAAGTACAATATTTAATGGAAATATTCGTTGTTGGTAATTAATAATTGCAGATTGACTTTATCTATAATTTAATTTACGGTACCCTGGGAAATATAAAAGGCCTTTTTTAGTCGCGCATAACTAAAAGACAAGATTGAACGAATGAAGGTAGCTTGTGACAACCTCTTAGAATGGAATATGTTAGCTGCAACGTGGTAATTTACCGAATCTTTCAAATTTTAAAAATTCCCGACTTTTTGTTAGCATGATATGGCATTCCGTTAGAAACGAGTTATAAAGCTTTTCCAATAAAATTATATACAAATCAGGTATATACACAGATTTAAGCAGTAAAACTAACAGGATGATTTTTATAAACTTTTCATTAAAAGCAACGCATTAATTATTTGATCATGTCGTTGCAAAATGTATAGCACGTTTCTTAATTAATTTAAAATTTACTGAAGAATTTTGCGTGTAGACACGCAAGCGCTCTAAATATACTGTCTTATACAGATTAGAATCAAGCAACAGCTGTCGAAGAATAGTAGAAATTAATACGAAAAATGTAATTGATTTACGCAAAGCTCAACCGTTTTGTAAAAGTAATTAGACATAAAAAAGGGTGCATCCGATCAGTCGGATCCGATTGATGACATGAAAACTTATACTACATTTGAGAGTTTATTTAAAGCTTTATGTGACGTGTAAACTTTTCTTTCAACAGGATCGGCCTCACATTTTATAGTTTTTCTAATTATTTCCACGCTGATAAGATTTGTTTTGGCCAGAAAAAATTCTTGACATATAATCTATTCAAGGTCAGAGAATATCGAAGTCTAAACACAAGCTCCTGGTAAAAAAATTCCTCACACAAGAAACAAATTATTAGGATTATCTTAAACTAGATCTAAATACTCTAATATCAGTTGTAAAAATTAGTCTAACAGTGATACTTGCAGAATGCATGAAACCCTTCACGTAATTAAAAATCTTCTTAATTTACATTGATCTCCAAATCGGCTTACAAGTTTTTCCAAACTAAAATTCCTGATTTCCAACAGCAATTATCAAAGTACCTTTTTGGGTTAAATCTTCTTTTCAATTACTACTTCTTTAAAAATAACTTTATATTGAAGAATTTTTGCCTTTTCTTCCTAATTGATAATTCCATTTTTGTATGTAATTTGGGTTTAAAAATATCACTTCAATATTCATTGCAACCTCGCCACTACGTTTTACTGCATACTTCTATAAGGCAATGGCTAGCGCTTTAATATAACATGAAAAGCGGGTTAACATCGTTTTGGACAGCGAGAGCCGTGTGAGTAACTGTTTATTTAATGATAGCAGCAATACGAATTATTTGACATTAGAAATAATTATTTGCCATCCCAACCAATACTTTGAAGACGTGGGTTTGAGACAATCGCTCACTCAATCATTTACAAGAATGGATATTTCCGATTTCGGATAACACAGTGGATACTGAGTATATATTTAATAAAATTGTAATAAAGTTTTTTACCTATTGTCAAAGATGTAAATTACACATTTAATAAATTTAAATCCTTAATTACGTTTTCTTTTGCTAGAGGATACTACAATAAAAAAATAAAGAATTAGGTAGTCGAAGATGACGTAGTTAAAGAAGTTGTGTCTGTGATGTATCGGCAAAAAATGATGTCTGTAATTACATGGAAAAAGGTTGGGTGATTAAGAGAAAGTTAAACTCCATGCTGTTCAGTCTAAAAGTGGCTATTGACTGACACAGATGTCTAGAGCGTAAAAAACGGTGTGGATGGAAAGACGTGAAAGATAAGTGGTGGAGGACGTTTGGTGGAAGGAAAATATGGAAGGTAGAATGTGGAAGGAAAGATGTGGAACTAAAGTAGTGAAAGGAAAAGTGGACGGTAAAATGTGGACGGAAAAGTAAAAGATAGAATGTTAATGAAAATATGTAAAAGATGGAAGAAGGGAGGGGGATGGAGGAAGATGGAAGTAGGAAGATGTAAGATGGGGAGAAGAGGTGGAATGTGGTCGAAGGGATGTAGAAGGTGGAAGGAGTGATGAGGAAAGTAAAAGAAAGGTAGTGGAACGTGGAATATGGAAGATGGAAGGAAAATGCGGAAGGGGAATATGAAAGGTGAGATGTGGAAGGATGAAGGCGGAAGGAGCAGAATGGTAGGGACCAGATACGACCATTTTACCCGACTAATTTAGAATCAAAGTAACTCTCTATGAAGGATTCTTACAAAATTAATTAGTGAACAGTGTGTTGGCATACCATTAACTTAAATATCTACGAATTAATATTAGTATTAAGCATATGAGTGTTATTTTAAAGCATAATTTTGTGATTACCACTTTTCACCCACACAGACCCATCGTAAGTCCAGCTATTACGTTTAGAAAATTGGGCTTGTACTTGAGTAAGTAAATTTAGCCTTGATTTAAATAGGTCTTCAGTTATAAAGAGACCAGTTCCGTTTAAATTAGTTCTATTGCTTAACACACGTTTTCGATCATGATGGCCGACAAACTTAACAATAATGCGCTTCTTGCTGTTGGTCCCTAGTCAGACTCGGCAATGAGAAATCTTTCGCGATTAGTCTAAGTCTGGTTTTCCTACCTTGACAAACTTCAAAGCATTTATGACCAATCAAATCAATTTGCTAGATAGATGAGACTCAAAACATGTAAAGGTTGTCTCGGAAAAATGAAAGATTTGGTCAAGGTTTTTTGTCACCAACATCTTTCATGCGCACTTCCCCCACCTAAAATCGCTAAAAATGCATTTGTATGTCTTAGTTGTGGTTAATTGTTAATTGTATATACAATTAAAGATTTAAATATACAGACATACGAAATTTATTACATTATAGTTTAGAGTAAAAAATTATTTGGAAATAATTGTTGGACATGTTCTGTTTTATACGTCACGTCTACCTTGCTTATAAGACGGCAATAAAATTGAAGTATTCAAAGAAAAAATATATTCAAAGAGAGTGATGGACTCTACTTAAAATAAACCCGCATCGACAAGTCTCTTCTAGTTTAATTCTGGTCTCAGTAAAATATAGTCAAACGTTCCACAATCACTTGGTATAAAATGCTTGAAGATTTTCATGGCATGTTAAATAATTTTTTATTCTATTTAAAGCAGTGCAAAATATGCTGCAAAAGTTCGCATGAACAGTATTTTATACAAGGTCAAACAGATTGTTCTATATGCAAAAACTTCAACGAGGTCATGGAATGTTGCATTGCAGCCACTGTTGTAACCGAAGAAACAGAAAATTTTATAGAAAAAGTGGAGGAATTAGTGCTATTAGGAGAAATTCTTGGATGTTAAATGGAGTACTTGATGCATCAAAAATTAAGTACATTCCGCATTTTTCACTTGATCTGTAAGCTGAGCTTTTTTAATTGTATAAAGCGCATTCGTACATATGTTCACGGCGTAAGAAATCCGATCTGGTTAATTATAACTTGAACAGCATCGAGGGATGGAAACTTGTCGATTCTTTTCTATGAAAAAGGCGTACTAGAACGCGCGCTGCTACTATAAGCTCGGGTAAGTAATTTAGTTGCCTGATAGCTGCAAGGTCGATCAAACACGTTTGCAATCAAACAACGAAATACTAAGTGAGGGCGATTACAATATTACTACGGATGTAAGAGTTGCGTGAAGAGACGTAACTGATTGATTGGACTTCCTACACTTTAAACGATTATAAAATTCTGGTATTTGAGCATTATTCGGGCATCGAAATTGACTTTAATCAGTATGAAGCTACGACACCTGTTATTTTTTTAATTACGTTGCATATTTTTTTAAAAAAGATCTACTCGTAAAATTTTTATATATGTAATTAAAAGTAAACTTATTGTAAAGATGCAAAAAAACGTTTTAATTCATTTTTAAAACACGTCCTTAATTTTTGTCACTACATTATCAAAACCATCTTTTTATTAAATGACACAATATTTCTTCCGACTCACCTGTACATTATATATTTAGATTTGAACAGTTTTGTATATTTACTCTCATTTAAAACTGCCAGGACCAATGGGAGCAACCAATTCGCCCCATTTATGTTCTACGGTAGACCAATAAAAATGTTAGAAGTTTAAAATTCGGATTATCGAGAGATCGGGAATAGCGTAAGGTGCGCGTAAATATCAAACTGCTTACTCTATAGGACCAAATTATCCTACTTCTAAGAAAAAATCACATTACAACTAATACGAATTTGCCTCTGCACACATCTGTTTAATTACTTTGCTCGACCCATTCACCCCAACTTTTACACAATTAACCGATAAACAGCTAAAACTGCATGTGGAATTGCGTCGTTTACCCTTTTTCTCTGTTTTTAATATTCGTCTCGCTACTTAAACTGTAATGTAGTAAGTTATATTGAATGCGTACGCACATTTTAAAAATCAATTTGTCATCTTCCTACAAGAGTTCTAGACGGTCTTTTCAATAGAATAGAAGCATTATTCGCTATATAACAATTTTCAACAATGCAGATATACGTTGATGCCTCTAGTTTTGAGTACCATACACTTTAGCCGAACTAAATCTAAAGCCTTATCTAGTAGAGCATCCCAACAGCTAAATAAATCTGCTATATGATACCCTATATGTTTGTTAGATATACTTTTGCATTAGATTATTTCTTTTTAGTTAAATATTCCGATTAAAATTCAAAACCATTAGTTTAGTAATTTAATCTTTGTGTATTCGAGTTAGACATTTGTATTTAATGCGTTAAACGATTCTTTAATTCTCCAATCAAACTTATGTAGCCTGTTTTTACCGTGGTCGAATACTAACTTACATAGAAAAGATGTTATTTATACTTTATAGAGCAAAAGCCCAATGATGTCGAAGACATGCGAACAACGTCGAAGATGTTGGAAACGAAAGTGTGGGGTAAATCCATCAAAGTGCAAGCGCTGCTAAAATACTGCCTTGTACAGATCAGAATCGAGCAACAGTGGTTGAAAGACACTCTGATGGCAGCTAGAGATTGGGGGCGAAATGGGGAAGGGACAAAAGCGATAGACAAGTTTTACATGTAAGCTCACAAGTACAACAAAATATCGTATTTATTACACTTTATGCGAGTCCTCTTTATTCAAGCTTATACATTTTCGGTAGTTCCTTCAACAAATTCCCTAATTAACGTCTGTTAGTTTCGTCTTGGATAAAACTTATATGGAATGTGTATACTTCCCGTTAATATTTTCTAACCATTCTATTGAGTAACCTGTTTGAACTGTTGTACAAACAAAAATTGCATATCTTTAAATTTGGTATTTATACAGGATGTCCCAAATTGAGTAAGATAGCATGGGTATCGTTCTTATTATTAATGATAGACATCTGCTTAAATGGGCAAAGTTGTGTCATTTGGATAGCTTATTTAAATTCCGCATAGATACATTCTAAATTCTAAACGGTTTAGAAATTATTTAAAAAAAACTGAAAACTGCCAATTTCTTCGAAGTCGAATATTTTTGTTATAATAAAAGATACGAAAAAAGGTTTCTTATAGAAGTTACTTAGTTCAATTGTGTGCACTTAAAAGTGATATTAAAATTAAATTCAAGATGGCGGTTATCGAGATATTAGCATTAACTTTCATATTTTAAATAGACGCCATATTGGATTTTTAAATCGTTAGATAGCATATTTTTTTCTCTTTTCAACGATATATCACAACATATGTTTAAATGAAAAAATTTACTGAAAATGATAATTTAAATTTTTTATCAAGTAGGCATCATCAGGTTTCTCTTGAACAAATGAAACTATAACAAACTGTCATGTTGAAGTACTGTATCTGTTGTACTAATAATTGGCATTTGTGTATTCTCTTTCCCAGTTATAAGTTGTGATATACTTATTCTATAAAATATTCAAATGGCAAATTTTTCAACAAGCGAACAATATCATATGTTTTGTACATACATAAAATGTAATAAGAACAGTCGCCTTGCGGCCGAAACATACTTAACAAACTTTCCCGAAAAAAGACAGCCAAACATTAAAATCTTTCAAAGATTGGACACAAATATGCAGCAGTATGGTTGTTTAAAAAAACCTACTCGAAACATAAATGGAGACATTGCAGATGAGGTGTTGACACTGGCCTGTGTGGAAGCTAATCCAAACATTTCAACACGGGAAATAGAAACCCAAGTAAACGTATCCAAGTATCAAGCATCAAGAATTTTAAAAAAGCATAAATATCACCTTTACAGATTTCACATTGCTCAATACTTACAACCAAACGACTATCTCCGCAGATCAACATTTTGTAGATGGTTTATCAATCAAGTTAGGGAGAGTGATGACTTTATCAATCGCGTTTTGTGGACCGATGAGTCTTATTTTTCTAACTGTGGAATATTTAATCGTCATAATGAACACTATTGGGCACAGGAAAACCCACACATAACAGTTCCACGCCGCAATCAAATTCGATTTGGATGTAATGTTTTTTGTGGTATATTGGGAAACCGTTTACTTGGTCCTATAATATTCGATGGAACCTTAACCTTTCAACGTTATTTGGAAATGCTTCAAACATCTTTAGAAGATTTATTAGACGACCTACCTTTGGCACAAAATAATCAAATTTGGTATCAACAAGATGGCGCACCTCCACACAACGCTAGAGATGTTATCACCTACTTAAGTAACCTTTTTGATGGCAGGGTAATCACGACCCACACCCCTGTAAAATGGTCGCCTAGATCAGCAGACTTAACACCCCTGGATTTTTATTTATGGGGCACTTTAAAAGATAATGTATATGGAAGTAATTTCCAGTACAATAATGTAGATGAACTACGGGAAGCGGTTATGCAGGCAATAAACAGTTTTAATGGGAATACATTACGACACGTAACAAAAAGTGTTCTAAAACGTTGCCGATTGTGTTTAAATAATAACGGTCAACATTTTGAACAATTGCTATGATTTATTAGTTGGTGTTTAATGTTATTCTAATGTTTTTTTTCGTTTAATTTGTTTTAAAACTGATTTGCATTGATGCCTACTTGATAAAAAATTAAATTGATTATTTTCAGTAAATTTTATTATTTAAACATATGTTGTGATACATCGTTGAAAAGAGAAAAAAATATGCTATCTAACCATTTAAAATCCAATATGGCGTCCATTTAAAATATAAAAGTTGAAGCTAATATCTCGATAACCGCCATCTTGAATTTAATTTTAATATCACTTTTAAGTGCACACAATTGAACTAAGTAACTTTTATCGTATTTTTTATTATAACAAAAATATTCGACTTCGAAGAAATTGGCAGTTTTCAGTTTTTTTTAAATAATTTCTAAACCGTTTGGAATTTAGAATGTATCTATGCGTAATTTAAATAAGCTATCCAAATGACACAACTTTGCCCATTTAAGCAGATCTCTATCATTAATAATAAGAAAGATACCCATGCTATCCTACTCAATTTGGGACAACCTGTATATACAAATTTCGGACGCATATAGTGGTTCTTCAAATATCGTAAATCAACCAATTATAGTTTTAAATAAATATTTTTGCATTTTTGGGATTTATCAATTTATAACATTTAATTATATACCATACATTTGACTTTGTCTCATAATACTGCTATTTGATATAATTACAGCTATGAAGGCCCTTCTCTAAAACCACATTTTCATTTTCTTACTTTACTTTGTCATTTTATGTATCTTGCTCTCCTGAATGGTTTTTACAAGTTTGGGTGTGCAATATACATACAATTCCTTGGCTAATGTATATTCTGGCTTCTGCATATTGCTCGTATTGTATGGCTATATTTTCAGTCGTCTCGTGGGTTCTACATTGTTTACCTCCTCCTACATTTGGTGTGCTGGTTAGATTTTATGTCGCATCTCTATAACTCGATAAATGTGAAGGAGTGTTAGATTTACTTGTTCAATTATATAAATATGCGTTTTATTGCGGGTATTGATTACGAATAAATAAACATAAATAATCTGAGGTACAAGTCCAACCAGCTTCAAGACGTAAAAACCAATGACAAAAAATTAGTGCTCTTAAATCTGATGATTATTATAAACAACTACAGATGTTGATTGTGAAATATTTTCAACTAATGTTGATTGTGCGAAAGGATAAACTGGTAAAACTATTAAGTCGAGAAAGGTTCAAGTGCTGGGGGAACTTGGCAGCCAAACACTACTTACCCCCTTTCACATACAACTGAATAGTAGAAGTAGGGTATATAAATGTAAAACAATAGAAGGTGACCGAACTGCATCAAACAAGAAAGAACAGCAGCTATGTTCAAAGACAACGAACATAGATACAAGAAGAATACTGTTCAAAGCATAGTGTGGAGCACAGCACAGTACATCTATGAAATAGAGGCAGTAGAAAAAGCAGATAGAAAGAGATAGATGTCTTCTGGAATGTTGTGCTTCAGGTGTATGGACAGACAAAGTTAATAACAAATATGTTGTTGAAATAGTAGAGAAATAAAGATATCTGTGAAAAACGAAAAAAAATGGGAGAAATAGAAGGACAGGATACGTTCTAAGGCATTTCTGGGGAATAGTACGGGATATATTACAAGCAGAGATAGGAAACCATAGGTAGAGGTAGACCGAGATCAGACATTTGCACACAAATAGTGATAGATGCAGACTGTGCAAATTTCGGGGACATGTGTAGGTTGGCTCAGACTAGGAAACAATGAGGGTACGCGTTCAACCAGTTCTAGGACCGAAGACTTGATGATGATGATGATAATGATCATTATTGTTATTAGAAGTACAGCATCAGAAAAAAGGTCCTAATTATTTGTCTCTTAATAGCATTGATCAAAGCGAAGCAAGAAAATTAAAGACGTACGAATTAATAAATGATTTTACAAAAAAAAAACTCTAAACCTATAAAATTAATATACGCAATTTTAAAATGCATTTTAGAAACGCAGCTAACTAAAATATATTACGCGGAAGGAGAAGAAAGTTGCGATTTTTTACTATTGCACTGATCGAACCGAATGGAAACAGTTCAGGGTGATTATTCAAAGTTCTGTTCCTATTGTCGTCTTAGTCAGATTCATTTAACAATTTATACTTAGATTGCAACCACATTCTAACTTTACCTTGCACGCAATTTATCTTGTAAACGAGGTTTATCTAAAGATTGTAAAAATTGGTTCAGATTACAGTTGGTACAAAAACTCTTGACTCCTTTGAAAATTTGATGTGCACGAAGAGATTTTTGTTTGATGATGGTGTAATTATTATAGGTTTAATTGTAGTTTTCTGACGGACTACGGAGATCTTTAAATTTTATTTATATTTTTTATGATCCTATTCTTTGTCGATAGATATATAAATTATACCAAAAGCTGTATTTTATTTACATATAGAAACACACGCACGCTTGCACACACACTTGCACGCACGCATGCACGAACGCACTTACGCACGCAGGCGCGCTCGGGCGGACAGATGCACGCGCGCACGTCGTACGCACGCACTCACACATCCACACATACGCATGCACGTACGCACACATGTGCGCTTGCATGCACGGGCGGACAGACGCACTTTTTTGTATGCACGCACGCCCTCATCCACACACGCGCATGCTCGGGCGCACGCCGGGACGTATACACGCACGTACTCACGCGTGCACGCATACACACGTGCACACAAGCATCTACGCGGACCCAAGTTCTCGCACGCACTTACGCGCGCGTGCACACACGCCCGTACAAACACACTCGTACGCCGGTATGAACAGACCTACGCAAACACAAGCGCACTTGCGATCACGCATGTTCGCGCGCACACTCACACGCAGGCGTGCTCAAGCGCGCATGCAAGCACACACGCATTCACGCACGTACATATACGCACGCGCATACACACAAACATGCAAATTTTTCAACACACGCGCACACACCTGCACTCACATACACGCACGCAAGCACACGCACAAATTTTCTGACTGACTGCAACACTGGCCCAAAGTTTAAGTGCGCAATCAGGCACCGTCTAAGAAATAGAAAATGAACCTACATTCAATGTATATTACATATTGTTCTTGAACATACTTACACATGATTTTTAAATTATTGTCTGCTATTTCACATTGCCTTGGTTTAATATCCAGGGGAATATCCTGTACATTAGAAAATGATTGACTGAGTTCATGGCTATAACACATCGAGCATCTGTAATGTATGATGTGTGATTGTTAAACTTCTAATAATTAAAGAATAAACGCACCTGCAGTGATCTCGCAACCATACATAATGAAATTTTAATGGGTTTTTTTCATCAGCAATCTTTATTTCGACATGAGTATCTAAACATCGCCCATTTATTTTTCTAGGCTTATTACGTTTTATACTTACCTAATGGCGTTAAATGAAAGCATCTGTAACCAGCTTTTAATATTTTAAGCTGTAAGCGTGCAAAAATACTAGCAGTAGATAGAAACTTTGTTTTGAATAAATAAGACATGGTTTTGGTTTAACTTTATAGTAACAACTAAAGAAAATGCATAAATTACTATTCACGAGTTATTGCTTAAGAGGGGTTATCAATAATGCTCCTTTAAACTTAGTTAACCTTTGCTATTTTCTTACCAAGCGCCAAATGATCTTATATATCGAGTATGAAATAACGATAAAGAATCTTAGTTTGACAAATATATATTAAGGCATCATAAATAGGTTGCCTTTCAGCTGATGTAGTTAACAAAGGAATTCATAAAAATAAAATGGTTGGACACGGAACCAAACTAAAATATTTGTTTAAGGCAATTATTTTTTATGTTTAAAAGTAACGTGAAGATTATTATATATGACCACCAGGTAGTTCCTAATAGACAAGCTTCCTTACTGGTTATTAAAAGTGCAATTTTATGAGTTAATGTGCAAACATTTTCGGGCACGCCACTAATTATTTAGTGGCGTTTATACTTTTTACAGTAATATTGTTATACGAGAGATGCAGCTAAAGATCTGAGATATGACAAAAGTACATACATTACATTTGATTTTCCAATGCTCCACCCGAAGGTACTACACTGGCCAGGAAGCGAGTTTTTGTTACCTGGAAAATTTTGAATTTTGCCGAATCCTTGCTGTTTCAAGCAAGGTAGGGATCTTTAACGTGCATGACAACACTCACACACGGGACCTCCATTTTACCTCTCATCCGAACGAGGGTGTATTTTTGTGAAAAATGCTCGCCTAACATTTTTCAAGCGGACCGTGTCGGGATTCGAACCCGGGACCTTGGGCGTAGTAGTCACACACATACCACTACGCCACGGAGCCGCCTCAAAAGTACATACATTACATTTGATTTTCCAATGCTCCACCCAAAGGTACTACATTGGCCAGGAAGCGAGTTTTTTTTACCTGGAAAATTTGGAATTTTGCCGAACCCTTGCTGTTCCAAGCAAGGTAGGGATCTTTAACGTGCGTGACAACACTCACACACGGGACCTCCATTTTACCTCTCATCCGAACGAGGGTGTATTTTTGTGAAAAATGCTCGCCTAACATTTTTCAAGCGGACCGTGTCGGGATTCGAACCCGGGACCTTGGGAAAAGTACATACAGCAGATATTTGACATACAGAAACTAAAAAGCTTTGACATTTGAGAAGTATAAAATGTTCAACAGTTTGATTTATGCACTTTGAATGACGTCCACTTATAAAATCATAACTTGAAGATATGTTTTCTAAACCAACACTTATGAAATATAATAAAAATAATTGTTTGAGAAATACACCGTTAAGAAATCTGCGCGATTATTGGCCACTAAACTCTTTATTGTGCCGCCATGTCATACAATTTGAAAAGTTTATGTACTAAGGCGTAGGAGGGCCACAAAAAAATCGCTCTACTTATTTTAGTTAAATTTCGACTTCAATGTCGAAATTTATTAAATTTCGGCTTCGATCTCGAAATTTATACTATACACTAGAAACGCCTTGTAGTCCCTACGGGACTACTTAAAGCGCCTCACATTCTCTGCGCCCCACGCTAACTGCGCCCCACGCTAACTGCGCCCCACACTGACTGCGCCACACACTGACTGCGCCCTACACTAACTGCGCCCTACACTAACTGCGGCCCACACTAACTGCGGCCCACACTAACTGCGGCCCACACTAACTGCGGCCCACACTAACTGCGGCCCACACTAACTGCGGCCCACACTAACTGCGCCCCACACTAACTGCGCCCACACTAACTGCGCCCCACACTAACTGCGCCAAAATCCCACTCCGGTGAAGACCCCGTGTAACTTTTTACGGAACCACCTCACTGAGGTAGTTGCATTTAGACCACATGGGCCTAGTAGACCTTGTCTAAATCACTTCGGAGAGTCGATCGGATTAAGACCACTTCGCCCAAGCAGACTTTGCCGAAATCACTTTAAAGTGTCGTTCGGATCAAGACCACTTCGCCCAAGTAGACTATGCCGAAATCACTTTGAAGTGTTGATCGGATCAAGATCACCTCGCCGAAGTAGACTTGGAGAGATAAATGGACTGTATTTAAATTTAAAGGATATTAATATTTAACAAGCAACAGCTAATTAAATGTTCTTAAACAAAACAAACAAACAAAGCAGCGTTTACTATAGCACTTACCTTTCTAATGATGCGGCCGTACAAACAACGATGTAGCTTCTACTCCTCTCTTTGGCGGATGGATCAAACACATTAAACAATAGCGGTATTCTACAAACAAGCGGTTTATGGACAATAGCGGTGCGAACAGTCAAAGAACAAATTGATTCTCTTCAAGGAGAACTTGTACAATCATGCGGTGTATGCGACTACTACTCGCAGGACGAGCTTCTACTCTCCTGGCTTCGTGGATATTCCAATCGATATTGTTTGCAGCCGCCCACTAATACAACGTTCACCACTCCCGACACAGGTTAGCGTGCTTAAATAAACGCATTGGGGAATTTGCACTAACAAATCCAAATATACCGCGACGAATTTAAAATAAGCAACAAGCTCAATGTAATAATAAAATTTAGTTTTAAAATATTTACATAAGAACTGAACATAAGTAAATTACCAAAATTGTTTTTGTTTATATTTATAGTTAGTTTTTTAATTGTTTTATTACTAAGGCTTGATTCAAATTTAACTATTTGATCCTGGGTTTTTTAATTAATTAAGTTTCTAGTGTTTCTGCTTAGACTATTTTACATTATTTACTTCCACACGAATTAAATATTTTTTAAATGCTAAATTTAGCTTTAATAGTCCATCTCAGTTTGTAGAACTTCGAAAAGTGTTTCTAGATTTTTATTGATTTCTTACAAAATCAATATACACAACTTATTATCTGAATAATTAGTGGACTATTTTTTAGTAAAGTTTGTTAACCTTGGTTGTTTTTTCGTATAGAAATATTTTCTCCCTCCCAACCCTTTACATTATAATGACTCAGATGCAGACCCAGACTATTTACTACTAGAAAATAAAGAAAATATCCCTCTTAAAAATTTCTTTATAACTGTAATAGATCATAACTTAACCAACAAACATGGTCATATTAGAATACTGAAAGATAAGATGCTACAAAAACCAAGCTGTAAAAAATTATTACAATAAAATTTCAGAGAATAATCAGTAAACAGATGACAACACTAAGTTAATAAATCACCTTTCAGAACATTATGAAGAAACCATTGTGCTAACGACTTTTTTCTCCTGGGAATTTGAAACAAGGATTGACAACTCTATACCCACTAATATGTTGTCAGAGTTACAAGTAACAACTCTACAAAAAAACTGCTAGTGGAACACAAAAGTTTGTCAAAAAATCTCAAAAGTTTAAGGAACAAAATATTAAGTAAATCTAACCAAAGGAATGTACTGCTTTCCTCGTGCTATAATAAATCCAGACAACAATGCCAGGCTGGTATTATAAAAGAAGAAAGGCATATGATTGTTAAGTATTTCGGTTCATTTGATTATGGACTAAACATCTATTTATTGGAAATCTTTTTGAAAAATGAACAATCAAAACTCTGAAGAATGATGTGATTTCTTATAAATCAAATACACTTAAATATTTTTAACAAACAATTCTCATCCAGAGAAAAAAATAACCCTTTGCAAAAAAAATTTTCTTGATAACATTTTGATACAAATCGAATGGAAATATCACATAATTTTGAAAAAATACAAATGCATCGCTAGAAAAAACAAAAAGCGTGCGAGGTTCTTTGATTGGAAATCACGTTGATACATTTAAATTAATTCCATTTTCTCACATAATTTGGCTAATGGGTCTTTAAGCGATATTTACACCAGATCCTCACAATTAACAAATTTTGAATAGACTAATTCAAGCGCAAAAAGAATTCCTATGAATCATATTGCAAAGGATTTAAAAAAGGAATCATAGGATTTTTAAAGTCAATCTAAGATAAGTGTCCAACATGCATATTTGATCAAAAACACAAATCCAACCTTAAAAAAAACAGCGCAAATGTACAATTTTTAGTCAATGCAACATCATAAAAAATATTATACAGCCGATAGAAAATGCTATCAAGAAGATGTATTTGGATGGGGCCATGATGTAGGCATTTTCACAGTAAATATTTAAAAAATATTAATTATTCCAAAAATGACCTTAAAAATGTATGTTTTGTAAGTCGGTTAATATGCTTCAATAATACCTTTGTTTTGGGAAACAATGACAGTAACATTTGCGTATGTGGCATGAACGAGAGAAATGCAAAACACCACCAGACGTAGGGGCGACATTTTTAAGAATAATACAAAATTCGAATGAAAAGAAAAAAAATTGTTTTTGGGCAGATAACTGTACAACGCAGGATAAAAACTGCGTTTTGTTTACTGCATCATCTATTGTTGTTAACGAGGAATGAAAACTTGAAACCGTTGCTTTTGAATTTTCTGAGTAGGGTCACCCTTCATGAATGTCGATGCCATGCATGGTGGAATAGGCAATAAATGGAAACCAACTTAAGGAGTTCTTGATTACGAGAACCTTCTAGATATAATTAACAGATCGTGTAAGAAATTAAAAAATTTGGAGATGCGTATTAAAGACCTTTTCTACTAGAAAACGGATACCAAGCAAGAAAAACTGGAATGAAACATACCATTATTGCAAAATTTTAAATCTTGCTAATTTTTAAACGGAATGTCTCTTAAAGTTAACTTGATAATATGAACTTTAAGGAGGCAAAGTTTTAGAACCGAAGTTTAAAAAGTATGCACCCGCTGACAAGTTTGAATTTGGGAGTATTAATAATGAAAACCAAAACCTTAAAAAATTTGTTGGTTAATCGCATGTCATTTAAAAAAAAACAGTCATTTGGCGTAGTTTACCTAATTCTAAAAATTCTAAAAACCTGGGAAAAATTTTGGCAGAAAATAATTTAAAAAGTAATTAGTTCGAAATATCTAATAAGTTTTAAACCTTTCTTAATAAAAACTAATTTTATGTTTAGTGGAAAACTGAGTTTAATTTGTTTCATATTTCCTTAAAATAAAATTACCTAAGATACAATTAAAAAATTTTTATTCTTCGATCTGAGTATGTTATTTTAGTCTATTCTTTTATAGAAAATAATAACTTGTGCTAAGCAACATGATTTAATTCTTTTATTTATTGGCAAAAAATAAAAATTTGTTTAAAGTAAATTGCTTTACTTGCTTTAATTTTTGAAAATCCGTCTTACTAGTCTCCTAGTTTGCATAAGTCACAAAAACAAATTATGATGTTTCTATTAAAAGTAAAGAGGAAGAGAAACAAAATACTTTTGAAGTCTAAAACGAGTATTTCTATCATTAACAATGAAAAAAATTAATAAAAATAAGTGAAAAAAGTTTCAGGTGGATTTCCTAAAACTATTGTTTGTCGACTTGCTGTGGGTTCTTGCTTTGCACGGCAGATATGAATGGGTCATACAGGCTACTCACAAAAAGGGCTCCTTTTATATTTTGGGCAAATGACATTTTCTGAAATTTTGCTTTTTTTCCGTGTAGTTTATGATTCTAAACCACCATATAACTACACGTTTCGGACACTGGTACTACAGTAGTAGGTTGTTTTTAACAGTTCTGGCCTCACATTTCCTCCAGCATCCACATTTCCTCACACATCTGGACCAAACAGTTTTCTTCGACTATTCATTATTGTCTTTTAAGATAAATCTATCTTGTTTGGTATCAATTAATATTAGATTTTTTTCAACTACCCGAATTTCTAGTAATTTTTTAGATTGCATCATCTTCCATGGAGCTACCCTCATTTTAAGATTTTTTACCGGTAGCGATTTCTGACCGTCCTTATTAATTTTTTAGCCATGCGATACATCAAATTAGTCTAGAATTTTATGCAAAATTTGAATCTGTAAACAGTTTTAAAATAGAACCACCCCTTACAAAGTTACACCTTTTAAAGATCCAAACATCTAAATTTTTTCTCATCTATATTTAACTCCATTTTTAAAACGTTTTCTTGCTACCCAAGAAATATGCTTTAATCAACCATTTCTCAAAAGTCTAAAACCGCTGGAATTTTAGAAATAAACCCTTTATAATCCATAAGTGTTTGATATTTAAAAAATATTTTCAAAAAGTAATGTTCTGTTTTTAGAATAATGTAAAACATTCCAATGTAATGTGTTTTTAATATATAAATGAGAAGGTTGAGTTTAACGTCATCATCGCCCGAATTACATGTGAAAGCGGTGTATAATTTCTTTTCAATGAACTTTCTATTAATTATATCAATGACTGCGTGTTTTTGAGGTATACAAGATATATGTTTCAATACTATATAATAATTTATTTTATTCGATTTACAGTTTAATATACTAATAGAATACAATTTTTACATTGCAAAGTATAACATTATTTTATTTTCTTCGTGTATCCAAAACCTCTAACAAGAAAAAAGACATTAATGTGTTGTTTAAAAAGAGAGGAAGCGTGTTTGCGGTCGATAAGACATATTGTCGTTAATCTAACAATATGTTTTACCGTCCAGCGACACCGCGTAGAGGTAAACACATGTGGCCAGGAGCGAAGGGATTATTAAGGATGGGGATGGTGGGAATGTCTTATAACTAACTTACATGCTACTATAAACAAAAAACTTAACCTATATCTTAATGCCACTATGCGTAGGTTGCTGTACTATTAGGGATGATGTACCTTTTGTCATCCTCGTCCGACAAACTAATTTCAGTAATTAATTGGGTATAAAGTTAGTGTTTATGACTTCGAATACACACCATGCTATGCATAAGGGTACCAGAATTATTATGTACAATGTCCTTAAAACTATCTACATTAATATTCTTAACTACACTTCGTAAGACCCCTTTAATTTTTTTAATCGTATTTTTCTCGCTTACAATACAGTAGGACTTAGCCCTACTACCAACAAATTTTAATACTAGACCCACATTAAATTTGTCTTTAAATTTCCCTACAACTTTTTTTTGTTGACAAGCGGTATATTATATTTATTATCCGCGGGGTACACCACTTTAAACCTAAGAATAAAACAAAATAGTTTAATACGTCTATTAATAATTTTTGCTAATGTTGGCTATACAAATAAGTAAAACAAACTTTATCAAGAAATATTATGTTTTAATAAAATATATACATGTATTGATAACATCTATAAACCGTTGTGTTAACCAGAGTATGGCGAATCTGGGATATCCAAATCTCTAAACATTTGCGCAAGCGATTGCCTTGCAGTCGTATCTTCTAATTATTGGATGGGGTAACATTTAATAATTTCCAACACTGTATTTAAATTGCTGCAATCATTAGACAGAGAAATACTGGCACGGTTCTCTTTTTCTACTAACGTTTGAACCCTTTCTTCGTCCGTCGTATTTCCACATACATTTTTTATATCACCTACAAATTTTTCGTAAAATTCTGGAAAGTTTCTACACCTCAACTCAGCCATTTAAAACAGATTAATTTTCGCAAATTTAATAGCTTGATGCACTCGAACGCAGGTAGCACAATAACATTTCGATCTTTCGTAATTTTCATATTATATAAATTCTCTTCTTCAAAATTGTTCAACAGCCATATGCTTCTATTAAAGACTGTGGTCAGCTGCAATTTGAAATCTTGATCCAATTTATGTCAACAACGTCGTCTCCAGTAGTCAAACTATTTAATCTGACTTGTTTCGAGTCTTGAGCAAATTGGTGAATTTGAAATTCCACTTCAAAAATATACAATTTCTTCCAATCGAAGTATGAGAATATTATCGTAGAATCTGTACACATACCATTACAGCAAATAACTTGGATGACAGGTTGAAGACCACCATATAAATCAAAACCAACTTCTATTACATGGTGGTGAGAATTTGGTGGAAATTCGCCTAACCTATAGGTTGTCTTACCAACTAGTTGGTTGGTATTTAATTGTGGTACTCGCACATCATTTGTAACGTCAATACAAAAAAATCCATCTTTAACTTGTAATTTTGATCACTCTCGACGATACTTTGACGACTAATGCACTGAAACATGGCTCCCTCGCCTTTTATGCCGATGGTCGAGCGTGTGCAGCTCCTTATTATGTTAATTGGCGTTATATGCAAGTCTTGACTGAAAAAGTGACGCTTATAATTGTTTTATAGTAGGTTTTACCTGTATGTACTTAACCACCAACGCCATTTTTAGAATTTTTATAAGAAATTACTCTTAGCAGTATTTTTAATATAACTCCGTCGTGTAAGATATTAATTATTATTGTGTTTTTCCTCAGGTTCTCAAATCCTTCGTTTTTTTCAAATCGAACGACCCCTTATTTATTTACAGATCAACCTTTTCCAAACCATATGGGGTTCATCTTTAATCTATTTCTAAACAGTATTGCCGTCTTTTGAGATAAACCCATCTGGAAAAGTGACGCTTATAATTGTTTTATAGTGGGTTTTACCTGTATGTATTTAATCACTAACACCATTTTTAGAATTTTTATAAAAATTACTCTTAGCAGTATTTTTAATATAAGTCCGTCGTGTAAGATATCAATTATTATTGTGTCTTTCCTCGGGTTCTTAAATCCTTCAGATTTTTTTTCAAATCGAACGACTCCTTACTTATTTACAGATCAACCTTTTGCAAACTATATGGGGTTCATCTTTAATCTATTTCTTCACAGTATTGCTCTGTCTTTTGAGATAAACCCATCGTGTAACCTATCAAATTAGCATAGAATTTTCTTGGGGAATCGAAATCAATTATCACGTCTTTTAAAATTAGCTCCAACAAAGACCCGCATAGTGTTTTAATATTCAAAAACCTAACAGCAAAACACCTTTGCATTTTTATTTAGATTTAACTCAATAATAGAGTAAAACTCAAAAAAATATTTATTAATATCCAGGATTGTTAAAATTTTCAATTAGTGCATCCACATTCAAATAATTAAACCAAAAGGTAAAATATATATTAGTTCGATAATCTATTTTAAATGTAGTTCAAAATAAGACGTATTTTCTAAATAAATTTAGTGAAATGTATAATCATCAGCCTTGCATTGTTTTGTCAATGACGTCCGACTATTAATTTAATAAAAGTGCCTTTCACAATTTTAGTTAATATACGGGAATACGCATTCTATAATTTGATTTAAATTGGGTTAATGTAAGGACAAATTATACTTATAGTTTCTCAATGTACATAAATACGGGGAAATAATACCAAAAGTTTATTTTAAGTTTATTTTTGTAAAACGTAAAGTCGTTCAAAGTGTAATTAATTGTGTTACAGAATTTTCCGTTTTTGAACATTTCGTGTGAGGATTATCAACAAAGAAGACTAAGTCTTAGTTTAAATTTTGCAAACGTAGAAGAAATTAATATTTACATGTATAATTCAAAAACTGTTAATCATTAATTTTTTCTAGAATAAACATCTTAAGTATTGCATGCAGTGTGTGTAAAAGCGTTTTTACTAGATGTGACGTCATAAAAATACACAACGAGAGGCGCATCGAGATGGTTTATTTCAAGGAGGAACTAAAAATTACAGACAACGAATGGGAACTAATTAAGGGTTTGGAAAACCAGTCGACCGCAGCGCATAAAGAATGTATAAACGCCGCAATTTAGTTAGAGCGAACCAAGTTACTATTTAAAAAACCATACGCCATAACAAAATCTTTTTCCAAAATCATAATTATAGGCCTGAACCCGTTCGACGATTATAAAATAATTTTCAGATTTGTTGACATCATTTCGCAGACCGTACTAGATGTATCCCTCAACGTATTTAGAAAGTTTATATCAAATTTTCCATACATTATACGCACTATGGAAGTTGGCATGCGAAATCAGATATGCAAAATCGACAACTTGCGTTTTTATTTAAATAAGAATTGTTTAGTGAAGATGGTGACATTTGATGAGAATTATATGTTATTTACCAAAGGAACTTTAGAGGACTTTTTAGGGGTATCTCAGATCGTTCTCAACCATGCTAATACTTTAAAAGAACTAACGGAAAGCGGTACCCCTAATATAGATCTGTTTCTGTTAGATGTAGCAATGGAAAGATATAATAGGAATGATGTCTGCTACATATTTAAACTTATCTGTCTTTTAAAACGCTAGTTTCCCATAACGATGCATTCACAATTACATGCCATAAACTATATTTTATAGGAAATTTTACCAGCTTTAATTTCGGTCTCTTGAGGTTTTTTCGTAAAGTTAATAGAAACGAAGATATTTACAAAAAAAACAAATGCTAATGAAATTTTTCCATAATTTATGAAGTATACAGCAATATTCATAAACTTTTTTTAAATAAAACATTCTTTGCGAGAGACTTATACTACTCCAGCACCATATATATATATATATATATATATATATATATATATATATATATATATATATGAAGTAATGAAAACCAGAAAAAATAAATTTTTGAAAAATTATTATCCACATACCTTTGGACTAAAATGTTAATTTAACAAAAATTGATCTTTATCTTAAATATTTAAACGCCTGTACCTCGTCAACGTTTCAATAAAAAAAACCTTTTCGACGTTTCATTTTAAAGATAATTAAAATATCTTTAAGAAAAATATATAACATTGCTGCTTTCAACCAATCAGCAAAAGTTATTTTCCAAAATGCACTCTAAAATGACATTTTTTCATGTTTTTTTGCTCTTAACTTCAAGCTATCTTTACCAAAATGGATTCATGCATACATCAAAATGTTTAAAATTTTATTCTCTTCTACTTTCATTATACATACTATATGTGTACGACCTACACATTCAGAGTTAATACTGATTTTTACATGCAAAACATCCACTATCAACAAAAAAATTGTCTTTTAATTAATAACTCGGCGAATTTGCGCCGTACAGAAATGAATAAAAAATGAAATTGTTCGTAATTAGATTCTCTACAACTTTTATTTAAAACATTTTTCGATTCGAGAGTCTATTTTCGAGATATTAGTCAAAAATGCGCAACACGCGTACGCGTTTTCGTTGTGTAGCAAAACTCTTGCTGTTTAAAAAAATTATATCTCTGCTCCATTTGGTTGTACAGACTTGAATAGAAAACAAAATTGTGCGGAATTTTGTAAGCTACAATTTTGATATTAACATAAATTTCCGCAAAGTTGATATTTTCCGAATTATTTGCGAAAAACTGATTTTTTGGACCTTTTGGACCCTCTACTGCCCGCATCGTAGCGTCTAGACATGGGGACTTTTAATATGTTAAATAGTACCCTAAAACAAGCCTGTTTACTAAGTTTCAGCCCAGTCAGTATTATTTCCTCCAAATTTTGTCATGTAATGAATGTCAGTTGCCGCCAAAACGATGTATATCGTTGCAAGCTTGGAATTTCAACCGAGTGTTGAACATGCAACGCCGGCAGATTATATCCTTGACCGAGAATAGACGTGCTTTAGTTTAATGCACGCCACGAACAAAAGCTTTACGTTATTTCACCATAAAGTTCTTTTTCTACAGGCTAACCATAATTTTACCTGCAATACGAAAATATGCACTTCAAAGATACCAATGAACTTGAATGAGGTACCGTTACTCTTCAATACAATACAATAGCGAAGGTTCAACAACACGAAGGACCCCTAATCTTCGAATTCCAAGAGGCACAATGCAGTTATTGATACACTGTATGTTTGTATGTACGTTGTAACCACTTTCAATCTTCACAACACTAAAGAAAACGATTTACACTCTCGGTTAAAACTGTCGATATTACGATACGTTTAATTATTGCAATTAAACCGACAACATAACTAGAATTCGTGCCCTAAGGATTACCTTTGTATATGCTTCAGCCAAGTGCTTTACATATAGCTTGTCTCTACTTCAAACAATTTACGTTTATAACTCTTGTTTGAATTACTGTATTACTATCCAATAAAAAACAAAAACTTCTTCATAACGAACGAACTAATTTATTTTTATTTCTGATGTTGACAGACAGAACCACAACATCTAGATTTCAATAATAACAAATCTACCTGCGGTTATACAAATTACAACGAACACCTGATTTATGTTTTAAACGAGTCTGACACCGTATTGCTCAAGAAGTTAAGATAGACTGAAAATGTACTCTGTGGACTGAAAGGCATAATTTTATCCTAACTAAACTAACAGGTGTGGCCTTTAATGTTCCCACAATTTCACACTAGCTAAATGATGTAAAAATATATATTATTATGAAACGTATACTTACAATTCTGTACAGTGTTGGATTTGGAAAACGACGAAGTATGACACGAAATATTGGAAATGCCTCTAGACTCGAATCGAATTCTAAAAGAATCAGAGTTCGGACTAGCTCAAAAAAAATATTAGAGAGCGGGAAGGGCCTAGAAAGAAAATTGAATTGAAAACCTCGGTAACAAGGAAAATAATTTTACGACTTTTTTTTGAGCTAAAGGATGTTGTGATCAAAAGTTTATGTATTTGCCTGACCATGTTGGTATCGTATACCATTTGATTTTATCACAACACCCTTTAGCTCAAAATTTTTTAATAGTCGTAGTTATACCTGGATTACGAACGCGGTCAATAAATAATCTATCCACCAAGTTCATAACGAATTTCATCAAATAACAATAAAACTCCGTTGTTGACAAAATCGGCTGTAGGTGAAACGCCACCATCTGACTTATTAATTGTACCTTCAATATAAATTACGCTGTCCCATGGTAATGTATAGAGATCTTCGTTTTCTATCGGAATCCGTATAATATCGTTCTTCTCATACGTGGTATTGGAGTACGGAGTATGCATATGTTTGTCGGCATTGACGATGGTTGTATCAAATATAGCACGTTGCATAACATTTAAAATATTACTATCCATTTTAGCGATGTAGCACTTTCAGTCCCAATGTTTGCAGAACTTTAACGTTTTCCGGTGTTAATCGGTGCACTGGTGTCATGTAACTGGTGAAGTGGCCCACAATGCGTCTATTAATAGGTTTTGATGGTTTATGCTCGTAGCGCAGAACCATTGTTTAAAGACGCTTTAGATAAAGTCTAATCGTGATGGTTTCCCGACGAAAAGTTATAAGATTACCGTTTTGATCAACTATTTTAACAATGATGCTATCAATGATTCGTGTATTAAGTGACATATAGGCAGTGGCTGGGCTAGACCAAAAGTGGGTGTCGGCGACATCAGTTTTTCGAGGCCCCTAACATTTCTCAGAGCCCAAAAAACGTTTAATAACCTGAATTATAAAAATACATACTAGGTATATATGTATAAGTATTTTGTTGCTAAGCTAATCAAACTGTGGCGGTTAATTAGAACTCAAGGAGCAAATTAACTGTACGTAGTAGAAGGTAAGATACATGAATGAAGGTGAATAGACAATTTGAGTGTCTACAATATATAACACTTGGGTTCACATGTTATTTGTCAAAGAAGTACTGTCTGAATTTTAGCAAATGTGCTACATTAAATGCGTGAATGCAATATTCAAACTATAAATACCTTCGATAGCAGGACCATATGCGTAACAACAACAATTAATATGATATAATGCGTAACAGAGACTTACCAATCGGTGTAGATTATCACTTCATTCAACACGCAATAATATGGAATAGAGGAAAACAGGAGTGATATTTGGAAATTGGAGTATTATACTATTACGTACGGTCACTAGTTATAACCACTGGTGAGTCTTTGCTATATAATCAAACATGTGATTGACACATTTCAAAAAATACCGAAAATTAATCACGTCGGTACAATTAGTAAGGTTCAACTGTCTTATAATTTTGAAAATGAATGAATTTTGTAGATAAGAACCAGTTCTATGTTGTACAATATAGACTGGATTTACCATCATTTATTTAATAACAAATTAAATTACAATTGGCGCGAACATTCCCCCGGCCTGAAATCATGATAATTATTTCAGAATAGAAATTAATAGGATAAACTAAAACAATATACTAGCATTAACTGACAATTAACCAATAATAAATGTTTTACCTAATGAAAATAAATATATTCATTTAAAAAGGAAACAAAAATATAATTTTAATTTATTGAGCGGGCAAAGGACACAGCTTAACAACTGGCCTCTTGAAAATCGAATTATTAGTGCGAACTGTGGCGACACGCACCACACCGTCATGCCCCGGAAATACCTGTTTTATCACACCCAACGGCCACCTGAGTGGTGGGGTATTGTCCTGGTGTATAAGAACCAACGTACCAACTCGAACCGGATTCGAAAGGGTATTCCACTTTTCTCTAACGTGCAGTGTATGCAGGTACTCAACATGCCACCGTTTCCAGAAATGCTGGACAATTTGATCGAGTAATTGTTTACGGTTTAAGCGATTTAGCGGTTTATCCAACACATTAACCGCCGGTAGCGATTTTAAAGGGGTTAACGTTAAAAAGTGCGCAGGGGTTAAAGGTTGTGGGTCAGAGGGATCTGAACCCAACCATGTGAGGGGCCTTGAGTTAAGAATAGCCTCTATCTGACTCAAAACCGTAGAGAATTCTTCGTAACTCAATATTTGATTACCCATAGTTTTATATAAATGCGATTTAATGCTCTTATTTTGAGCTTCCCACATTCCTCCTATGTGTGGAGATCTTGGTGGCAAAAACTTTCATTCGATTTTATTTTGCGTAAGATGAGTACCTATTTTTCTATCGAAATCCTCTGAAGTTACAAAGTTATATACTTCATCTAACAAGGCGCTGGCTCCTATAAAATCGTACCACAATCGGAAAACATTGTAGCACATGGGCCGCGCCGCGATAAAAAGCGTTTAAAGGCAGCTAGAAATAGGTCCGCCGATAAATCGGACACTAATTCTAGGTGCACTGCCCGCGTTGCCATACACACGAATAAACATATGTATGCCTTTTGTGACCTTATACCGCGTTTTCTAGTTAATGTTATATAAAACGGACCTGAATAATCTACACCTGTATTTATAAATGGTTTAACCGACGCCACGCGGCAAACAGGAAGGTCACCCATTATGGGATATGTCGGCAATGGGCACCTTTTAAAACAAAAATTGCAAGTTTTTATTATTTTGCGAATTAAGCCTCGCGCCGATAAAATCCAATATTTTTGACGTGAAATACACAATACTAAATGAGGCCCTGTATGCAAATGTAATTTATGAATGTGTTCAATAATTAGATTAGTTAAGCGTTCCTGCTTAGGCAACAAGATTGGATGTTGATGGTCATAGGCAATATTTGAAACAGAAATGGGCGAAGTTTCTTTAATTGAAGAGTACATTTCCCTTTCTCTAAAAGCATAATCTCGTCCCTAAACCATATTTTTTGAACAATACGAATTAACGTATGTTCTGCTTTAATTAAATCGCTAACCTGTATATTAAATCCTTTAGGTAATAATTTCAAGAATTTTAAAACATATGCGGTAGTATTTAATAATTTAGTCCAAGATGAGCATTTCGAAATCAATTCATAAAGTGGATTTTCCAAATGGCTATCAGGTTAAACGTTAACATTCAAAGTTGCAGATTTCTCTTCGAGGAAAATTGCATTGTTTTCTTGATAAGATTTTATTGGCCAATTTTTATTACCGGACAAAAGCCATTTAGGTCCAGTTAGCCAATGCGTTGCGGTTAATAACTGCGACGGAATTAATCCACGGGAGAGACAATCGGCTGGATTCTCCCGCCCTTCAACATGGTGCCAAACACGCGGTGGCAAAAAATCTTGAATCTGGGACACCCTATTTGCAACGAATACACTCCACCGGTGCGGCGATGCGTGTATCCAACTAAGAACAACCATTGAATCCGTAAATGCGTAAATTTCATATAGTTCTATGCGGGGAGTATAAGTTTCTATCACGTACTTTAATAGCTTGGACAATAAAAGTGCAGCACAAAGCTACAAACGTGGAATTGAGGTTATTTTTAATGGCGAAACCCTAGACTTTGCACAAAGTAAACTTATTTTGACTTTTCCTTCAGGCGACGTACTCTTTAAATAGACTACGCCCCCATAACCTTTCTCAGAGGCGTCAGAAAATCCAATAATCATAACTTTCGAATTTTCAAACACTGATACGTGTCGTAACACTCGAACATTTTCTATCACATGAAGCTCAGAATAAAATCGATTCCAAAGATCGACAATTCTTTGGGGTGGTTTGTCATCCCAGCCAACATGAGCAGTCCAAAGTTCCTTAATTAATACCTTTGCGTATAGTATAACAGGTGCCAATAACCCAAGCGGATCGAATATTCGCGCGACTGTGGATAATATATTGCGTTTTGAGCAAGTGACATTCTCAATATTCACAGTATAACAAAAGTAATCCGTATGCGGCTGCCATTGTAAACCTAATATTTTAGGCACACTGTCATCAAAAGTAATTGATTTTTCTTAACGAAAAGATTCGGGTATTTCTTGCATTAACTCGGGCGCATTAGTGCACCACTTTGCAATTTTAAACCCCCCGGCCCTAAACAACTGTAATAATTCGGAATATAATTGCTTACTTTCTGATAACGAGACAACACTGTGGACAAAATCGTCCATGTAAATGAATTTTAAAATTGCGTTAGAGGCTAACGGAAATGATTCACGTTCATCTAACGCGAGTTGTTGTACGGTGCGTATTGCCAGATATGGGGAGGACGTACTGCCAAAAATTAATTTTTTAAATTGATAAATAGCAATAGGTTCTTTTGGGGAAAACCTCCACAATAGCAACTGATATTTTCTGTGCTCCGGTTTTACTAGAAGTTGCAAAAACATCTTCTTTAAATCGGCTGTCATTGCAATTTCAAATATGCGGAAATTTAACAACAGGAATAATAAATCAGTCTGCAATTTTGGACCTGTGTGCAATAAATCATTTAATGATTTCTCACTAGTAGTCTTTGAACTACAATCCCAAACTACTCGCAAAGGAGTACTTTTGCTTTGTGGTTTGAGAACACCGTGATGCGGAATGAAATAACAGGGATTGGGTAGGTGAGGATTTACAAATAATGCCATATAATTGTTTTTAATATGCTCTTGCATTACTTGCGTATAAGCACTCTTAAATTCAGAAAATTTATTAAATTTGCGTTCTAATGCCAGAAATCTATTGACTGCGGTTTCGTAAGAACGTCCTAATAATATAGGATCCTGTTTAAAAGGCAAACCTACTGTATAGCGTCCTGATCCGTCACGTTGAACGGTTGATGCAAAATATTTCTCACATTCTGCGTCCTCACTACTAATTACATTAGCGTGCGGAACTTCTTCTAATTCAAAAAACCTTTTAACAGTTGTATCTATTGATTCAGACGCAAACGCACAAAAGGTTTGTGAAGAAATCGAGGACATTGCTACAGGTGCGGCTCCAACTACTAAGTATCCTAAAGAACTTTGAATCGCGGTTAAGTTATTTTCCGAATTCACTATTTTCGCGGTACCAATAACCATTGCAAAAATCTCGGCACCTAATATTCCTTCTATTTCAGAGGGTGTACAAAAAGCTGGGTTCGCGAGAGGTAATTGGTATAAATAATTAAGCGAGTTTGCGTCTAATAATGTTGCAGGTAACTGATCAATAATTTTATCAATTACGTATGCATTAAATGTTAGAGTAAAATTTGCATTAATTTTTGAACTAATTGTGAGTTTAACTTGCGATTTGATTGGATGCATCCCGGCACCAATACCGGTTACCGAAGAATATACCTTGTACATAGACAACCCCAATTTTTTACAACATTTTGTAGTTATAAAATTTGACATACTAGCTGAATCCACTAGTACCCTTTTTTTCTACGTCCCCTTTAGGTGTGTCCACCTTAATCAATGCGGTAGGAAGTACTGCTACTTTATTTGTGATAGATTTAGAGTGTTGTTCTGATTGCGAAATTGAACAAAATGTATTAGTGTTCGGTTTTGGAACACTAATAACGGTCGGCGATAGACTTGAAGTATTTGTTTCTGGATTTTTAATACATACTGGCGTTAACTTAGGCCAATGTAACAATGTGTTGTGACGCTTATAACAAACACCACAGCACTTTTGCGAATTACAAGATTTAATGCGATGAACAGAACTTAAGCAATTGACGCATAACCTTTTTCCCTTGCAAATTTATATCTGTCATTTGGCGACATCTCTAGGAAGATATCGCACTTGTAAATAGGATGGGAATTCTTTTAACAAACAATACATGAAATAATAGTACTATTAGCCACGAAAGACTGCGAAACTTTCCTAAATTGCGTATCAGGTTGTTTATTTTTATTAACACGTGTATCTGAACGACACAAAATTTTGCTTTGCTCTTTAACAAAAGTGAGCACTTCTGTATATGTAGGTGCGGTTGAATCTCTACGATTTATTTCAAATGATTTAATTGTTTCGTTATCTAATTTAGAAAGTGCTAAATAAGACAACATAAAATCCGCTAGATCTGGCAAGTTCAAACTTTTCAATGCGCTTACCGCTGTATCAAACTTCTCTAAGAATTCGTTTAAGTGATCACCTGATTCGGAACGGGCTTGTTTAAATTCTAGCATTGTTTGTATATAATGGTTTGCGATTAAACATTTATCCTCGTATTTTTGAATAAGAGTTTTCCAAATTAGTTCATAATTTTCCGCAACAGGTGGCACGGTAGAACAAATTGTTAAAGCTTTTCCAGACAACCGACCTAACAAATAATGTAATTTACTAATTGGATCTAAATCCGCGTTTCCATGAATTAAACTTTTGAATGTTTGAAAGAATATAGGCCATTCCGCTATTTGGCCTCCGAAAAATGGTAACTCCAACTTCGGCAATCTTACTACGGTGCTTTTAACCGGTTCGGTAACCAAAGTGGTTTGCTTTTCTTGAGGAAGCTGCTTGGCGGCTAGCATGCAGTATCCGCACAGTTCATCAAATGAGTCCAGAACATTAAAATCTCGCGTGAATGTTTTATCGATTTCTATCGAAATTGCGTTAAAACTATCGATTATACTATAAAACTCGGTTTTCGTTTCTTGAAAGGTTTCAAACCGTGCGCGAAACTCTTTGATGGCGGTTCTGTTTTGAAGATCTTTACTACAATCGTATAACCTTTGTATGCGCCTAAATAAGGTTTCCTTTTTTGCTATCAATATTTTCAGAGTTTCTTTCTTAGACGGCATTGCAAAATGACGTATAAACTAAATACTTTAATATAAATTTTGAACTAGGAATAATGCGTTTAAAATTATATAGATGCGTTAACAAATTATTGCAAAATTTAACTCACAAATTGTAAACAATCTTTTGTATGAGATTTTGTATACAACATGCAAAATAAACTTGTGTTGAAAATTTATAAAATTGTGAACCTACTGTAAACAAACTTATCAACGTGCTTAGATATGTCAACCACTTTCCATAAGTCGCGATAACAAACCCGGGTCGTATGGACCAGATGTCTGAATTTTAGCAAATGTGCTACATTAAATGCGTAAATGCAATATTCAAACTATAAATACCTTCGATAGCAGGACCATATGCGTAACAACAACAATTAATATGATATAATGCGTAACACGCAATAATATGGAATAAAGGAAAACAGGAGTGATATTTGGAAATTGGAGTATTATACTATTACGTACGGTCACTAGTTATAACCACTGGTGAGTCTTTGCTATATAATCAAACATGTGATTGACACATTTCAACACATACCAAAAATTTAATCACGTCGGTACAATTAGTAAGGTTCAACTGTCTTATAATTTTGAAAAATGAATGAATTTTGTAGATAAGAACCAGTTCTATGTTGTACAATATAGACTGGATTTACTATCATTTATTTAATAACAAATTAAATTACAATTGGCGCGAACAAGTACAACCAAACAATTTCTTTTAAAAATTATAAATTATGATTAAGGACTTACTTGGAAATAACGAGGTAAGAAATATCCATTATCCATAGGCGGCTAGTTGCACAAAAATGGTCTCTGATGAAATTTCAATTACACTCATGGTATTTAACATGCAAATTTCACTGCGACATTTTTATCCGTTGAGATTAATTGACACGAAACATTATAACTCGTAACGTTCAGAGCTCTAGTCTAGTGGATCATATTATTATCGAAGCATGTATAATTGTTATATGGATAGTGAAGCTAACACTTCTGAAGCGGCGTAAAGCTCGAAGTGATGAAGCACCTGACTCTTGTTCTAAGCGCAAATTTAACATTAAATAGTTTTAAGACGACCGAACACAAATAAACGAATTACACAAATTACAATATACGAACTTTTCTGCTTTTAGTTTCACTGAATTTTTCAATATTGTATCATAATTTAGACCAGCCGCTATTTTTGCTTCAATAGATAAAATTGACAACGCAGATAGTCTCTCTTGGCCTATGGTATTTCGTAAGTAGGTCTTAATTAATTTTAACTTTGAGAAGCTTCTCTCAGCAGAAGCTGTAGTGACCGGAACTGTAAGCATAATTCTGATTGTTATGTAAACATTTGGGTATACTTCTTGCAAATTATTTTCTAAAATGTACTGTATAAGTTGTTTGACATCTTTGATAGAGTCTATTAGTAAATTCGATTGTAAAAGCAGAAGTTCTTCACATAGTTCAAAAGGCTGAATGTCGCTGTTTTCGCCATCCTGAGGTATTGCAGCTAAATCATAACAATGTTTAAGAAGATTTTCTTTTGGTATAGATTTTAAATAATTTATGTCAAAAATATAGCCAAATTGTTCAAAATAATTATGGAGCGATTTGAATCGGCATTCGGTGTCGACTATGATAGCATCTAACATTAAAAAAGTCAACTTTGTACTGCATTTCAGCAGATTGTATTGGTTCATCAATATTTTCATACGAGAACAGTCTTTTCTTTTTGGCCAATCTTTTTTCTTTAAATTGAGACGTAATCTAATAACTAGTTTTTTCCACAAACAATCTGGCTTCTGCAACGCTTTTTTCAAATCCTGTATTACGAGATTCTTGAATCTAGTTACATAGCAAACGTAAAGTATCAACAGCGATCTACAAGTTAACTTGAACCGATTGCCATAATTTACTTAAATTGTTCACGCGCAGTAAAATCTCGTAGCAACCGTGTATTGCAACAATAAACTCAAAAGTTAACATTTTGTTGAGTACAGCTTCACAGTCACTTAGAGTTAGGGAATCTTCAGTTTCGTTTTTCAGGTCATTTACATAATCGACAACATCATCAAATTGCAACAATATCGCTTTAACTGCTTCTATTCTACTCTCCCATCTTGTTTCAGATAGGGATTTTAATGTTAATTTTAATTTGGTTTTAAGGAGACCCTAACGCTTGCTTGATCTCGTAAATAGAAGGTATATTTTATTGATATAGCCGAAAACGTCTTGGCAATTATAGAAGGATTACTTGCATTTATCAACAGTAAATTCCAACTGTGACGTGCACAAGACGTGAAAAACGCTCTTGGATTAATATTAAGGATTCTAGTTTTAACTCCTTTGTTAATGGCGACCATATTAGCGCCATTATCGTATCTCTGCCCTCGACAATTTTGGATATCTAACCCATTTCTTTCTAGTTCTTGTAATATTGAATTTGTTAAATATTCTCCTGTTGTCTCTGCGACGGTAATAAACCCAACAAAATGCTCCTCTATCGCTCCAGTTGAAAAATTACAAAATCTTAATGTTATCGACATTTGTTCAACACGGCTGACATCCCTGGTGCAATCAAGCATAATGGCGTAGTATTTTGCTTGTTTGACTCTTTGTATAATCTCATCAACAACTGATTTAGACATTAATGTGATTAATTCGTTTTGAATATCGTGACTCAAATAATGTTGATTAAGCTGTTTTTTATTAATGCGTTGCAGGTGTTCCCGTAGTGTCAGATCATATTAGGATAACAATTTAAATAGGTCTATAAAATTGCCACTATTATCGCTATTATTTAAATTAAAATTAAGAGATTCTCGATGAACTCTAAATTCCAGATTATGTGAAGCTAAGTAGTTAATTATATCAATCAACCTTTCAAACAAGTTGTACCAATACTTTTGCGATCCTTTAACCAGTCTCTCATTTTCTGCATCTATTGTTTTTCCGTATTTAATTCCTTTATAAAATTCAATACATTTAATCATGCACACCATGTGTCCATGACTTTGTTTATGTCTTTGCAATATTCGACTCAAATCTTTCCAGTCGCAACATCCTTCTTTTACCATCTGTGTTTGCAAATGGGAAAAAAGTTTACATGGAAAGCAATAAACTTTATCTTCAGATATAGAGTAAATTAACCACTGCGATGTTGGTTTTCCCCATTACTCAATTTTCGATTAGTGTGGAATTTAGAAAAATGTTTATTATTATCGTCTCTGGGATAACTTTCGTCAGACGTCTCTAGGTTTTGGTGAGGACCGTTTTGAATTAAGTCATGACGCTGCGAGTCCGTTATTGGAAATACCCACTTTCCCGGATCAGAATCCATAAACAACGCTGTGAAATGGACTGCTTGTTTTTGAATCATTGAGTCACGAATGTTGTCGTCACAGTCTAACTTTTTACTGTTACTGGGTTTAAAGACTTGAATAACTGTAGATTCTGCCAACCCTGGATCTGAAGTTGGTTCACAAACTTGTACAAGAGAGTCATCAGACTTTAATGTTATTATAGTACCGACCGGTCCTGATAAAGGTTTCTTAAAAAATTTCATCATACTAGAACTCATGGTTTGGTTGGACAGAGCCTTTTTAACTTTTCTTTTTCTTTTTGACGCACCAGATACCCATTTCCTACTTATCTCTGTCTCTAGAAGGCCCTCCTGACATAATGATGATATCAAATATAAAAAGCAAACACGCTTATACCAGCGCAGATTAAATGCAAAAAGCTTTGAATATTATATATAACTGACTTAAAATAGAGGAAGTAACTTAATAATTAATTATACAAAAAATTAAACTAATACATGTAATTCACATCATACCCAATGTAAAATGTATGCATGTAATCCAAACAATATTAGCATAGAAATTTTTAGTATTTATAATCAAAAATACCAACAATTATAGATTGTTTATCTTTATTTTAACTATGCGTTACTTTAGTCGTTGGTTATAACTTCGTACTAAAAGTAATTTAACTACACATTTCACGTATAAACATCAACTAAACGTTCGTAACAATTTACGCATACAGTTTAAGACCGACAAAGGAGGGTGGTTTAGTTTTGCCTGTAATTGTATACAAAGGGAGGGGGTATCGACCTAATACGTACCTGTACTTTAAACACTATACTATATTTGTATTAAACTTGTTTAAGTCATTTTGACTGCATTGTTAAATGTTAAGCTTTAGACTATCATTACAAAGTACGTACTCAACTAAATAGAATTCTATAAACATTTGGCTTACAATGACTGAGTTTGTCAACCTGAGAAGACATCACACAATACCTAAGTAGCTTTTAGCTTGAACTTTATTCATTTTGGCCAAGAAATCATTTTGAAGGTTTATTTTCTACAAAAGCTTCAATCGCAAAACTACGAAGTAGGGTTTATTTACAATTATATCTCACAAAAGTTACTAATAGTTATGGCATATAATAAATGTAAATTGAACATGTATTTTCAAATGCTCTTTGAAATGAAAGGCCTTTTAACAATGGACTTATCGTAACCACTAGGTGCATTGAATTCTTTTCCCTGCCGGGACAGGTAGTCGACAGGGTCTGTTAGTGTGATGCATTGCTTGCCTTTGCGATAAGAAATACTTGATTTTAAATAAGGGTTTAATCCCACATTTAAAACATTGCAGAATGCTGGCGTTCGCTCATAATAAACATTTTTTTGGTCAACTAATCAACTTCTGCCATTTTTTTGCGAGGCCCTCTTGGGCGCGAGGCCGTCGGCCGTCGCCGACGCCTAACGCCGCCACTGCATATAGGTGACGTTCACGGGGTTTTTAATAATCTTGTACCCTGCAGCAACTGTAGGAAAGAATTGATGCAAAAATGTGTACAGGGTTGCTATTGCGATACGATCCGACCACAAGATTACATTCAATACATATAGAATTGATTGGAAAAACCTGTGCCGGATGATCCGAAATAGCAGTAGTGAGAGCTGGCAGCTTACTTTCTCAAAACCCAGTAACAAAGCAACGTAATGGTTTGATTTCTGTATGTAAACTGTTATTATTGGCTCGAATATCAATAAG
Organism: Platerodrilus igneus; assembly: GCA_036346225.1. Taxonomy (NCBI): domain Eukaryota; kingdom Metazoa; phylum Arthropoda; class Insecta; order Coleoptera; family Lycidae; genus Platerodrilus; species Platerodrilus igneus. The sequence goes on along the minus strand of JARFIW010001395.1, from coordinate 375,492 downwards.
ATAACGTTTGCATAAAGTGCGTTCACATGGATCGTTCAGACTACGTCGTACAAACTCATTAATATCTGCCACTTCATAAGTTCCTTCTGGTAAAGTAAGCACGATGTCATCAATGTAAAATTTATTATTCGCTTCAGTTACATTGAGAATTGAAAAATATGTATCAAAGTTTGTAAGACCAATAACGTATTCATGGTCATCATCGAGAACAATTGGTGGGTTGATGATTGCGGTAAGCGTAGATTCAGTTCCAGTTAAACTAAATGTATACATGTTCGGTGGTTGACGATAAACTAACAACTAGTCGTATTCGTAGTCATACACCACTGTTCGACGACACCATCATTTTGGACAACGAAACCAATTATAAAACTAGGCTATTCATTGAGTCTTTTTACATTAATAGTGAAAATAATCCTATCAATAATAAGATGGATGTTGATAGAGTGAATAATGTCTATTCTGCTTTATATAGTAATGATATTTTCAAACAACGTTAAATATTAACCTCTATGTTATGCAATTGATGCCATTTTTGGAACGTCCCCTGTCATTTCTACAGAATTTGTCACTCTCAATTTTGTCTGTATGTTTTAACCGCCAGCGTGGCATGACGTGCGCTTCAGGCAATTATTTAATGTCTTAATTTTTGACCCACATTTATTATGTGAATCGTTTAGTAATTGGTTTTCAATTTCCTTTAATATATTTGATCAAAGTAAGTAGTTAGCGACAGGTTATGTATTTCTTGCTAATTTCGAATTTTCTGTTTCCATTTTAGCCTTTCAAAAAGGTGCGAAAAATGTACCGAAACGTTAGGTGTTGATTAAAGAGTAAATTTGTAATCTTTTGTTTGATTTGGACTACATCCCATGAAAAAATTTACATGTTTATTATACTATACACACACACACATATATATATATATATATATATATATATATATATATTTACCAATGTTTAATACCTTGAAAGTAATAGGGAAAATAAAATATAAAGTTGGCAACCATGTTTGGGTGGTAATGTTGATTCGATCATTGATACCTACTGCAAGTTAAAACAAGTCGTATACAATGATGAAAAGTTTTTTGAAACTAACCAATTGTGATCTTGAATACATGATTTGTAAAAGCGATATAGTTCAGGTTTTGCGACGATTCTTCAACAGACGGTAACAACAATACAAAATCTGTGTAAATTATTTTTAATAACGACCTAACATTGCGTATTTCTATTAAAATGATTTGAAATATGATGGTGTTATCCTTATTGTTTAGCATCAATTTAATAACATTTGTTAATATACGTTGAAAATTGTGAATTTTGGTAATTGACAATTTTGCTAAAATGTTTTCAAGTTACGCAGTTGCGATATGTTCAATTTAACAGAATTAAAACTCAGATATATTATAGACTACATAAAACATCCTTGCAATTATTTACCATTTTGACAATAATTATTAATTTATGAATAACTTATAAAATTAAAGTAGCTTATTTATAAGCACTAAACTCTACAATAATTGAAACGAGTTTGAAAATAAAAATGTATTGACAATGTAGCACCACTTATAATTTATTCTGCCAGGATCAACAAAATATAATGCAAGATAGTTGTTTTTAGGTATAAACCAGAACCATATAATTTACATATACGATATGTTGTTATAATTATACTATAAATAGCACCATCTCCGAGGTCACTAACTACCATGCATTTTACTGAACGCGGTTGTTAAAGGACGTTATATGAACGCCTTTTGCAAAATAAATAATTAATATCTATCTCAGTTTGCAAGACGTTGAAACTTTTAGATTCGTAAGTTATGCATATCTTTTAGAAAACATATTTGCTTTTATGAACAAATTGTTGCTTTACATTCCTCAATTTTAATAATTTCACTAATCATGTTTACAAAATCGTTTTAAATAATAATATCCCTTGAACATACTATCATCTGGAATACAAATTTTGTTATACCTACATCTAGTACTAATAATAATAGTAATTGGTGTTTCTAGAAGGGTAAAATTTAACTAGAAAAAATAATTTACAATCTTTTTATTGTGTATTATTAAATCGGTCTTTTAACAACAAAAAAAGGTATTTTGCACATTGCAAATTATTATTACTATGCTTGTAGCAATAAATATTACATAATAAATGGCTAGTTATTAACCTAACAATAAAATTTTACACTAAGAAGACATAATTGGTGTATGCTGGGTTGCTTGCCATAGATATGGATATATTTTTTAGAATTCAATTAAGTTTAAGTACACGTTGGTAGATGCGCGAAAGTTACTTTGTTTTCATTTTTACGAGATACATACTATGTCCATTTTATTATAGGTCCGTCATTGGTATTTACTGCAAGTTAGAACAAGTCGTATACAATGACAAAAAGTTTCTAAAACTTACTAACAGAATCTGTAAGTATCATATTGAAGAATTCCTCTTAACGGATATATATTTTGCACTTTTTTATGCAAATTTTATGTTACAATATTACAAATGAAAAATTATATTCCACTACCGAAGTATTAAATTTTAAAGTACGTTATGGTTGTGTAAACAAAAAAGGCATTGGATAGGTTTTTTATTATCAAGGTAGTACATATTTTTTTTAAATAATCACACCCGTATATTATTACTTTCTTAAACCTGAGTTTTATAAAATTTATTCTCTAAAGATTAACAACGCATAAACCACAACCATTAAATTTACATATATCTCGGTGTTATTTTAATTTAAACTACAGTTCTTAAAATCCCGAGGTCATTAACCAAGATGCACTTTTCTTAATGTGCTTTTTAAAGGAAGTATTATCTCAGTTGGCAAATGTTGAAACTTTAGTTAATAGGATTGCATGCATAATTCAAAATCATCTCTAGTTAATAATCTAACATCTTCTAGTAAGTGGGTGCAAGTAGGCACAAACTTCCGGTGGTATTGCACAATATTTGCAAAAATATTTATTTGTATGATTTTATTTACTACTGAAAATTGTTGTAATTTAATAAAACTTAAAGCGATTAAAGTTAATATCGGCATACAACCTTGGTCTTTTCTTCATGAACAAATAACGACATACCCGTTTTTGTGCGATTTGCATATATCTAATATTTTATTCAATCCATAATTAGAAAAACCGAGGTCACATTCAGTATTCAGCTGTATTGTAAATAGTTACTGATATTATATTGAAAAGAACGGCACCCAATATTGCCAGCTGTGTAAAAATGTTTTGTTTCGGCAGCGAATCAATCAAACTGTATGAAAATATATGAACTCATTAGCATGTAATTAAAATATGCAGGTAAGTGAAACTAATATAAATAAAACATTAAAATTTTGTGTGTGTTTCTTTTTAACATTATATATTTAATACAAAAAATTTTTTTTTAAGTTCTCGGGGAATTTTTCAGCACGTGCACGTTTTTGATTAACCTAAAGTCTCCGAAGTATTCAATCACTTAATGGGTGCAAATCCTCGTTCAGAACACCTTATGGATACCCATTCCGCATTTGAGAATGATTACATCACCATCCAAATTCTTCAGCACGTTTTAAATAACGACATGATCTGCATACATTTTACGGTTACATTTTAAATCCGGGTACGAGTTCAGTGTAATTGTATAAATTATTTTGGTGATGCAATTATGAACAAAATAACGAGTGACCTGTCTTAACATGTTTTTTGCACACACACACACACCAATATTTTAAATTAAAACCATTATATTACAAGTTGAATGTTGATATGATTTGCATATATATATTACCAGACAGCTATAATTACAATAAAAAAACGCAAGGTTATATTCTAGATTTGAGTTGTCAATTCTTTTTATTATATCTTGGTAATGAAATCGTGTAATGAACAACTTGTCTTTACAAGATTTTACATGCAGGCCTTGTAAATTAAATCTATTATATTACATTTCGTATATTTTCTAAATGTTATTCGATACTTAATACAAAATACAGCTCTTAAGGAGCGCTAAAAATTCTTTTTCACATGCACGTTTTTGCTTAACAGAAAAATTCTTCACCAAGTTTAATTTTTTAGCTTAACCTACCAAAAAAAAACTCCGAAGCAGTCAAGTACCTTAGAAGGTACAACCTCGCTTAGAACGTGGGCTCCATTCTACATCCATCCCTATGTTATTTAATATTTAACACGGGAACACTGTTAAAAAGTTCTTAAAAATATCTCCGAAGTAGTCAATCACCTAGAAGGGGTACGCGGGAGTGCCCATTTATCATTTGACAATGTTTAACGTCATCCACAACGTTTATTGCAACCCCATTCACCACACCATCTAACAACAAAGACACCCGGCCGTCGCTGCGCGCCCCCCGAGGATAAAGGCCAAACGAGCCCCATTCATCATTAAACAAACTATCCACCAACAAGACACTGGAGCTCCAGCGCGTCGCCCGCATTTTATTCTACACAGTGGATACCCCAAAAGCAAATTTTCCGTATAAAGACAATTTTGTTCTCAAAACCGGCGTATACATATCTTGCAGACACCAAAGCCCCAGAGCTTCACCTCCGCATTTTATTCTACTCAGTGGACACCCCAAAAGCAAATTTACACATAAAGACAATTTTGTTCTCAAACCGGCGTATACATATCTTGCTGTGCGGGTGTCTTCCAAAGCGGCATAGCATAACTACTGATGTAACCCAAGATTTTGCTGGCATATTTAGCAAGATGGAGATGTGTAATTATTTAACTACAAACCATAACTTTTGCTACAAGGGCGAATACGAAGAAAACTGCAATATTATAGTTGACAACAATAAAACTGTAGGAATCGATTGTTTAACATGGCTAACAACCAATGCAAGAATTAAAATATACAACAAATTTGTGTGTCAGATAACAAGTCTTGGTGTTAATAAACAACTTGGAAATCATACACTAGATTTTTTACGTTGTCCAGATGTACGTTTAAGGAAACATTTGCGTCTACTTTGGCCAAAGAACATGGTATGACGCGATTGGAAACGACAATATGCAACTGTACAATTGGAAACTATGTCAGTGCGGAACGGGTGTATAATCACTTACAAGACTGTTTAACCTTATTGGAAGATAGTAAATTATACTTCCTACCAATGTACTCGGTACCACTTGCCAAAATGTGGAGTAAGCTATCGGACAAGCTACAAAATAGTTGCTGTGTAGTGTATAATAACCTACTACAGTACGTGTATTAGGGGAATAGCAATACAAAGCAATTGACCGGCTTGCAAAAGAGACAAACTTCGGTAAATTTTACAATTCGAAAACTAAGACGGTCTCTATAAATCAAACTATTGGTTAGAAAATGAGATAGAGGACTTGGGTGTCGATTTAAATTTTAAGCTGCAAATAAAATTGGATAAAATTAAAACCATTCCCAACAAACATAAGGAAAAGACTGTTTTCTGTGTATAACTTTGTATTAAAATTAGGTTTAAATGGCTCCATGCTTGGCATTAAATATGTATAATGTTAGAATAAGAATTATAGAATAGTGTTATATTGCTCTTTATTTATAAAAAGCTATGACATCACCACGAAGTAGTAATCACACAGAGAGGGGTGCGCATGGGCAGTGCGCATGGGCAGGAGTGCGCATGGACAGGAACGCCCATGGGCAGGGATGTGTCTGGGCGTACACGAGGGAAGCGGAAGTTAACAGTCACCAAGCAACTAATTCTTATTTGAGGGGTATGGTGTACTTGCCGGCTTATGTATCCGGAGTAAAAACACGATTTGCACACGCAGCTTATTAATAAAATTAGTTTATCAAACGAAAATGACAAGCGTTACGTCATCCCCGGAAGCACATCAACTTACGCATGGGAGCATTAATATATAGGTCTAAGATAGTTATTTATATTTGTATAGATTTTGTAAATCTATTGTATATAATAGTTTTAAGATTCCATAATTTTTAAGTTTTTCTCCCACTTTCCCTTTTTCCAAAACCTTTCTGCTTCTATTCTGGTGGACAGAGTGTACGTGTTATCTCCGCGTGGTGTTCGCTGGAAACAGCGGTTTTGGATTTCTTGGGAAATGGTTAGTTAAAGCATATGTCTTGGGTAGCGAAAAAAGGGTTTTAAAGATGGAGTTAAATATAGATGGGCAAAAATTAAAGGTTTGGATTTTTAAAAGGCGCAACTTTATAAGAGGTGGTCCTATTTAAAATCTATTTACAGATTTGGGGTCCCTAGAAAAATCTAATATTAAATGATACCAAACAAGATATATTTATCTTAAATGAGTGACTACCCCTCGGATAATAAATACAATATACCGCTTGTCAACAAAAAAGTTGTAGGGAAATTCAAAGACGAATTTAATGGGGAACTAGTATTAGTATTTGTTGGTAGTAGGGCTAAGTCCTACTGTATTGTAAGCGCGAAAGACACGATTAAAAAGATTAAAGGTGTCTCACGAAGTGTAGTTAAGAATATTAATGTAAATAGTTTTAAGGACATTGTACATAATAATTCTGGTGCCCTTATGCATAGCATGATGTGTATTCGAAGTCATAAACACCAACTTTATACCCAATGTATTAATAAAATTAGTTTGTCGGGCGAGGATGACAAGCGTTACGTCATCACTGGTAGTACTTCCACCTATGCATGGAGGCATAAGGATATAAGATAATTGTTATATTTTATTATGTATATAGTAGGACGTAAGTTAGTTATAAGACATACCCATCATCCTAATCCTTAATAATCCCTTCGCTTCCGGCGACATGTGTTTACCTCCACGTGGTGTCGCTGGACGGTAAAACATATTGTTAGATTAACGACAATATGTCTTATTGACCTAAAACACGTTTCCTTTCTTTTTAAACTACTCAAATGTCTTTAGACTTGTGTTTTTTAAATTAATCACAGGTTACTTTCGGCTGCTTGGATTTGGCTACACGAAGAAGATAATGTTATACTTTGCAATGTAAAACTTGTATTCTATTAGTTTATTAAACTGTAAATCAGATAAAATAAATTATTAAACTTTTGTGTGCTTAATTTCTTTGTGTTAATACCTCTAAGTGTTTTAGTTAAAGGATTGTATATGTTAAAAAGGAGAGGTGATTAGAAATCGCTGCCGGCAAAAATCTTAAAATAAGGATAGCTTGGGGGGGGGAGTGATGCTATCTAAAAAAATCCTAGGAATTCGGGTAGCTGAGAAAAATCTAATATTAATTGATACCAAACAAGAAATATTTATCTCGAAAGAAACAATCTTTGATATGTTCGCTAGAGTGTGTGAAACGCTAATAGGTTGTTTGATTTTAAATCTGTTTGCAGATTCGGATTCTGCATAAAATTCTAGAATAATTTGATGTAGCGCATGACAAAAAAATTGATAAGGACGGTCAGAAATCGCTGCGATTAAAAAATCTTAAAATGAGGATACCTTCTTGGGGAGTGATGTTATTTAAAAAAGTCTTAAAAATTCGGGTAGCTGAGAAAAATCTAATATTAATTGATACCAAACAAGATATATTTATCTCGAAAGATGCAATGGCTAGTCGAAGAAAACTATTTGGTCTAGAATGAGGGAGCAATTGTGGATGCTGGAGCAAATGTGGCGGTGGTTCGTCACTAAACCATCTAGTAAAGTAGTTTTATAGTCGGCGAAAAGTCTGACTTTATCATTTTGTTTTACCACGGGCACCAACAAGGTGCCCCAATCACCTATATGTACTAGCGTATAACACTTTCATTTTGTAATCGTTCTAGTTCCGCTTCTACTTTCTCTTTATACGCTAACTAGCGGTACAGTACGCGGTTCGCAATTCGATTTTAATTTCCATTTAATGACATCGTATTTGTATTGCTTTAAGTTACCTTCATTCTTTGCAATCCTTAATTAAATTGTCCAGAGATTTCTGCTCCATTATTTAACAATTATAAACAGATCGTTTTTAACATCAATAGCATTCTGCTTTTATTACATCTATATTAACACGCTACAAAAAATTATGAAAATTAATTACATTTTACAAGAATTCTAACTCGAATTTTGTCGAACCAGCTTTTTTAAGTAGAACATATTGTTAGAAATATCTGCACTGTATAAGTATGCAGTTATTTATACATTTTAATTCTCTAGATAATTATGTGCATCTTGCTATAGTTATAAACATATTTATATAATAAAACAGATTTGGCATATTTTTATAAGTTGAGAATTAAATCCAGACGTACCATCAAGTATCCAAACAAGACACTCAAAAAGTTCTATTCACAAATACATATAAATAAAATGATTACCAATAGATCAATCTAGTTGCTATCAGAGTATAACGAAGTACGTTAAATCTCTCATAAGTGCAAGTGTATTTGAAAACGGATCAACTATGATGTACGTTTTTCAGTGCGCAGAACTTCATACATATGGCGGTGGTACTAGTGAGGCGGCTCCGTGGTGTAGTGGTATGTGTGTGACTACTACGCCCAAGGACCCGAGTTCGAATCCCGACACGGTCCGCTTGAAAAATGTTAGGCGAGCATTTTTCACAGAAATACACCCTCGTTCGGATGAGAGGTAAAATGGAGGTCCCGTGTGTGAGTGTTGTCACGCACGTTAAAAATCCCTACCTTGCTTGGAACAGCAAGGGTTCGGCAAAATTCCAAATTTTTTAGGTAAAAAAAACTCGCTTCCTGGCCAATGTAGTACCTTCGGGTGGAGCATTGGAAAATCACATGTAAGGTGGTAATAGTGGATTAATATCACGTGTTGTACCTGGTTACATTAATTTAGTATACTTGTTAAGATATTTTCTTCCCTATAGTAGGGGACAAAGAATACTACTATAGTAAGCCTGCTTTTCGTAAAAGGCTATTAAAAGGCGCAGCAAGGGGCAGCAGCCTTGCTGGCTAAAAGATATTGGAGGAGAGTCGGCTGGTCTCGGGCGATCCTCAATAATTTACAAGGTTGTTGGGGGTTAGCCGTGACAGATACGGCTTTTTGCATAAGTCTTTAAAAACTGCGTTGTGGAAAGATATGGAAACCTACCACAATATTTCCCAGGTACGCGTGGCCTAAAACACGAACTATGTCTGATGGAAAGCTCACAAGTAAAATTTTTGTGCGGAGGTAAAATACCACCTCATTCGGATCTCCGGGAGGAGGTACTTGGGGCTCGTCATCGTAAGAATTTAAAACAACGGTTCCATTTAGGAATGTAAGGTCATTACTTAGAGTAGATAAGTTAACAAATTTATTAGTCGAAATAAAAAAAGGAAAGCTAGACATTTTAGGTATTAGTGAGGTGAAATGGCCAGATAGTAATGACTTTTGGAAAGATAATTATAGAATAATTACAATTTCTTCAACAAATGGACAGGCAGGGGGTAGGAATAGTGTTAGGTAAAATATTAGGACGTAAAGTTAAATAGTACTTACAATTTAGTGATAGAATAATTATAGTTTTAGTACAGGTTTACATGCCAACAACTCAGTACGAGGATGAGGAAGTAGAAAAGCTGTACGAGTATATAAATAGTATAGTGAGAAAAGTAAAGGGAGATGAAAATTCAATAGTTATGGGCGATTTTAATGCGTCAGTGGGAGAAGGTAGTTAGGGAAAAATGGTAAAAAATTTGGGTATGGTAGACGAAATGATAGACGAGAAAGATTAGTTGAGTTTTGCCAGGAACATAGATTAGTAACTGTAAACATCCTATTCGAACAACATGTTAGGAGAAGATATACCTGGAAAGCGCCAGGTGATAGGGCTAGATACCAAATAGATTATATTTTAGTTAAACAAAGATTTAGAAACCAAGTTATAAATTGTCGTAGTTATCCTGGGGCTGACATAGATAGCGATCATAAGTTAGTTAAAATGAAGTGTAATCTAAAATTCAAAAAATTGATAAATGCTAAAAGAGAGGGATGGGATGTAGGTAAGCTTAACGATAGTGAGGTAAAAGAGGAAAATAAACAAGTATTAGATGAAAAGATTAAAGAGATAGTTATAGAAAGGAACGAAGAAAATAGATGGAAAGAAATAAAAAGGGCTGTACATGAAACAGCAACACAATCTATAGGTAAGAAAAAATAGAAGCGAGAAAATCCTGGTTAACAAAGAAGGTTTTAGATTTAATAGAGAATAGAAAAAAGCTTAAACCTCTCAGACAATTGGATAGTGAAAGTAAGCAAAAATATAGTAAAGTTAGAAATAAGATAGTACATGAGTGTAGAATAGCTAGAAATAAATGGATGGACGAGAATTGTAAGACAATACAAGATTATTTATTTATTTATTTATTTAGATAATAAACGGGAAACCCCCTTTACTAAATAAAATAATGTAATATAGATATTAACTACTATGCTTCGAACATAACATAACAAACACCCTAAAAATTAATACAATTTAAATAATAAATGGTTGAGTTAATTAACCATACATGTGCACAAGATGACTACTAGCTATTATCATAAAGTAGCAGTATAATAAAATAAGTCACAGTAAAATCTATGTAAATCTACACCAACCAGTTCGTTGCTAATACAGTATGAATTACCAGTGCGTTGAATGCTAGACATAGGACTGTTGTACCCATAAGTTGTTCATAGAAGTAGGTAAGACAGACAGGGCTTGCAGGGCCGTTAAAAAGTTTTTCGGTGAAGATAGGAAAAAATATAATGGTATTAAAGATAAAATAATGAGCTTCTAATAAATAAAGTTGAGGTAACAGCTAGATGGAAAAGATATTTAAAAGATTTATATAAGGAGACGATATGGATGAGTTAGAGAACGACCAAGAAGAGGATGTAGAAATAGGGTTCTCAATATTAAGAGAGGAATTTGATAGAGCTGTTAAGAATCTTAAACTATATAAAGCGCCGGGGATAGACGATATTCCACCAGAATTAATAAAATATGCAAGTCAGAAAACTTTAGACAGATTATATGAACTAGTAAAAGTAATATATGGCACAGGTGGAGTCCCAATATATTTCGAAAAAAATATTATTATTCCAATCCCAAAAAAGTCAGGAGCTGACAGGTGTGAAAATTTCAGAACGGTTAGTTTAACTTCCCGCGCTTCCAAAATACTAACAATAATAATTAAAAATAGAGTAGAAGCTTTGACTTAGAATTATTTAGGCGAAGACCAATATGATTTTCGTAATGACAGAGGGACTAGAGAACCGATACTAATGATTAGGGTAATTATCGAAAAAAGTTACAATAAAATAAAAAGACACATTTCGCGTTTGTAGATTTAGAAAAAGCATTTGATAGGGTTAATTGTATTGTTATGTTCAGGGTTTTGCAAAAAATAGGAATCTCTCATAGGGATAGAAAAATTATTTACAGTATATAAAAACCAAAGCGTAGTAATTAGATTTGATGAAATAGAAAAGGAAGCTAAGATTAAAAATGGTGTTAGACAGGGTTGTATACTGTCTCCCTTGATTTTTAATGTTTATATTGAGGAAGCTTTAAACTTAGCTAGAGAGAGAAAAGAGATATGTATTAGTGTACAGGGACAGAAAATAGACATGTTACGTTTTGCAGATGATATAGCCATTATAGCAGAGTCTAGAAAAGAGTTACTAGAAAAGAGTTAGAAGAGTTTTTAAATATTTTAGATGAGATACTACGGAGTAACTATAGCATGAGAAATAACTCAGTAAAGACAAATATAATGACAAGTGAGTTACAGCCTAGTTCTAAACCAAAATTAAAAATAGATAATACCGAGTTAGAGGAGGTAGATGAATTTTGCTATTTAGGTAGTATAATTACAAAGGACGGCCGTAGCAGAAGGGATATAGTAGCTACAATAGCTCAAGCTAGAAAAATGTTTTTTAAAAAAAAAGACTTACTAATAGCTTATAGTATTAGTTTAGATAATAGAAAAAGTTTCTTAAAGTCGTACGTTTGGAGCGTTCTATTATACGGTAGTGAGACTTGGACAATTAAAGAGGTAGATAAGAATACAATAGAAGCTTCTGAAACTTGGTGTTATAAGAGAATGTTAAAGATTAGTTGGACAGATAGAGTAACAAATGAGGAAGCTTATAGAAAGATAGGTGAGGAACCATGTATGTGGAAACAACTAAAGGTCGGGAGAGATAAAATGATAGGGCACCAGTTAGGACATGAGGAACTATTTAGTAAGGTTTTAGATTATAGATTTCTAAATAAAAATAGGGTAGGAAGACCTAGACAAAGCTATATTATTCAAATTATTAGGGATTTAGGTTGTGAAGGGTATGTAGACCTTTTTAGACTAGCTCACAATAGAAAAGGATCTACAGCTGCGTCAAACCGACCTCAAGTAAGTTTGAAAACAAAAGAAAAACATATAAATAAATAAAAATCAGTTAACTAAAAGTCACCATGACATAACTCACAATTAGTTAGCGGTCTTGCATGTTGACAGCGATTCGCTGCTTAAGCCTACCATTACAATTAAACTTAATAAACGTCTCCATGATATAACTCACAATTAGTTAGTGGTCTGGCAGGTTGGAAGCGATTCGTTGCTTAAAGCTTATCATAACATATAATTTAACACTTTTCCTTTTTTGGAAGGGATAACCAAGTAATATTTCATTTCCTTATAAATGGGTATCATGTAAACATGTTGGAGTTTTTTAACAACCATCAGGTTGCTAATATCTATGTAGAGTCAGGTAGATAGGAAAAAGATAAAAGAGTATAGGAAAACCTAGACCAAGCTATATTAGTCAAATTATTAGAAGTTTAAGTTGTGAAGGGTATGTAGAACTTTTTAGATTAGCACAGGAGAGAAAAGAAGTTAGAGCTGCGTCAAACTGACCTTAAGTAAAGTCGAAAACATAATGATGATGATGTTAAGGTATTTATTAATATAAATTAAAAAGTGTAACTAATTAGCTAATAATATTAAGTCTTTGTAATTTGACACAGACTGTTTTCTTTATACTGCTAGGATTCTAGTCCTATGGTAACTGATTTAAAAGCATAATATTAACAACTAAAAAGAATTATAACATGTAAATGTAAAATTTAATTTACTATAACAATGTTTTAAATAAATATCAATAGACTTACATTCTTAATACGAACATACTTAAACTATCATACAATATCAGTTACAATGTATGTAATAAGCAATAAAAAATAAAACATATAATCAGATCAATTAATATATATATATATATATATATATATATATATATATATAAGTAGTGGGGTAAGGCCGGTCCTAATTCAAAACGTGTTCAGACGTATTTTCCATATGTAAAATACACGTGAACCGTTTTGAATTAGGACCGGCCTTATATACTTTCAATGTAAAATAGTTGTGAAAACATTTCAATGTAAAATAGTTGTGAAAACATGAATTCTTATATACTTTCAATGTAAAATACTTGTGGGCACGTTTTGAATTAGGATCGGCTTTATATTACTTTCAATGAAACATACTTCAAAACACACGTATGTTGAAAAATGTAAGTGCAGAGAAAAATGTGTGTAGCTGTTTTGAATTCGGTTTTCTAGCGAGAAGTTACACGTGCACCGTTTTGAATTAGGATCGGCCTTATATACTTTTAATGTAAAATGTGAAAACATGAATTCTTATATACTTTCAAATGTAAAATACTTGTGGGCACGTTTTGAATTAGGATCGGCTTTATATTACTTTCAATGGAACATGCATACTTCCAAACACACGTATGTTAAAAAATGTAAGTGCAGAAAAAATGTGTGTAGATGTTTTGAATTTGGTTTTCTAGCGAGAAGTTACACGTGCACCGTTTTGAATTAGGATCGGCCTTATATACTTTTAATGTAAAATGTGAAAACATGAATTCTTATATACTTTCAAATGTAAAATACTTGTGGGCACGTTTTGAATTAGGATCGGCTTTATATTACTTTCAATGGAACATGCATACTTCCAAACACACGTATGTTAAAAAATGTAAGTGCAGAGAAAAATGTGTGTAGCTGTTTTGAATTCGGTTTTCTAGCGAGAAGTTACACGTGCACCGTTTTGAATTAGGATCGGCCTTATATACTTTTAATGTAAAATGTGAAAACATGAATTCTTATATACTTTCAAATGTAAAATACTTGTGGGCACGTTTTGAATTAGGATCGGCTTTATATTACTTTCAATGGAACATGCATACTTCCAAACACACGTATGTTAAAAAATGTAAGTGCAGAGAAAAATGTGTGTAGCTGTTTTGAATTCGGTTTTCTAGCGAGAAGTTACACGTGCACCGTTTTGAATTAGGATCGGCCTTATATACTTTTAATGTAAAATGTGAAAACATGAATTCTTATATACTTTCAAATGTAAAATACTTGTGGGCACGTTTTGAATTAGGATCGGCTTTATATTACTTTCAATGGAACATGCATACTTCCAAACACACGTATGTTAAAAAATGTAAGTGCAGAAAAAATGTGTGTAGATGTTTTGAATTTGGTTTTCTAGCGAGAAGTTATAAAGTATGCCAGATGCAAAATATCGCATTCAAGTCATTTGTGTTTAATTAAAGTGGATTCTGATTTATGTTTTTTATTTATATTTAGAGGCTGCAAATACACATGGGCCGGTTTCAATTCAAAATGTGTTCACTCTTGTGATAGGTTGAAAAGTGGGTTGGCAAAGTACGCAGATGGTGGTAATCTGCTATATAAGGAGATTGCGCCTAATATTAATTTAATTAGTCGAAGAAAAGCAATATGGATTTTAATACTCTTAATAAAACCACAAAGCGCAAACCTTATGTAAATTCAAAAGATCTTGTAGTGAATAAGAGGTTTGAAGTTTTAAAAGTGGAAACAATCAAGATAAAATATGGAAAAAGAGTATTAGTGGAAACAGAAGAGTTCAAGAGTATATTGCCATTGAGATATTTTGAATACCTTCAAGCACATGGAGTGAAACAATTAAATGAAAGTATTGGCTCGAACAAACACGTATACATAACTAGTAAGGGATCGATCGGTCTAACTGTCAACATAGAATTTTCAGAATAATATGTCACTAATCTAAGAAATTAGTATATTATTATAATAATATACATCTTGTTCTTTACTGTTTATTTTATTATAACACATCTAAGTCGATTGTATAAAGAATGATGTATTTAATTAAAGTGGGTTCTGATTTATGTGCGTTTTACTTTGAGGTTACTACCTTGTTTAGAGAAAGTCTTGTTTCAAAAAAGAAACCTTTATAAAATACTTTTTTATTTTACAAATTGTTGAATATTTTGATCTAACTATTTACAGTTAAAATCTAACCATTTATAAATGAAAAAGTATTTATTAACTCCCGTTCTTAAAGTATCTGCTGCTCCCTCGCAGCCAGTTCCTCTCATTTTTGCTTTATTATTTTTAGTTCCAAATCTAGACGACGCAGTAGCTTCTCTCCACGCTTTTTAAATGCGTTAAGCAACTCTACTGTGTCATCTTCGTAGGATTTGTTATCTTCATAGCAAACAGCCATATTGGGTCCTGCACATAACTTTTTCATAGCCAACATGTTTTGCCGGATCTGTGAGCATAACATAAAAGATTATTGTAGGTTCACCTTTTCTTTTGTATACTACCTGATTTTTCTGAGAGGATCAGAATGTGCCAACGATACAACGATAGCCTCAGAATTTGCAGAATGGTTTTTTGATCCTAACCTAATGTAACTTATAAATTAGTAGTGTTTTAAAACACATGTATAAATGT
This sequence comes from Platerodrilus igneus, assembly GCA_036346225.1. Taxonomy (NCBI): domain Eukaryota; kingdom Metazoa; phylum Arthropoda; class Insecta; order Coleoptera; family Lycidae; genus Platerodrilus; species Platerodrilus igneus. The sequence goes on along the minus strand of JARFIW010001395.1, from coordinate 359,752 downwards.
AAGAAAGCACTTACCGTGATATATCTATTACGTCACTATCAAAAATAGCAGCAGTGTCAAGTTGAGGTAAAGAAAAACCAAAAACTTCTTTAATCAAGTCTTCGTCAGAATGTAATATAAATTGCTCTAGAACTTTTACGTTGGTACTATTACAATTTTTGATTGATGATAAGTTACTCATTTTTAAAAGTTGCTAGTAATAGTAACTAATAATTATACAAGAGATCTGATTGAATACTGTTGGTAAAATCTACGTGAAGTATTTATATTAAATAATAAACTGACCTGTTAGAAAAAATTAAAAATTTGCATCGTTTTCTGAAAAAATCCAGCTCTGTAATCTATTCTAATGAATAAAACAGTACGTAAGCGAATATAATTATACCTCAGCGGAAATAATGAATTAGATTCATTATCTGAAAAAGAAATTGCAATAAAGGCACATAATAAAAAACCTAAATTAGATTAATTTCGTTTTATATTACTGCTAGCATAATTTATTTTCCATAAAAATTAACAAAAATTGACTTTATATGCATATATAGGTATATAGTAATTTGTGTGTGTGTGTATGTTTACGCGAATCATGCTGAATAAAAAATTCTTTAATTCTATCAACGTACTGCAAAATGTTTTTTTTTAATATTGGGTTTTTAAAAAAACCATGAGTGCGTGTAAATTATTATATTTTTCTTTAGATCAATTTCGTTTAAAATAATGCAATGCAAATGGTCCTTAACTACTAATATATATAAAATAAGTTTTAGATTACCGCTGACACAATTTATATGCATATATAGGTAATTGTGTGTTTACACGATTTATGTCGTATAAGAAATTCTTTAAAGGTACTGCTATATGATAAAACTGCAGAATGTTTTTTTAATACTGGGTTTTTAAAAAACATGAGTGCGTGTAAATTTTTAAACAACATTGACGGTTTAATCTGAGACATTTTTTCAAATTTGCTTTATTTTATATTAAAAGATTTCATATGTAACCATAAAAAATAGCGCTGTAATGATATTGTATTTTCTGTACACACAGCATAAATCAAAAGTCGTATAAAACATTTTTATTACTATACTGCAAACAAGCAAATTTTTGCCGTGAACGCAGCTGAATGAAAAATGATGTTGTATGCTAATTCTTTTACAGTTGTTTTGCTTAGCCCAGATAATATTTTTGTATAAATAGTAAATAAAGCTATACGTATATTAAGTAGTGTATTGATTTGTATAGAATCATGAATTCTGAAACCGTGGCCGAGATTAGTAGCGCTATTTTGAGATTAACTGTAAAATGCGTGAATCTAATCAAATCAGTCAATGAAATAACGAAACACATTATAATTATCAAAGCAAATATTAGTATATTTAAGCTTGCTATTAGAAATAAGGTATACGAAGACAATCGTCAGGAAAATCTTAGTAGGCTGGAATCTAATTTGGCACATCTTAAAAGCTACCTTGTACGATTGAGGCACTTGAAACGCTCTTTGGAATATAAAGGTAAAGGTATTGATGCAACGCTTTTTAGAGGTCATATTCGAAAAAATCTGATTTGGCATAAAGTACAATCATGTTTTGGAAGTCGAATAATTACGGGACTTATTACCAATTTAAGTTATAGAGATCCTCTAGTGTTCTTAGACAAGGCGTTCGCTAGTTTTAAACGCAAGATTGTTGCTTGCTTAAAAAAGTCAATGTTGAAAGTTAATGTAATATTGGCCGCTAACTTTGTTAAGCTACAACTGGCGAAATAGATTTGAAGACGTTTGCTACTGCAAATCGTCACATCGATATAAATACCAATCTCAAGCGGTGGTATAAGGAGAACGTATTGGACAAGATTTCGAAGCGATTAAAGGAATTTAGCGAAAAGGATTCTGGTTGGGCAATCCAAAAAGTTTTACACTTGAAGGTAAATATAAACAATCATGATCCACTTAAAGGAGGGTGTTCAACGTTTGTTTCGGTTCCGGACTTTATAGCAAAAAAAAAGCTGTGGTAAATGTAATAAATAACGACCAACATTGCATTCTTTGGAGCTTGGTTTCCGCTTTACATCCTGCTAAACAAAATAGTCAAAGAATATCTAGCTATCCACATTTTGATACAGTATTACGCTACAATTCAATTCAGTTTCCAATCGCATTAAAAGACATAAAAAAAATTGAAAAGCTTAACAATCTCGCAATTAACCTATATTGTATAGAAAATACTAAAATACTACCATTTTGTTTAAGTAAAAATTTTAAAAAGATTGAACCTATTAATCTGTTAGTTTTAAATAATGGTTCCTTACAATAATCTCGTCCGACAAATGCTAATGAAAATCACTTTCATTTTACTTGGATTAAGGATATGTCAAAATTATTTGCAAAACAGTTGTCTTCACATCACCATAGAAAATTTTTTTGTTATAGATGTTTAAATAATTTTACTACAGCAGCATTACTTAAGCGTCATTCGAATTATTGCGAAAAACAGAATACTTGCTCAATAAGATTACCTGAAGAATCCGAAAAATATCTAACATTTAAACATTTCCACTATCAAGAAAAAGTATCATTTGTAGTTTATGCAGATCTCGAATGTATATTAGAACCATGCAATGAGTCGGAGGTAATATTAAACACAGTCCGTTACCAAAGGCATATACCCTTTAGTGTAGCGTACTATTTGAAATGCTCGTATGATAATAAATATTCCAATTTTCAATTGTATCGCGGAAAGGATTGTATAGAATGGTTTGTTGCTCAATTGAAACTAATTTCAGAAACGACTAATAAAATTTTCTGTAACCCAAAACCTATGAATCCTTTAACAGAAGAACAAAAGTCAGCATTTAAATTTGCCTTTCACCGTCACATTTGCAGTAAACCTTTTAGTATAGATGATATTAGAGTTCGCGATCACTGTTACTTTACAGGTAAATTTCGAGGAGAGGCTCATCTAGATTGCAACATCAATTATCATAATTCTTATATGATACCAGTAGTTTTTCATAACTTATCAGGCTACAATTCGCATTCCATTATTAAAACAATCTCGTTAGAGTGTTCAGGTTCGTTAAGCATTCTACCAATAAATAAGGAAAAATACATATCTTTTACAAAATATGTAAAAGGTATGAAAGTTAGATTCAGATTTATCGATTCATTCAGGTTTATGGCATCTAGCAACGAAAAATTAGCTTCTTACTTAGATGATAATAAAAAATCCATCACAAGGGAAAATTGTAACACTGATAATGAGTTTCAGTTACTTACGCGTAAAGGCATATTTCCCTATGATTACATTAACTCTTGGGATACGCTCAATGAAACCGATTTACCCTGTAAAACAGCATTCTTTAATCGTTTGCGCAATGAAGAAGTCTCAGATGAAGACTACAATCATGCTAAACACGTTTGGCAAACATTTAATATAAAAACACTCGGGGACTATTCAGACCTATATTTAAAAACAGATGTACTGCTCTTGACTGATATATTTGAAAACTTTAGAAAAACTTGTATGTTCACGTATAAGTTAAATCCATTTCACTACTTTACGGCTCCTGGTTTAGCTCTAGATGCAATATTAAAAACGACGAACGTTAAACTCGAGTTGCTTACTGATATTGAAAATATAATGTTTTTAGAACGGGGAATTCGTGGCGGTGTTTCTCAATGTTCGAATAGATATGCTAAAGTAAATAACAAATATATGAATGCAGATTATGATCCAAATTTCGATTCTAAATATTTAATGTATTTTGATGTTAATAATTTATATGGGGCTGCAATGTCTGAATATCTTCCATATGGAGAATTTGAATTTTTAGATGGTACCAGTCCAGATATAGTACGTTTAGACATACTTAATATTCCCGATGATTCTGATGTAGGATATATTTTTGAATGCGATTTACACTACCTAGTATCTTTACATGAAATTCACAGTGACTTACCTTTGGCGCCTGAACATATGATACCACCATTACCTTCTAATAAATCAAACTTAAAAAAATTTCTTACAACTTTATATCCAAAACTCAACTATATCATTCACTACAAGAATTTAAAATGTATTTAAGCTACGGTTTAGAACTGAAAAGATTCATAAGGTTCTTCGGTTTAAACAAGCCCTTGGTTAAAAGAATACATTGATTTGAATACGTAATTAAGACAACAGTCAAAAAACAGTTTCGATATATGCTTTTATAAAAATATGATAAATTCGGTTTATGGAAAAATGATGGAAAACATACGGAAAAGGAAAGATGTGAAATTAGTGACCGAATGGGAAGGACGGTTTGGAGCTCGTAGTTACATAGCGAAGCCTAATTTTCACAGTTGCACTGTGTTAGACAAATATCTGGTCTTAATAGAAATGAATAAATTAGAGGTTTATTTAAACAAACCCATTTATGTAGGTTTCTCTATTCTAGATATTTCAAAAACTTATTTATATGAATTTCACTATAGTTATATAAAATCGCAATTTGCTAACAAAGCAAAGCTGCTGTACACAGATACGGATAGTTTGATATACGAGTTTAGCGTTGAAAATATTTACTCTTATATCAAACAAGATATTCATAGATTTGATACTTCCGATTACGACCCTCATAACAAATATCATATCCCATTATCAAATAAAAAGGTTCCTGGTATTATGAAAGAATGAAACAATGGTGATATCATGCTAGAGTTTGTAGGGCTTAGATCTAAAATGTACACTTGCAGAGTTCAGGATATGATAATAAAAAAGTCCAAGGGATCTTCGCTGGCAAGTATTAAGCAAATTTCTTTTGATGATTATAAGAATGCTTTGTTTTATAAACAGACTGGACAGAAACAGCAATGTTTAATTAGATCAGTCAAACATGATGTGTTTACTATTAAACAAAACAAAATTGTTCTTAATCCAAGTGATGATAAAAGAATTCTTAGTACCTCAACCACTGATACTAAACCTTGGGGGTATAACTATACACTCAGAAATGACTTGTAAAGCTTCAAGCACTGGCTGAAATAAAGAATGCAATTTATTTTATCTCGATTAACATTTAATATTTTTTAGTTATAAAACTTCAGTGTTATGTTTATACCTACACAAGTACGCCGTTTTTCGTTTTTGGATGTATCTAAAAATAGGATACCTTTCAATCTGCCCGAGTTGAACTATATTAGTATAAATGTATTGTATTGAAAAATAGTAGTAGTTACCGTTCTGTTTAAAAAAAAAATCCAGTTTGTTAATAACATACCAGTTAGTTTATTTGAGAAATGTATAACAAAACTTTTATGTAAAATTGTCAATGTTTATGGCTGTTTACTAAATCACTTAATAATTCAAACATGTAAAAGATATTGTAAAAACATGTAAAAATATTAATAAATAGACTGTGATTGCTAAATGATTTATTGTTTTTTCATAATTTGTAAAGGTACAGTAATAATAATAATAAAGTAATTATAATATTCTTATGCTGTTTGAGAGTGAATTGTATTTGACTATCTTATCATGAAGTATAAGGCAATGCCAAATGTATTTGGCAAAAAGTTTCTGCTAGTTTCAAATTCTAATCTAATATCGACAGTACCAGATTTTAACGCTTTGTTTTGTCTAGAACAATCTATGACTACTAATGGTGCAATACTTCGTAAATCTTCAGGATTAAAAAGTGGTTCATTTTCCTTTTCGTAGTATGATTGCTGAAACTGAGCATACATCTCATATAACAACGCAGTCTGTTTATTCTCAAACTTCAAATTTAAGTTATCGTACGGAAAAATTTCTGAATTTAAATATAGTTTCATGTTGGTTAAATAGCAATGATCAAAACGACTGTAGTTGCTCATGTATCTATTTTTTCGGTTGGTTTGGAAACCAACAATCACAAATCTTGGTTTTTCTAATTGTGTTGTTGTTTTAATGTTCCATGTATGACGTTTCGTTTCTTGTAGAAGTTGATATTCATGCAACTCCCATCCTCTAAACGGAATATGCAAATTCTAATTGTATGCAACGCATTCTATTAAATTAATTCGTTGAGTATCGTCAACGGCTACATGAGGCATTTTCCATAAAACTTTGTTTAAAACAACTTTTATTTCTTCATCGGGTGTAGGATTAATTATAGCATTAGTATCAAAACTAGAACGTAGTAAAACTAACTCATGACGGAGGTTTAAAATAATTTTTTTAAAATCTTTGCATAATCCGAGAACCATTGAAAGGTTTATTGCAACATTAAAATTCCCATTGGCATAAACTATTTGTGAATCATTCATACGAAACCACCCAGCGTTTTGTAAATGTTTACTTTGATTGCTATTATATGACACATATCCCTTCATTATAGACGTTAATCCAGGATTCCGAACACGATCTACAATGACACTACCAATCTCATATTTAATTTCATCAAAAAGCAGCAAAATCCCATTATTTACAAACTTTGCTGTCTGAGACGGCGTTCCATCTGTTCTAATTAATTTGCCTTCTATGTACAGCATGCTCTTCGATGGTAAGGTGTATACATCTTGTTGTTGTATAGGGATTCGAATTTCATCATTATTGTTTAAAGATGTGTTAGCATAAGGTTGATGAGTATGTTTTTCAATATTAACAATTGCATTGTCGAAGTAAACTTTTTCACGTACGTTCAGTATTTCACTATTCATTCTACTTTCTAATTAAATAAATGCAGTCCTAACGATTGTAGAAACTGTCGGTTTTGTGTTGTTAGCGGACTTGAAACAATCAATCGAGTGTCGATTGCTTTGAAATTTCCAGCATTTATAGCAATTCTTGACATGTTGCGTGCATTATACTTAATACCCATGGCTATTGCAGATTTTTTTTAAATGCAACCTTACAGTTAGCAGTACTCCTCTGAAATTAACTAAATTTCCATCTTGATCTAACACTTTAACTATTATTTCATTTATTATACGTGACCTGATTGGTAGATATATAATCGTAGGTGGGTACTCGACAATTTTAAAACCTGCAGGTACTTGAGGAAAGAATTCGTGTATTACATGGGCTGGTTTACTATTTAAATAGGATCCACTTGCAATATTACAATCGATTAAAACTGCATTCACTTTACAAATGTTGATCGCGTAGTCTGCTTGATGCATGACATATGCTAGCAATTTTCGCGGATTGAAACCAAGTAGAGAACCAATTGAATCCTTTTTGGTAAAATCCACATCTAGACTACATTTAATACTACATTTAAGTGTATTATTGTCAGCTGTAATTTCTATATACACTGGTGTCTTTCTAGCGCTTTGTGATTGTTCGATACGACCACGCCATCTTTTATCACCTAAAGCTTTTTGAAGATATTTATTAATTTCTCTAATCTCATAAGCACCTTCAGGTATTTCTATGAATTCTCCGTTAGATCCATAATAAAATTTATTATTTATTCCTTTTTCTATGTTTGGAATTGTGTTTTAAGACTAAGAATTTGTTAATCCTAATACGTACTCCGAATCATTATCCAAGTTTATAGGCGGATTAAAATTGCTTGTTAAAACTGAAGTGTTTCCCGTTAGAGTAAAAGTGTACGACATGACAACTTCGTACGCAGTTCTATGTACTACTTAGAAATTGTAAGCATAAATGACCGCAAAACACAGTACCGTACGATTGTTCTTGGTTTATGTTATAAAGAATTTTACATTTACACCCGCTATTCAAATAACTTATCAACTCTGTTGGCGGTCGCAGGTTTCCGTAGATGTCATAGTAAATAGCGCTACAGTAGGTAAGGTACCTTCGTACGAGCGCAAAAAACCGGTTTTCTTATGGGTTTTAACAAGGGAAATTCAAGGTTTTCGGCTTTTTCCATCTTTTCCCAAAAGGAATTGTTCAATTAGGTTAACTTTTCCCAAATTCCCGCTTTTTAATTCAGTTTTTAAGAATGTAAATTTTAAAATTTTTTTAAATTTTCAACAAACCCTTTGAATAAGTTTTATTTCCCGTTCCATTTTTAAAAGCCCTGTTTGATTCCGGAAGGTGGGTTTACATTCCTTCTTTTTAGCATTTAGTGTGGCCTTTTTGGTAGTTTAGTTTTGGTTACAAACTTTTTAATCTTCGGATCAATAATTTCAAAGGACAAATATGTCTTTTAATCAATTTCTTTGTAAAAATTCCGGATCCCAAATTCCCCTTCCAAGATTAGCCTTCTTTCGCTTTTAAAACTTGTACTCATTTGTGTTCAACCCAATTAAAATCCTGTATAAGGGCCTTTTTCATCCCCATCCCAATATTTTTTTAAATCAATTCCATAAATTTTCGGGGTTGGAAGGATCAAACGTTGGAAAATTTATTGTTTCCATAAGGCCGTTTCAAAAATTGACTAATCCTTACGTTCCCTTTTCTTATAAACCAATAGTGGAAATCGAATTGTCAACAATCAATTCCCTTATAGGTTTATTGTTTAAAATTCCACCCAAGGCTGGAAGGGTATTTAATAAGGGCGGGGCTTGGTCCATAATTAATCCTTCCCAGTTTGCAAATTTTCAAAATTCAAGCCTTGCTCCATCGGTTTTAAAAGGTTATTAAGTTAAAATTCTTCCTCAAATTTTTTTTGTTTCCCAACATTTTGTCTGGATTTACCGGTTTTTGTTTAAATTTCCACCCTTTAGCTTATTGTAAAACCTTGTTTGACCTGGTAGTGGAATTAACCCAACTTTTTTAAACAATGTAAAATTTTATTTGGGTATACACCTTTTTAGTTTAATAATTTTCAAAAACTTTTCTCATTTGGTTCCAATCCAAAAATTCATTTAAATAAGGATATTCGTTTAGAAATGAAGCCAATGTTTTTAATTAAACCTCCTAAAGGGCGGAAGCCCATCCTATTGAATTGTTAGCTGATCGGGGTTTTAAGGAATATATTTTGGTAAAATTTATTTTTCCTTTGACGGTTAACACCTTCCAAGCCTCCAAATCCCTAACAATACTTTTAATTTGAAAATAAGCTTGTATAAACCACCTCCCAAGTTGTGGAAAAATATCGGTTGTCCAAATTTAAATACAATGGGAAATTTTCAAAACTTCGTGCCTGGTCCTTAAATAATTAAGTCGGCCTAAATATTAAATGTTTCCCAACTTTTTGTTTCCTGGCAAACGGTTTCTTCAAATTTCCAATTTTGCATTGTAAAACTTCTTGTTCTGGTGTAAGGAACCCAATTTTCAAAGGGAACATAAAATAAGGGTTCAACCGTTTTTCAAACTTCTAGTCAATAGAAAACCATTTTAAAACAATCTTACCTGATATGAACCATAAATATAATGAGTCATAATAGTCACATTTAATCATAATATCCAAACTATATGGACAGTTTTTATGTTACATTGGTAACTTCAATAACATTCCAAATCTGCAATACAATTAAAATGCATTTAACTTTGTTTTAAAATTCTGAAACGAAGGATCTTGTCTTCTTCTTAGGCAGTCGAGGCACCATAATTGTTCATTTGCAGTCAATAATATGATTACACAATTTTTCTTCAGTATTAAAGTAGTGTAGGCAGCGTACAAAAGTGTTTCTTGGCATGATCAGAATTAAGTTTGGATGACACCAGCCGACTCAAGTCTTTTATCCATACATAATGGGTGTTGAATGTTTCAGATCCATCGATATGTATAAAAGCATTCCATATCTTCATCATAATATTTTATGAATCATTGGAGATTCCATGTCCATTTTCTTATTCTCCGATACCAATATAGAACGGATGAACTTGTGTTTCTTCAATTTTAAACGTAGGACGTTATTGATTATCATTTGCGACTCAAGTTCTTGATCTGATTAAGAGTCATCGAAACTGGATTCCTTTTAAGTTCAATTTTTCAGAGTAGTGGACATATTTGGACACTCTTTGAGTCTCGTTCGACCGGATGTAACGCAGCCATTATGGTCCATGCAAACAAGCTTGGTCGTTATTCTTCACATTGATACATGCCTGTTTTGTTTGATCTCAACGGCAGCTCAATATACGAAGATCCTCGCAGGATTATATTTGTTGATATTAATCCCCAAATTAATTATATTTTGCAAACACCACCCGCTGTCTGTTCTTGGAATTCCTCCAACTGTGTCACTAATGGTTCCATAACTTTGTCCATAAACCATTTGTCTATATCGGTGTCTCTGAAGATGGCGGCATTAGATGTAGTGAAATATTTATATTCTTGCATAAAGCTTGGCACCAGTTGTTTCAAACTCCCACAGAATGCTGTGTTAACTTTTATAGCTTCATCCATTTTAAAGATTCTGGATTCTTCTTCGAAAAGACTTTTACAGTCTATTAGAAATTTTCCAATATCCTTATGTTTAGATTGCTTATTAATCCAGTCCTAATACGTCCTTTAAAGGCTGAGATGGAATTTAATGTCTCTTCTTTAGCAGTTTTATTTTAATCCCTCCTTTTCTGGCTACTTTAATTGCAAGCGCATATTAATGCTTGCCAACGAAGCTAATAGCTTCTGCTTCTCACCAACGATTTTGCATTTCCAATCGCAGTGTTTATACGACGAATCCATTAGCATTCACGAAGACCATTCATAATTATGACATCATCATGCGAAGTCTCCTAATTTAGGAGAGCAGCTATATACTGCACTAAATCACCAAAGAGAGACATGTTGCTCATTAAACTTTCTGTAACAGAATGACTGATGTTAGCACACGCTTCCGTATTTATACTATTTTCCTCACCCCATATTTTTATTGATTAAAACTTATTCTAAAAATTTTTAAAGTATGAATTATTAAAAGCTACGCACCTTTAACAGGAACTGGAATATTAATAGGTATGATTATACAAACTTCTAGACACGATTGAATACGTTTTAAAGATAGATTTGCTCGATGAAAAACAACTAAAAATCTATCGACAGGCAGCGGTTTATATACCCACAGATGAGCGGGAGTGGGGGAAGGGTTCAGAGATAACATAATTATAAACTCGAAATTTGGATCAGTCGTCACTTCTACAGTAACTTTTAGAATGTTTACCAAATAAGATCGGAAAATAATCAAATTTCACCCTATGAGGCAATTTCACTCTTAGAATTTCATATGGAGCAATTTCACCCTATGGGGCAATTTCACTCTATGGGGCAATTTCACCCTATGGGGCAATTTCACCCTATGGGGCAATTTCACTCTATGGGGCAATTTCACTCTATTCTGATGGAGATAAATTCAAGGAACTTTGCCATTAAAGCACCCACAACCAGACTTAGATCTGATTATGCAAATAAAAAACTAGTTTAACATTGTTGCAATATCACCAAGCTATACGCAACAACAAACTTTAAATAAATTGTCTCTGAAACTTAAATGGATTTTAGCATTACAGTGGTACTATATCTGGTCGAACCGAGAAACACTACAATTAAAGTGATGACGAGGACAAAATCGATGTGAATTGGCATAGCTCTGACTCTCAGCAGGTGGTGATGGACCTGTCTGACCGCAGAGTCTACACACAGAATGATTGAATTAGCGCACATACAAATATTTATAGTGTACCCCCAAATAGCGAACTGAAGTCATCTAATACATGCAAGTCATTAAACAGACTAAATTGTGATTAATTAAAAAACAAGCGCACTGTGACGGGTACACCAAAAACAAATTGCAACAATTTATCCGAACTTGTTTAATATGTTTTAAGACCGCCACGGCCATCATGACGGCAACCCATCGTGGCCTCCACGTTAGAGCCAGGGTCACCATGGAGACCGCTAAATACTATGTATTGTTTACTTATTGTGATGATATTTGAATGCAAGGTAGCACAGTGCATTAACGTTTACCTCATAGGTCGCTAGACTTTCGATGTTGAGTTGGAACTATGCCACAAGCACCATGGATCTAGCTTTGGTCAGAGGCACATGCAAAGGCAACCACACACTCAATTATCACAACATATTACGCAATTATAACAACATAGTTAACCAAGGCAAAATCATATTCTTTACTAAACAAAATATTGCTGTGTATTTCAGAAATTACAACACTATCTCGGTCAAATGTTACTAATCAAGAATGTGATGGTTATACAAACCGATAAGCATACTTAAATATAGTAATAATTGTCTATACAAAATATAAAAATAACCCATTTTCAAATTCTAAATCAAAACCCAAAATTGCGCTAGATATAAATATAGTAATTACATCAATCGATGTGTATTACTAAAATAATGATATAATCACAATTAAAATTTTTCATATTTTGCACCGTTTTCAAGTCATCATCAGAAAAACTCAAAACGGCACTACATACTAATACGACAATTGCCCCAATCAATGCGGTATATTCAAATATAAAAATAATTGTCTTTACAAAATTTGGTTATCTTTACCCGTTTTCAAGATATAGAGTGAAATCCAAAGGGCAGTAGATATTAAAATAAAATTTTACTAATTGATGCGCCAGGCGAAATAATGAGAAAATTGTTTTACTAAATTTAAATATCTCTAACCGTTTTCAAGATATAGAGCGAAATCCAAAAGGGCAGTAGATATTAAAATAAAAATTTTACTAATTGATGCGCCAGGCGAAATAATGAGAAAATTGTTTTACTAAATTTAAATATCTCTAACCGTTTTCAAGATATAGAGCGAAATCGAAAAGGGCACTAGATATTAAAATAAAAATTTTACTAATTGATGTGCCAGGTGAAATAATGAGAAAATTGTTTTACTAAATTTAAATATCTCTAACCGTTTTCAAGATATAGAGCAAAATTGAAAGGGCACTAGATATCAAAATAAAATTTTACTAATTGATGCACCAGGCAAAAATAATAGGAAAATTGATTTACTAAATTTGGCTATCTTTAACCGTTTTCAAGATATAGAGCGAAATCCAAGGGCACTACGTATCAAAATAACAATTACACCGAGCTATGTAACATAACGCAAATATTAAAATAATTGTTTTGCAAAATATAGTTATCTTTAGCCGTTTTCGTGTTATCCGTAAAACCAAAAGGCACTACGTATCAATATAACAATTACGTCGACGGATTCCTTATGCTCAGATACGCAAATAATTCCTATGCAAAATTTAGTTATCTTTAGCCGTTTTCAAATTATCATCAAATAAACATTTTTAACCATAAGGTCTTAAACGCGATTATTTCGAAAAAGCAAGCATAATGAAAAATAAATCGAAAAATCTCCCTTTAATAAAACGCGGTTCTGATTGAATAACCTTGACCCATATAATAAACTTCATACCGATATCCTTATAAACAAAAAATTTACATCGTTAATGAGATTCTTATTACATCTTATTTAAAAACAAGTATTAACAACCCATTGGAAAATAACAATAAGCGTTAATACAGTTTATTCGGTATAATAATCATTAATAGCCAAATTTGCATACAAGTTAAGATACATAGATCGGCAAAATTCGCAATGACAAAATGTTAATTTTAGTTATGTTATGTTCCGGCTTTACCCCAGGCTAATAGTTACATTAACCACCAGTAGATGGATAAATGAGATCGGTTTACCATCCATGTGATAACAAATATTCACGAAAACTCGGCTTTATACCATTGTCTCCAGTTAATAATCGTGTTACAACCTGCAAATTTAATTTTGCTGCAGTTTTATAGTGGTTGATATATCGATTATAAAGTGCCTAAAGCGTTATTATGTAAGTATAAACTTTTGATCTCAATCATATTTAAGGGTCATTTGTAAATTTTTTGTTTATAAGGATATCGGTATGAAGTTTATTATATGGGTCAAGGTTATTCAATCAGAACCGCGTTTTATTAAAGGAGATTTTTCGATTTATTTTTTCGAAATTATGCTTTTCGAAATAATCGCGTTTTAAGACCTTATGGTTAAAAAATGTTTATTTGATGATAATTTGAAAACGGCTAAAGATAACTAAATTTTGCATAGGCAATTATTTGCGTATCTGAGCATAAGGAATCCGTCGACGTAATTGTTATATTGATACGTAGTGCCTTTTTGGTTTTTTACGGATAACACGAAAACGGCTAAAGATAACTATATTTTGCAAAAACAATTATTTTAATATTTGCGTTATGTTACATACTCGGTGTAATTGTTATTTTGATACGTAGTGCCCTTACGGATTTCGCTCTATATCTTGAAAACGGTTAAAGATAGCAAATTTAGTAAATCAATTTTCCTATTATTTTTGCCTGGTGCATCAATTAGTAAAATTTTATTTTGATATCTAGTGCCCTTTTCAATTTTGCTATATTTAAAAGGTTAGAGATATTTAAATTTAGAAAACAATTTTCTCATTATTTCACCTGGCACATCAATTAGTAAAATTTTTATTTTAATATCTAGTGCCCTTTTCGATTTCCTCTATATCTTGAAAACGGTTAGAGATATTTAAATTTAGTAAAACAATTTTCTCATTATTTCGCCTGGCGCATCAATTAGTAAAATTTTTATTTTAATATCTACTGCCCTTTGGATTTCGCTCTATATCTTGAAAACGGTTAGAGATATTTAAATTTAGTAAAACAATTTTTCATTATTTCGCTCGCATCAATTAGTAAAATTTTATTTTATTCTACTGCCCGGATTATTTATTTGAAACTAAGATAACTAAATTTTGTAAAGACAATTATTTTATATTTGAATATACCGCATTGATTGGGAATTGTCGTATTAGTATGTAGTGCCGTTTTGAGTTTTTCTGATGATGACTTAAACGGTGCAAAATATAAAAATTTTAATTGTGATTATATCATTATTTTAGTAATACACATCGATTGATGTAATTACTATATTTATATCTAGCGCCGTTTTGGTTTTATTTAGAATTTGAAAATGGGTTATTTTTATATTTTGTATAGACAATATTACTATATTTAAGTATGTTATCGGTTTGTATAACCATCACATTCTTGATTAGTAACATTTGACCGAGATAGTGTTGTAAATTTCTGAAAAACAGCAATATTTTGTTTAGTAAAGAATATGATTTTGGTTGGTTAACTAGTTGATAATTGCGTAATATGTTGGATAATTGAGTGTGTGGTTGCCTTTTGCATGTGTCTGACCAAAGCTAAATCCATGGTGCTTGTGGCATAGTTCCAACTCAACATCTAAAGTCTAGCGACTGGGCTATGGGTAAACGTTAATGCACTGTGCTACCTTGCATTCAAATATCATCACAATAAGTAAACAATACATAGTATTTAGCGGTCTCCATGGTGACCCTGCTTACGTGGAGGCCACGATTTGCCGTCATATGGCCTGCGGTCTTAAAAATATTAAACAAGTTCATAAATTGTTGCAATTTGTTTTGTACCCGTCACAGTGCGCTTGTTTTTAATTAATCACAATTTATCTGTTTAATGACTTGCATGTATTAGATGACTTCAGTTCGCTATTTGGGGTACACTATAAATATTTGTATGTGCGCTAATTCAATCATTCGTGTGTAGACTCTGCGGTCAGACAGGTCCATCACCACCTGCTGAGAGTCAGAGCTATGCCAATTCACATCGATTTTGTCCTCGTCATCACTTTAATTGTAGTGTTTCTCGGTTCGACCAATTAAGTACCACTGTAATGCTAAAATCCATTTAAGTTTCAGAGACAATTTATTTAAAGTTTGTTGTTGTATAGCTTGGTGTTATTGCAACAATGTTAAACTAGTTTTTATTTGCATAATCAGATCTAAGTCTGGTTGTGGGTGCTTTAATGGCAAAATTCCTTGAATTTATCTTCATCAGAATAGAGTGAAATTGCCCTAGAGTGAAATTGCCCCATAGGTGAAATTGCCCATAGGTGAAATTCCCATAGAGTGAAATTCCCATGGTGAAACCATAGGGTGAAATTGCTCCATAGAGTGAAATTGCCTCATAGGGTGAAATTTGATTATTTTCCGATCTTATTTGGTAAACATTTCTAAAAGTTACTGTAGAAGTGACGACTGATCCAAATTTCGAGTTTATAATTATGTTATCTCTGAACCTTCCCCACTCCGCTCATCTGTGGGTATATAAAGCTGTCTGTCGATAGATTTTAGTTGTTTTTCATCGAGCAAATCATCTTTAAAACGTATTCAATCGTGTCTAGAAGTTTGTATAATCATACCTATTAATATTCCAGTTCCTGTTAAAGGTGCGTAGCTTTAATAATTCATACTTTAAAAATTTTAGAATAAGTTTTAATCAATAAAAATATGGGTGAGGAAAATAGTATAAATGGAAGCGTGTGTAACATCAGTCATTCTGTTACAGAAAGTTTAATGAGCAACATGTCTCTTTGGTGAATTAGGCAGTATATAGCTGCTCTCCTTAGATTAGTGCAGACTTCGCATGATGATGTCATAATTATGAATGGTCTTCGTGAATGCCGAATGGGGATTCGTCGTATAAACACTGCGATTGGAAATGCAAAATCCGTTGGTGAGAAGCAGAAGCTATTAGCTTCGTTGGCAAGCATTAAGTCTATGCGCTTGCAATTCAAAGTAGCCCAGAAAAAAGGAGCAGGACTTAAAACTAAAAAAACTGCTAAAAGAAGAGTACATTGGGAAGATTCCATCTCAGCCTTTAAAGGACGTATTAGGACTGGATTAATAAGCAATCTAAAGCATAAGGATATTGAAAATTTCTAATAGACTGTAAAAGTCTTTTCGAAAGAAGAATCCAGAATGCTTTAAAAATGGATGAAGCTATAAAAGTTAACACAGCATTCTGTGGGGAGTTTGAAATTACAACTGGTGCCAAGCTTATGCAAGAATATAAATATTTCACTACATCTAATGCCGCCATCTTCAGAGACACCGATATAGACAAATGGTTTATGGACAAAGTTATGGAACCATTAGTGACACAGTTGGAGGAATTCCAAGAACGAGACAGCGGTGGTGTTTGCAAAATATAATTAATTTGGGGATTAATATCAACAAATATAATCCCCTGCGAGGATCTTCGTATATTGAGCTGCCGCTTGAGATCAAACAAAAACAGGCATGTATCAATGTGAAGAATAACGACCAAGCTTGCTTTGCATGGACCATAATGGCTGCGTTACATCCGGTCGAACGAGACCTCAAAGAGTGTCCAAATATGTCCACTACTCTGAAAATTGAACTTAAAAGGAATCCAGTTTCCGATGACTCTTAATCAGATCAAGAACTTTGAGTCGCAAATGATATATCAATTAACGTCTACGCCTTAAAATTGAAGAAACACAAGTTCACTACCGTTCCTATATTGGTATCGGAGAATAAGAAAAATGGACATGTGAATCTCTAATGATTCATAACCAATATTATGATGAAGATATGGAATGCTTTATACATATCGATGGATCTGAAACATTCAACACCCATTATGTATGGATAAAAGACTTGAGTCGGCTGGTGTCATCACAACTTAATTCTGATCATGCCAAGAAACACTTTTGTGATCGCTGCCTACACTACTTTAATACTGAAGAAAAATTGTGTAATCATATTATTGACTGCAAAATGAAGCAATTATGTGTGCCTCGACTGCCTACAGAAGAAGACAAGATCCTTCGTTTCAAGAATTTTAAAAACAAAGTTAAAGTGCCATTTATTGTATATGCAGATCTGGAATGTATATTGAAGTCTACCGGAATGGTAAAGCAGTACCAAGAACATGTGCCATATAGTGTTGGATATTATGTGAAATGTGACTATGATGACTCATTATCATTTTATCGGTCATATCAGGGTGAAGATTGTGTGAAGTGGTTTACTATAGAGCTACGTCAGTTTGCAGAAGACGTTGAGACGGTATTTTTATGTCCCCATGATATGTCTCCGTTGACACGAGAACAAGAAGCTGCATTTACGACTGCAACACATTGTGAGAAGCCGTTTAGTCCAGAAGACAAAAAAGTTCGTGATCATAATCATTTAGTGCCGACTAATAATTATAGAGGACCAGCGCACGAGAGTTGTAATATCATGTATCAAGATTCTCGTACAATTCCGATAGTTTTCCACAACTTGAGTGGTTATGACAGCCATTTCATAATTAAAAGTATTGCTGTAGATTTGGATGGTCGTGTGGAAGTGTTACCAGTAACAAAGGAAAAATATATCTCCTTCACAAAATATATTCCTGAAAACCTGATCAGCTACAGATTCATAGATAGCTTCCGCTTTATGAGCTCATCATTAGAAACATTGGCTAATTAAACGTATCTGTTATTAAAAATGAATTTTCTGGATTGACAAATGAGAAGTTTGAATTATTAACTAAAAAGGTGTATACCCATATGATTTTATCGATTCGTTTGAAAAGTTGGGTTACACTTCACTACCTAGTCAACAACAGTTTTACAATAAGCTAGAAGGTGGAGGAATTACGAAGAAACAGTATGCGACGCATAAAAGTTGGGAAACTTTAATATTCAAAACCTGGGGCAGTATTCTGACTTATACCTTAAGACCGATGTGATGCTATTGGCTGAAGTTTTGAACAATTTCGCACGATTTGTCATTTAACTTATGGACTAGACCCGCCCACTATTATACCCTTCCAGGGTTCACTTGGGATGCGATGTTAAAGCATACCATCAAGAACTTGAGTTGTTGACAGATATCGATCAGCTATTGTTTATAGAAAAGGGATACGTGGAGGACTTAGTCAAGTGTGTTCGGAACGGCGTGCATCGGCAAACAATAAATATTTACCAACGTATGATCCTTCCAACCCCGATGTGTATCTTATGTACTATGACGTTAATAATCAATATGGATGGGCGATGAGCCAGCCCTTACCCTACGGAGGATTTGAATGGGTGAACACCAACATCGACGTGACATCAGTTCCTGATAATGCGAATGATGGCTATATCTTGGAGGTGGATTTGGAGTATCCGGAATCCATACATGACTTGCATAAGGACATCCCATTCTGTCCTGAACATATTGATCCGAAGACTGAAAAACCGCCTGTATCAAAAACTCAAACTACCAAATTAATGGCTACACTAAATGCTAAAAGAAGATATGTGATCCACTACAGGAATCTGAAACAGGCTTTAGAAAATGGACTTGAACTAAAAGCTATTCACAGGGTGTTGAAATTTAAACAAAACTGCTGGCTAAAATCTTACATTGACTTAAATACTGAACTTCGGAAACAAGCAAGGAACGAATTTGAGAAGAACTTGTTCAAGCTAATGAACAATGCTGTTTTTGGGAAAACGATGGAGAACAAGCGAAAACATTGTAATGTGAAACTTGTGCAAAACTGGGAAGGTAGATATGGAGCCGAAGCCAGGATATCCAGCCCGTTATTCAAAAATGTTACAATTTTCGATGAAAACCTTGTGGCTGTTGAACTTCTTAAATCGGAAGTATTTTTCAATAAACCTATATACGTTGGAATGTGCATCCTTGACATGGCGAAGTTGACAATCTACGATTTCCACTATGGATATATGAACGCCACATTTGGAGATGGGTGCCGAGTTCTTTACACAGATACAGATAGTCTAATTTATAAAATAGTAAATCTGGATCCTTATGAGACTATGAAGCGGGACTGTTTGCAACGTTTCGATACTTCCGACTATCCTTCCGACAACATTTATGGAATTCCGCTATTTAACAAAAAAGTATTGGGTATGATGAAGGATGAAAATAATGGACGTCTTATGACAGATTTTATTGGGTTACGATCAAAGATGTATGCTACAAGAATTTTTAAGACAGCTGAGGAAGAAGAAACTGAACTCTTACGAGAAGAGGAAGAATCACCTGGCATCCGAGACTTTGGTGTTACAAAGAAAATTAAGGGGGATTAAAAGATCAGTGATAAAGAATAGAATCACTTTTGAGGATTATGCTGATTGTATCGAAGATTACAAAGAAGTATTTGTAACGCAGAATCTAATTCGATCATCCAAGCACCAAGTCCACACTATCGCTCAGGAGAAGATTGCCCTAAGCCCGCACGATGATAAACGCCACTTGCTTCCTGGTTCATATGCAACACTACCTGTTGGACATTATTCAATTATGGAGCAAGAGGAAATATAATACTTATTGCAAATGTCGATTATTGATTGTAAATATATTATCCTCAATAAAATTTTATATAGTTTAGTGTTATCTTATTCTTAAAAACTGAATATAATAGACGTCGTGGGTATTGGTTGAAAAGTAACCTGAATTGACCCTCAATTCCTCCTTATGGGGATTTCAATGTATGGTACAAAAATGACCAGAACGAACCTTAGAATTTCCCATGTTAAATCCCATAAGAAAACCGGTTTTTTGCGCTCGTACGAAGGTACCTTACCTACTCGCTACTACCGTACTTTTTATAAGAGGTCCAATGCGTGCCTAAACCTTCTATTCCATCTAAATTAATTATACCACATTCTTTTAAATTAACTTTCTTGGGAAGATTGTTTCTCATGAACACTCCACGGAAATATGGTACTTCTAATTGCTTAACAAACTCTATTAATTCTACATTGCTTAGTGCTCGATTAGGTAAAATCAAGTTGCGTTCCTTTGAGGTTTTGCAGGGTCTAAAAAAAGACCAAAACCTTTTTTATAAGGTTTGATGTACATGCCGTTTCCGTCTGCAATGTCCTCCATTGCCTTGTTATGACGTTGTTTTTCCGCTAGTTGTTCCTTAGCTATTTTAGTATCTGAAACTGCTTTTGCAACAGCAGCTGCACCTCCAGTAAGAGTACCAAGGGCGCTTAGGCCTGCATAAATTGGTATTAGTGGTAGAAAACCTCCTGTTTTAGGAATTGATATAATACGAGCTGATTTAATATGCTTCTTTTGTTTTGCTGTATTGGCGGCCTTAATTGCTATGTTGATTGCATCCATAATATTAGATCCTTTAGCTTTTTTTAAAGCTGTGCGTGCTTGTTTGATAATACTTTTAATACCTAACGTACTTCTTATTTTATGTTTCTTTATCAGTTTTCTTATTTTATTGATATTTTTTGGTCTCAGTGATGCACAGGCACCCATACCAAGTTTTACTTTAGCTTTCATTGCGGTAGCTACTCCTAATGCTGCTACTTTTTCACCTAAAGACGAGTCACCAGAATTTAGTCTTTCTGTAGCTAACTGAGCTAACTTCGAATCTGCTTGATGGCGTTTAGATTTATCCTTTTCTTTGGAGTATGCAATATCGTACTCCTTACAAGCCTCGTCTAACTTGTTTATTCCCTTGTCTCCCCGAGCTAACCGTTTGATTAGTTTTGTACCCGGACCGCAAAATTTGTAACCCGAAATATGCGCTTCAAATGGTAAATTGTTAATTACAGTATTTAACAGTCTGCTCCCAGTAGTTTTGGAATTTTTATATCAAGCTGTGCAGTAAATAAATAAAATATTGTGAATTAATGATTCTTTACATACTCGCCGTTTCTTATATATATATATATATATATATATATATAATTCCACTTTTTTACAAATCGAATTTAGTACTTGCAAACATGCGTGTTGTGAAACAATCAACACCTTTAACCATAAACAATAATGACATTGGCGTGCAATCCTTAGCTAAAAAGAAAAAACATAGCGTTCTTCTGCCTTCATCTATTCGATGTCTAGTTGTTGGTCCATCAAATTGCGGTAAAACCAACGTTATGATTGGGTTGATAAAAAATCCTAATGGTTTAAAGTTTGAAAACGTATATGTTTATTCTAAATCACTTTATCAACCAAAGCATCAATACCTTGAAAGTCTACTGCGACTGTCGTTTTAAGTTCTAGCCTCTACAAAAAGCCCCCTGTATACGCGTATATCTCTCGTTTCATTCACACTTATACATAAAATCTTCCGTCTTATTTTGTCTTAAAACATTATTTTCCCGTTTGTTCACAAGCGCTGTTTTACCTAACCCCCGCTATTGTCGTTTATCCTACTCTAGCTTATTTAATGTAACCGCCGTGCTCTGTTAGTAACATATCTCCAGATTTCTATGCCTGCCGTAGTTTACGTTTTATATGCATTGACGCAATTATGCGCCTCAAATTGTTTTCTAACTTAATAATAATTAATATTTACAATAAAATTTTATACTATATTCAACTAACCCTAATATTTACTGGTGCTTTGTCAAATCCGAACCGATTTTGTTCAAACATGGCTCAAACTTCGCGTGATAAATTTCTACACTTTCTAATTTGTGTATACAAATACAAATTTGATCTTGCTAATGCCCTTTTATGACTTCAGTAATATATATATATATATATATATATATACATATATCGATATATATATATATATATATATATATATATATATATTATATATATATAATACTAACATTAGTTATCAACCTACTTATAGTAGCAAAACATTACTAAAAAACATTTGCAGCTATTTGATAGTTACAAAACTTGTTATTAAAATAACAAACATTTTGTGCCTAAAGGACCTTTTTCTGGCAATTCGAAAACATTACAATTATTAACATACTACTAGTTTCTCAATAAAATTTCAACTTTAGTTTCGACATTCTTACATCGAGATGACAACAAATATTTTTCATTTCCAGGTAATAATTAACTACTGATTGATGATCGTCTAATTTAACAAATTCTAAATTAAACCGTTGCAGGCAGTCCCTATCTAACAATGCCGTAGCGCTCTTTTCGATCACATAAACATTCACTTTGCCTACTTCAACATTAGCTGGAAATAACCTACTAGTCGACTTGTAGTTCCGGTAAATTCTTTTAACACCACGTTGCTAGGTTCCAATTTACAAAATTTAAACTGCTTATCATACAGCGCTTTTGATATGAGTGTTATAACCGCTCCACTATCAAGCTCCATTTCTGTTCTAATACCTTCTATTAAAACATCTATTAAAATTGGCCTAATTTTTCTATTCACTTCTAATTCGCAATTAAATATTTGTACTTACGAATCACTTTCTACTGTTTCCCTATCAACATATTTGTTGCTTTTACAAGATTCTTTTCGTATACATACACCAGCGATATGCCCTACTGCTTTACATTTATAACATCTGGCATTTCTGAATTTACAGCTTTGACCTTTTTAGCGTTTATCGCCACAAGAACCTCTGGTTTAGTGCTTATTGTTACCAACACTTTGTATCACTTGTCGTTCTTTGAATAATGCTGTTCGGTGCTGTTGACCTTAGCTTGTCCCTTGTTAATTCCAGCTGCTTTACCACAAATTCCGTTTTCTTACCTGCCCAGTTGAAATCCACTGCATTGTCCATGCGTCTTTCTTGTTTACGTGTTTCAGCAGTTACTCCTATTTCAACTATTTCCGGCAAGCTCTTCGTTTCCGAAGACGTGCTCTCACAAATTTTATCGATAACAAACGAAATATTGATGCCTGTAACAAACTTGTCCCTCAAGATACTACCTAGTATCTCACCCAATGCACAGTTTATCGCAAATTTCTTTACGCGCGCGTGCTATTCACCGATACTTTCTTGTTTTTCTTGTGTGGCTGAATAAAATTTTATTTTTTCCCTAAATTGATACTTTAGGACTAAAACTTTCGCTAAATGATCACACAATTCTTCGTACGACTTTGCTTTCGGCAATTCCAGAAAACAAAGATTACGTAAAAGCTTATACGTATCTGCACCAATCAAACTGAGTAAGGGCGCCGCATGCCTGTTGTTATCCTTAACATACTTCATTGAATTGGGTACAAAATAATGTTCCAATCTTTTTTGATAAATTATTCAATCGTCTCTGACAGGATCAAATTTGATCACGTACCAATTAACGCCATAATTTACTCACGCACTTTAATAACTAGCCCAATTAATTACTTCTTATTGTTTTATCTTCGTCGCCATTGAAGTGTCCTTAGTCATTGTTTATGTTATAAAAGGAACAACACTTAAATTTTGGTATGTTTATTTGCTACTGCCAACTGTATAAGTTTACAGAACGAGGGTCTACACAACAATGAGTTTTACCTGATGAGCCCCTAAACGGTCGGTCTCGGTGCAGTTTTTAGTTTAAACCTTTTATAACGGCCCTAAAACACTACACATTTTTTATACAAATATGAACTATCCCATAGTATGTATGGTTTTTTATCATCACTATAAATTATATTGTCGTCATCCTTGGAATCGTTATCAGCCAGTTCTTCTTTGGATATAGCTGCATCACAACATTCAACTCGACCTATTTTAACTACAGGTACGTCTAAATGAATCAACAAATGATACTTATGCACATTAATACCGAAAATACGCACCTGCTTTGTTGTATCACTCACGGCGGCCCCGTAACTTAGTTGGAATTCGTGTGATTACTGAAAATCGATCGTTAAGTGCCCCTTCCCCTGGTCTTTCCCAATTATTTTTCGGAAACTATAAGTGCACTAACGATAATTTTTTTGAGTACTACAGATTACTAACAGAACACTATTAAACAGCATACCTTATTTGTTATTTTACAAACGGGAGGAGGGTAACTTGTAGATGTCAAACTGTGTAGAAAAACTGTTAATTCCTTGAATTCCTTAAAAACGATCCGTAATTTAAGTTGAACATTTGCAAATGAGCACAAGACAGTTGCGTTGAGTAAAAATTTCTCCATAAATTATCATCATAAAAAGTGCAATAAGTGGGGCAGTTTTACTCTACATTTCGGGTTTCTTTAATTGCACCCTGAGCAAAACAGAATAGATGCGAAGCAACAGTCCTAAACAAGAAGTAATTTAATTTGGTTCAACATTTCCTAAACTTGTTGAAACTTTACAGATTTCCTTAGAAATCACAAAACTTTATCGGACTCCCAAAACTTCCTCAGACTTCCTCAGATTTCCCGAACTAACCCTGACTTTCTTGGAGCTCTCAAGACTTCTTTAAACTTCCCCGACTTCTTCGGATTTCTCAAGACTTATTGAAATTTCCTCGGGGTTTACGGGACTACCTAGGATTTCCCGAGATTTTCTTTCACCAAACAAATGCCTTCGCAAATGATCTCTCGAACGAACTGGTTTTCTTTCTCAAATCGCAAAAAGACGATTCTTGTTTTTTGTAATTACATACACCTGTAAGAACAGCAAACTGACTACAGTAACTAAAAACGCTATTCGCTTATAGGTCGAAGCTTTGTATTCACTACATTTAATTTTGAAAGTTAACTGCGTAAATATTACTTATGGCATTATCGATACTGGAATAGTAAAATTTGTTTAATTAAAACAAACATTAGTATTTATTACTAAATCAATTAGGAATTTGTTCTACAGAGGTTGTTTAAATAACATAGATACCTGAAGATCTAGCTCTACTTATCCATTCATCACGTGATATATAACAACCTACAAGGTGTCTTTTACCTTTATAAGCCGTACGACCATGCAATACTCTCCAATTGTCAAAAAATATAACAGTACCCGGTGTCAATTTTATACGCTTTTCATTTTTAGGATTCTTTACGATTCTTGCAAAATTTTGATATGCTTCATAAAATTCCAACACCTTTTCTTTTGAAATTGTAGTAAATGGAGCTCTATCATAGATATTATATCTGTAAATTAAAAAAGTTAATAATATAATGCATGTGTAATAAATAAATACCGAATTTGGAGTAGTTCCTTCGTAATAGGGTGAAGTTTAAAAACTGAATCGACATTATAATAAAAATACTCGTTTTCAATAAAGCGATTTTCAAAGAATGTGTTGCATAGAATTTCATAATGCTTAGGATTCATCTTCTTCAATATGTGTGCTGCCTTGAAACCATCCACTATTATACTTTCGCCACCAATGCCTTCTGTTTCGATTATGTGAAATATCTGCAAACTATAGAGCACTCAAAATTAATTAGGAACTTAACATGAAATTTTATGTATTAATTTTGACGTTCTTGATTTATTTTGCTATGGAAAAAAATACTGCGTGACAAAATGTTTGATAAATTAAAATACCTAATCAAGATTCACAAAAATTATTAGAAGCAAGAACATATAAAGATGTTCATAGTTTTATAAGCATGCAAGTATTTTTGACCGCCGAAATATACCTCTGCCATAATACTTTAGCGGTAGTAAACTGGTTTAATTCTAAATGCAATAAGAGTAGAGGCTAGGGTGGGTGAGAAGGTCGTTAAATGCAGGGCCAAATCAAGGCCGTGTCCTGCCGGGGTGCAACGGGTGCACAGCACCCGGCCGGCAACCTACTATAGAAACGGCAAAATAAAAAATAAAGAAGTTGAGCCATCACATAGAGTAGGAAACGGTATTACTAAGATATGTCTTTGTCTATTTTCTATTATTTCGAAAATAAATATACATACGCATACATAACTCTGCTACAAATATTTAATTGAAGCTCAAAGCATTTACTACATTATTATTCATATCACTCAAATGTGTTTGACTTAGTTCATATAAAGGAAACTTGATATGCGAAGTACTGCAATTTTTTCAAGTGGGCAAGCATTCAATAACTTATTACTTATAATTTATTTTTATTATAAACACATCCGTGGCGGTTGCTGTTACAAATACAAAGTTATACAAAATGTTATGCCGACAGTGTCGGCTGCAGACACAAGATTACCACTTTATCACTTCGCTATAGTGCAACATCATGAAATACGAACTTGTATAGATTCCGCGAAATCAGCTACATAAAACGGCGCACTTTAGAGACAAAAATATTGAGGAAATATTGAATTTGCATTTTGCCAGATCATGCCTGCTCTACATCTGCAAACGGCATTTTATGATATCAAATGTACAACGGTAAACGGAAGTTGGTTTAGTTTAGTTTGGCAAGGAATGTATTGTATTGAAGGATGAAAGTTGCAATCAAGTATTCAAGACTAAGTACATTGATTTTTTTAAGTTTAAAGTTTTAAAACGTAGAAATTTTTTCGTTTTCCCATTCTATATATTTAAACATTTATTCTTATTTGTCCGTTTCGCTATTCTCAAAGTTTTCTGAACTTAATTCAGATGGCTGATGGTAGAAAATGACTTTCCGGTTTTCAGTATAGAAAAAGAAAGTTTGAGAAAGAAGAAATAAAAAAAGAACTAGCTGTCTCTTTAAAAAAATTTGTTGTATCTACCACGGCTGCAGTCACACAATCATCAACAAACCTGGAATTGGAGGAACAAGCTTGATTTAAACAAGGACACGTATACGGAAAATCTACAAATAGGGCAGCAGAAAGATAATAAGAAATCCGAGGCGGATACGCATGAGATGACGGATACACTTCTACCAACCGAAGCTGCTGCTGAGAATGCTGAGATGGAAATATTGAAAGGTCCAGCTCTTTAGCCGCAAGTTTTAACAGATAATAATATTAAAATGTCTATTCTAGAAATAGGACCATTGCAATTGAAAAATATTGCTTTTCCATTAGATGATTCAAATAGATCTTTCTCATATACTTATTATAACAAAAGATTAAACAATAACGAAAAAGGTCTTCAAACATGGATAACTTATTTGAGTCAAATAATGATGTATTTTGCTTTTGTTATTTATCTAATAATAGTTTTTTTAGCGATGATAATGGTGATACTTACTGGTGACAATCTCAAAATTTAGACAGACAGAAAATAGTAAGGTACATTTTAAAATTGTTAAGAAAAGGGTTGAGCTAAAAAATCAATTGACAAAAGTTCAACTGTTGACTCGGTCAACCAAATTTTAATTAAGTTGGAAAAAAAATGGATGTCAATTATTAAAAGAATCATTTGTGTCATTCAATATTTAGCTGCGCAAAATCTACCTTTTAAAGGAAATAATGAGAAACTTTTTGAAAAAGGTAATGGCAATTTTTTGAAGCTTGTGGAATCAATTACAGAATTCGATAATGTTAATAGAAGAACATATTGGTCGAATTCAAAAAAATGGCAATAATTTGTCACATTATTTAGGTGATAAAACAATAATCTATAGGAACACTGTGGCACGATTTAAATAAAATTAAATAAAAACCCTTAACCACAAAAAATATTTAAATTACTAGATACGTATTTCGACCACTATGTGGTCATCATCAGTAGGAAACCTGTTTAAAAAAAAAAAAAAATTAGCTGTTGTTCTGGAACACTTCAGAGGATATTCTCCTCACCACTTAGGCTGAAGTGAACCTTCCCAACCTATAATTTACTATATTGTTGCTTTAAACACTATCGAGGATATTCTCCTCACCCGCAGGCTGGTGTTCTCAACAACAAACAAGTGAATTGTGCCATTATAACTTAAATCTACTTAATTTATACTAATTCTAAATCTACTGAAGCGGAACCAATTTAATCTTGCTTTCTCATTGGTTGTTGACCAATAGGGAAAGCAAAGCAGATGACTCTATTGGCCCTTTATCGGTGTTTAAGAGGGGTCCTTTATGTTTAACAATTTTAATTGATTCATAGGCATTTAAAGAGGAAAATGTTGGTACCGCTTTTAACAATTTGACATTTTCTAGTTTAACGGGGTGGCTGGTTTCAAATATATGTTTGGCGACCTGAGACCTTTCATATTTACCATATTTGAAGTGAGCAATGTGTTCTTTAAATCTTGTTGTTATATTCCTCTTGGTCTGACCAATATATTTTGAAAACACCCTGGCCCTGCACAACTAATTTCATAAATCCCCGACTTTTGCAATTTTTCCACCTTGTCTATTGGATTACCTAGCAAATCTTTAATTTTAATAGTATTAGTGAAAGCAATTTTGAAATTACACTGTTTGAATATGTTATCAAGACCCTTTGTGGATTTGTGAAACGGTAGTTTAACATATTTAACATTATCGTTAGAGGTGGTTGATTGCAAAGTCGTTGATTTACGGATGTTGATCCTATTTTACACTTTCTAAAAATATTATCTATAATATCAGAAGAGAAACCATTGTAATTCGCTATTTGTTTAATAAGAGCAAATTCCTTATTAAATCTGTTGTTATTTAAAGGAAATTCAATAATCTATTAATTAAAAAGTTAAATGAAGCCAACTTATGTTGTATGCTATGATTAGAGGAAGACAACATAAAGCGATTTACATTGGTTTCTTTTCTATAAATGTCAAATTCTAATTTATTACCATTTCTAATTACTAATGTATCTAAAAGGGTAATTGTCCATTATTCTCTAGTTCATACGTAAATTTTATGCTTTGAAATTTTGAATTCATTTCTTTAAGAAACTCATCAACATTTGATTTAGAAGTGTCAAAAACTGCAAAATATCATCCACGTACCTTAACCATATTCTTGGGAAGTATTTGGAGTTTTCTTTTAACTCGGTTTCAAAACGAGACATAAATAAATTTGCTATGAAAGGTGATAAGCTATTTCCCATTGCTGTGCCTTCATGTTGTTCGTACAACTTGTTGTTGAATTGAAAACAGTTCTGGGACATGCAATGCGAAACAAGCTTGATATAGTCCTCAACTTTATCATCATCAATATCACTATCTATAAGAACATCCTTTAAATATGTTAAAGTACGTGGTATTGGAACACTAGGGAATAATGAACTGACATCAAATGAAATTAAGATTTCGTTCTCTTCTAATGTGATATTTTTAATTTTATTAATGAACTCTAAAGAGTTTTGTAAACATAAACTATTAAACTTTAAAATCTTAAATTCATTTGACAGCCACCGTGATAAATAGTAAGTCGGTGAGTTGATACCTGAAACTATTGGTCTCATCGATTTATTATTTTGTGAATCTTTGGTAAACAGTAAAGTTTTGGCATTTCGGGATTTGAAATTGTTAATTTTAATTTTAGTGTGGGCGAAATTAGGTTTGGACATTCTTTCATAACAGACTCTGTTGATTTAATCATTTTATTTAAAGGAACTTCATTTTACGTTTTTGACTATTGGTCTGTAAGGACCCTCAGACAGCAAAGTCTCTACTCTATCAACATAGTCTTGTTTATCCAGAATAAGCAACCTATTCCCCTTATCAGCCTTTAAATTATAACAATTCTTTTGTCGTAAATCTTTAATAATCAGATGATCTTTCCTTGTTTGTTCTGAGGCATTTCTTGCGCAAGTGCGTAAGTTGTTCGAAAGTTGAATTTTGAACGCGTTTCTAATAAAGGTTTTTGAATTTTCATCTAATTTTGAAATAGATTTTTCAATGCCAGCAATAATGTCTTCCAAAGGAGTTTTCAAATGATCTACTCCAAATTTTAGGCCTCGATCAAGGAAAGTCAACTCTTCATTATTGAAGATTTTCGACGATTCGTTAACAACTATTGACTCTAATGGAGGTGAAGTAATTTCCAGTTTTTTAGGAGGTACATTGGCATTGTGTTTCTTTAAAAGAAACTTCAACTTAGTGTTTTGACTATTAATTTTGTCTAACAATTTATGATTGTTGACTTCAAAAACAAATCTCTGGAAATTACTCCATTCCTGAAAACCGGACTCGGATAAATTGCACGTTAGTGCTAGGTGCGATTTATACGTTTCCAGTTCCAATCTACTAAGCTTACTATACAGATATTTGATTTCCAAATTAAGCCATTTATCTTTTGCAAAATTGATTATTGCGTTACTACGTTTACAATTACTGCTGATTTTTACGTTAATGAAATTTGGAAAAACTTTGTGGGCTTTACAACTTTTTAGCAATCGAATATCTGTTTTTACAAAACTAATTTTAAGAGCTAAGCTCCGATACCTATTAAGTTCCGAAGACCGGGAAGTCATAGTTAATAATCTATAGGAACACTGTGGCACGATTTAAATAAAATTAAATAAAAACCCTTAACCACAAAAAATATTTAAATTACTAGATACGTATTTCGACCACTATATGGTCATCATCAGTAGGAAACCTGTTTAAAAAAAAAAAAAAATTAGCTGTTGTTTTGGAACACTTCAGAGGATATTCTCCTCACCACTTAGGCTGAAGTGAACCTTCCCAACCTATAATTTACTATATTGTTGCTTTAAACACTATCGAGGATATTCTCCTCACCCGCAGGATGATGTTCTCAACAACAAACAAGTGAATTGTGACATTATAACTTAAATCTACTTAATTTATACTAATTCTAAATCTACTGAAGCGGAACCAATTTAATCTTACTTTCTCATTGGTTGTTGACCAATAGGGAAAGCAAAGCAGATGACTCTATTGGCCCTTTATCGGTGTTTAAGAGGGGTCCTTTATGTTTAACAATTTTAATTGATTCATAGGCATTTAAGGAGGAAAACGTTGGTACCGCTTTTAACAATTTGACATTTTCTAGTTTAACGGAGTGGCTGGTTTCAAATATATGTTTGGCGACCTGAGACCTTTCATATTTCATATTTCATTAACGTAAAAATCAGCAGTAATTGTAAACGTAGTAACGCAATAATCAATTTTGCAAAAGATAAATGGCTTAATTTGGAAATCAAATATCTGTATAGTAAGCTTAGTAGATTGGAACTGGAAACGTATAAATCGCACCTAGCACTAACGTGCAATTTATCCGAGTCCGGTTTTCAGGAATGGAATAATTTCCAGAGATTTGTTTTTGAAGTCAACAATCATAAATTGTTAGACAAAATTAATAGTCAAAACACTAAGTTGAAGATTCTTTTAAAGTACCTCCTAAAAAACTGGAAATTACTTCACCTCCATTAGAGTCAATAGTTGTTAACGAATCGTCGAAAATCTTCAATAATGAAGAGTTGACTTTCCTTGATCGAGGCCTAAAATTTGGAATAGATCATTTGAAAACTCCTTTGGAAGACATTATTGCTGGCATTGAAAAATCTATTTCAAAATTAGATGACATACCTTTATTAGAAACGCGTGCAAAATTCAACTTTCGAACAACTTACGCACTTGCGCAAGAAATGCCTCAGAACAAACAAGGAAAAATCATCTGATTATTAAAGATTTACGACAAAAGAATTGTTATTATTTAAAGGCTGATAAGGGGAATAGGTTGGTTATTCTGGATAAACAAGACTATGTTGATAGAGTAGAGACTTTGTGTCTGAGGGTCCTTACAGACCAATAGTCAAAAACGTAAAATGAAGTTCCTTTAAATAAAATGATTAAATCAACAGAGTCTGTTTTGAAAGAATGTCCAAACCTAATTTCGCCCACACTAAAATTAAAATTAACAATTTCAAATCCCGAAATGCCAAAACTTTACTGTTTACCAAAGATTCACAAAATAATAAATCGATGAGACCAATAGTTTCAGGTATCAACTCACCGACTTACTATTTATCACGGTGGCTGTCAAATGAATTTAAGATTTTAAAGTTTAATAGTTTATGTTTACAAAACTCTTTAGAGTTCATTAATAAAATTAAAATATCACATTAGAAGAAACGAAATCTTAATTTCATTTGATGTCAGTTCATTATTCCCTAGTGTTCCAATACCACGTACTTTAACATATTTAAAGGATGTTCTTATAGATAGTGATATTGATGATGATAAAGTTGAGGACTATATCAAGCTTGTTTCGCATTGCATGTCCCAGAACTGTTTTCAATTCAACAACAAGTTGTACGAACAACATGAAGGCACAGCAATGGGAAATAGCTTATCACCTTTCATAGCAAATTTATTTATGTCTCGTTTTGAAACCGAGTTAAAAGAAAACTCCAAATACTTCCCAAGAATATGGTTAAGGTACGTGGATGATATTTTTGCAGTTTTTGACACTTCTAAATCAAATGTTGATGAGTTTCTTAAAGAAATGAATTCAAAATTTCAAAGCATAAAATTTACGTATGAACTAGAGAATAATGGACAATTACCCTTTTTAGATACATTAGTAATTAGAAATGGTAATAAATTAGAATTTGAGATTTATAGAAAAGAAACCAATGTAAATCGCTTTATTTTGTTTTCCTCTAATCATAGCATACAACATAAGTTGGTTCATTTAACTTTTAATTAATAGATTATTGAATTTCCTTTAAATAACAACAGATTTAATAAGGAATTTGCTCTTATTAAACAAATAGCGAATTACAATGGTTTCTCTTCTGATATTATAGATAATATTTTTAGAAAGTGTAAAAATAGGATCAACATCCGTAAATCAACGACTTTGCAATCAACCACCTCTAACGATAATGTTAAATATGTTAAACTTCCGTTTCACAAAACCACAAAGGGTCTTGATAAAATATTCAAACAGTGTAATTTCAAAATTGCTTTCACTAATACTAATAAAATTAAAGATTTGCTAGGTAATCCAAAAGACAAGGTGGAAAAATTGCAAAAGTCGGGGATTTATGAAATTAGTTGTGCAGGGCCAGGGTTTTTTCAAAAATATATTGGTCAGACCAAGAGGAATATAACAACAAGATTTAAAGAACACATTGCTCACTTCAAATATGGTAAATATGAAAGGTCTCAGGTCGCCAAACCATATTTGAAACCAGCCACCCGTTAAACTAGAAAATGTCAAATTGTTAAAAGCGGTACCAACATTTTCCTCCTTAAATGCCTATGAATCAATTAAAATTGTTAAACATAAAGGACCCTCTTAAACACCGATAAAGGGCCAATAGAGTTTCTGCTTTGCTTTCCTATTGGTCAACAACCAATGAGAAAGCAAGATTAAATTGGTTCCGCTTCAGTAGATTTAGAATTAGTTTAAATTAAGTAGATTTAAGTTATAATGTCACAATTCACTTGTTTGTTGTTGAGAACACCAGCCTGCGGGTGAGGAGAATATCCTCGATAGTGTTTAAAGCAACAATATAGTAAATTATAGGTTAGGAAGGTTCACTTCAGCCTAAGTGGTGAGGAGAATATCCTCTGAAGTGTTCCAGAACAACAGCTAATTTTTTTTTTAAAACAGGTTTCCTACTGATGATGACCATATAGTGGTCGAAATACGTATCTAGTAATTTAAATATTTTTTGTGGTTAAGGGTTTTTATTTAATTTTATTTAAATCGTGCCACAGTGTTCCTATAGATTATTAACTATGACTTCCCGGTCTTCGGAACTTAATAGGTATCGGAGCTTAGCTCTTAAAATTAGTTTTGTAAAAGCAGATATTCGATTGCTAAAAAGTTGTAAAGCCCACAAAGTTTTTCCAAATTTCATTAACGTAAAAATCAGCAGTAATTGTAAACGTAGTAACGCAATAATCAATTTTGCAAAAGATAAATGGCTTAATTTGGAAATCAAATATCTGTATAGTGTTTAGTAGATTGGAACTGGAAACGTATAAATCGCACCTAGCACTAACGTGCAATTTATCCGAGTCCGGTTTTCAGGAATGGAGTAATTTCCAGAGATTTGTTTTTGAAGTCAACAATCATAAATTGTTAGACAAAATTAATAGTCAAAACACTAAGTTGAAGTTTCTTTTAAAGAAACACAATGCCAATGTACCTCCTAAAAAACTGGAAATTACTTCACCTCCATTAGAGTCAATAGTTGTTAACGAATCGTCGAAAATCTTCAATAATGAAGAGTTGACTTTCCTTGATCGAGGCCTAAAATTTGGAGTAGATCATTTGTAAACTCCTTTGGAAGACATTATGGCTGGCATTGAAAAATCTATTTCAAAATTAGATGACAATTCAAAAACCTTTATTAGAAACGCGTGCAAAATTCAACTTTCGAACAACTTACGCACTTGCGCAAGAAATGCCTCAGAACAAACAAGGAAATATCATCTGATTATTAAAGATTTACGACAAAAGAATTGTTATAATTTAAAGGCTGATAAGGGGAATAGGTTGCTTATTCTGGATAAACAAGACTATGTTGATAGAGTAGAGACTTTGCTGTCTGAGGGTCCTTACAGACCAATAGTCAAGAAACGTAAAAATGAAGTTCCTTTAAATAAAATGATTAAATCAACAGAGTCTGTTATGAAAGAATGTCCAAACCTAATTTCGCCCACACTAAAATTAAAATTAACAATTTCAAATCCTGAAATGCCAAAACTTTACTGTTTACCAAAGATTCACAAAAATAATAAATCGATGAGACCAATAGTTTCAGGTATCAACTCACCGACTTACTATTTATCACGGTGGCTGTCAAATGAATTTAAGATTTTAAAGTTTAATAGTTTATGTTTACAAAACTCTTTAGAGTTCATTAATAAAATTAAAAATATCACATTAGAAGAGAACGAAATCTTAATTTCATTTGATGTCAGTTCATTATTCCCTAGTGTTCCAATACCACGTACTTTAACATATTTAAAGGATGTCCTTATAGATAGTGATATTGATGATGATAAAGTTGAGGACTATATCAAGCTTGTTTCGCATTGCATGTCCCAGAACTGTTTTCAATTCAACAACAAGTTGTACGAACAACATGAAGGCACAGCAATGGGAAATAGCTTATCACCTTCATAGCAAATTTATTTATGTCTCGTTTTGAAACCGAGTTAAAAGAAAACCCAAATACTTCCCAAGAATATGGTTAAGGTACGTGGATGATATTTTTGCAGTTTTTGACACTTCTAAATCAAATGTTGATGATTTTATTAAAGAAATGAATTCAAAATTTCAAAGCATAAAATTTACGTATGAACTAGAGAATAATGGACAATTACCCTTTTAGATACATTAGTAATTAGAAATGGTAATAAATTAGAATTTGAGATTTATAGAAAAGAAACCAATGTAAATCGCTTTATTTTGTCTTCCTCTAATCATAGCATACAACATAAGTTGGTTATTTAACTTTTAATTAATAGATTATTGAATTTCCCTTTAAATAAAAACAGATTTAATAAGGAATTTGCTCTTATTAAACAAATAGCGAATTACAATGGTTTCTCTTCTGATATTATAGATAATTTTTTAGAAAGTGTAAAATAGGATCAACATCCGTAAATCAACGACTTTGCAATCAACCACCTCTAACGATAATGTTAAATATGTTAAACTTCCGTTTCACAAAACCACAAAGGGTCTTGATAAAATATTCAAACAGTGTAATTTCAAAATTGCTTTCACTAATACTAATAAAATTAAAGATTTGCTAGGTAATCCAAAAGACAAGGTGGAAAAATTGCAAAAGTCGGGGATTTATGAAATTAGTTGTGCAGGGCCAGGGTTTTTTCAAAAATATATTGGTCAGACCAAGAGGAATATAACAACAAGATTTAAAGAACACATTGCTCACTTCAAATATGGTAAATATGAAAGGTCTCAGGTCGCCAAACCTATATTTGAAACCAGCCACCCCGTTAAACTAGAAAATGTCAAATTGTTAAAAGCGGTACCAACATTTTCCTCCTTAAATGCCTATGAATCAATTAAAATTGTTAAACATAAAGGACCCTCTTAAACACCGATAAAGGGCCAATAGAGTATATGCTTTGCTTTCCTATTGGTCAACAACCAATGAGAAAGCAAGATTAAATTGGTTCCGCTTCAGTAGATTTAGAATTAGTATAAATTAAGTAGATTTAAGTTATAATGTCACAATTCACTTGTTTGTTGTTGAGAACACCAGCCTGCGGGTGAGGAGAATATCCTCGATAGTGTTTAAAGCAACAATATAGTAAATTATAGGTTGGGAAGGTTCACTTCAGCCTAAGTGGTGAGGAGAATATCCTCTGAAGTGTTCCAGAACAACAGCTAATTTTTTTTTAACAGGTTTCCTACTGATGATGACCACATAGTGGTCGAAATACGTATCTAGTAATTTAAATATTTTTTGTGGTTAAGGGTTTTTATTTAATTTTATTTGATAAAACAAAATTAATTAATTTGTCTAATAGGTGAAAAATTAAGCAAAATGTATTCGAAACATTGAAATTATTTAAATATTATTCAATTATATTAGATTGTACTCCTGATGCTAGTCACGAAGAACAAATAACCGCAGTTGTCAGGTTCGATTTGATTCATCACCATTAAGTCTTCAGTTCTAGAACTGGTTGGACGCGTACCCTCATTGTTTCCTAATCTGAACCAACCTACACATTTCCCTGAAATTTGCACAGTCTGCATCTATCACTATTTGTGTGCGAAAGTCTAATTAATAATATTTTAAAAAATATAGAAATTAGAAAGCATTTTTTAGATGTGTGTTCTGTTATAGATACCACTGGTGAAGGATTAACGGCCTTTTTATTTAATTATTTAAAAAAATTAAATATAGATATTATGGACATGCGAGGGCAAAAATATAACAATTACGCCTATACGAAAGGCAAACATAATTGTCTACAGAAAGAATTTTTAACATAAATTCTAGAGTTTCTTTTGTCACGTGTCTTAATTTAGTTGTAAATGATCCTGCAAAAATTTCTCTTGAAGTAACAATTTTTTTTGCTATTATTCAAGAAATGTATTTTTCCGCCATCACATGTCCTTGGCATATTTTAATAAAGAGTATTCTTAGATTAACTGCAAAACCTTTATCTCATATACTATGGAAGAGTAGAATCGATGCCATTAAAAGCCTCAGATTTAATTTAGAAAAAATTATTATATCTCTTGTCTTTATAACGATACAAGGGACAACGACACAAAATATCTTGCAAAATCATTAACTGATAAAATCAATCATATAAATTTGTGTTCTCTAGTAATTTGGTACAATATTTTATCAAAAATATATCCTGTAAGCAAAAATCATGCAAAAATATAATATTATTTTACAAAAAGCTATAAAGATGTTGAAAGAAATCCAGAATTTTTGCAATGAAATATGATATGATAGTAGTTTTACAGCAATGCTTAATTAAACAACTAATTCCTGGAGATATAAACTGTGAAATTATTTTTCTAGCTATAGGCTTGGCTAGACCAAGAAAAAACGATTTTTTTTAATATATACATAATATCACCAGAGTTGAATTTAAAAGATAATATGAATTTTTATATTCTTTATACCGTAGTATCAAATTTAAATGACAGATTTGAACTATTGATCGAGTGCAATGACGATTTGGAATTTTTAACTAATTTAGGCGCTTTAGTTATAGATAAAGACAAATTATTGAAATGCTGTATGGATTTACAAATTAAATTAACGGATTCATCTACAAAACAAATGGATATTAATGCAATTGATTTGTGCAATGAAATTAAAATATTGTCCACTTATAAAAAATGTAAATCCACCAAGGATGTTTTAGAACAATTTGTGACTAACGATTTAATTAGCACTTTCCCGAATTTATCTATAGCCATACGAATCCTTTTAACAATGCCTATCACTGTTGCTCATGGCGAGAGATCGTTTTCAAAACTGAAATTAATTTAAAATTAGTTGAAATCTACCATGAGCCAGAATAGACTTATGAATTTGGCTTTAATAATCATCGAGAAAGAAATCTGCAAGGCATTAGATATAACGGCTTTAATTAACAAAGAAAGCCGTTTTTGAAATTTAGAATTTATGAAGTTCAGTTCAAAAGTTTATAACCTTCAAGTTCTGTTCTAAGTTAATAATAACTAATATAAAGTGTTCTCTTATTTTGAATCATTTCTTTCAGTTTATATCAATAATAAAATTTACAGCAACCTTGATGATTTTTCATTCTTCAAACAAGTTAACAGTTATCGAGGAAATGCAGAATTATACAATTAAGGCTGGCGTTTTATTACGATAACTTTGATACATTTTATGCAGTTTTTGTACCATTCCGTTGAAAAAAATATGCAAATATCTGCTAAAAATAGTTCGAATGGAATCAATTGAGAAGGTTTAAAAAGAGTGGTGAAGAATTCGCACAACAATTCACATTGAATGTTCAAAATATGGTACGTTTTTAATGCAACGCCGTTTATAAATTTCTAATTGTATCTCAACAAATATACATTTTGTGTAATGATAATAGTATTAAGAGGGTAATAACACTCTGGTTTCGCTAGATACGGTCTCGTTATCTTTTTGTGCAGTTCCAAAATGTGAGGTTACGAAATCATTATTTACCCAACTTTGAAAGAGGTTTCACATAAATGTGCTACGTAGAGTGTGATGAGAATTCTTCAGTAGATCATTTGTACCGGTTGAGGGACGAGACACCTCCTCCCCCCGAAGTCACACACCCGTGATGTCACGCGGCCACGCCCAACTTTTTCTAACGTCACACCTGTCGCTTTGACACATCTGTCATCCACCATTTTTCTTACGTCAATCCGCCATTTCTTTTAACGTCTCAATTTTCGACTTACTCTGTATATATCGACTTTGCTCCATCCTGTATATACATTATCGTAAGTTTTTAGAGAAAAAAATCGACGCAAGCGGGATTTGAACCCGTGCTGCCCGCGTGCAAAACGGGGACCTCTACCACTACACCATCGAATCAATTGAAATCATTAATTGCACATCTCGTATTGTTGTTTAATTAACAGACTCCATTTTATAATTTAATATTTTTAATTAACAAGCACCACACACAATACACGTCCGCATCAGTCGACAGACGTCTTTAAACTGAACAACTTGAGGTTTAACCTTTTTTAATTACCCCGCCACCTATTACCCCATCGATTTAATTAAGAGTATCGTTGTCTATCAATAGGAGTATCACCTTAAACCTGAGAATAAAAAACAACACAATTTAATACATTTGTTTATAATTTTTGTTGGTGTTGACGTTACAAATAAGTAAAACAAAGTTTACCAAGAAATATTATAATTTTATTAAAATAATACTTTATTTAAGTTGGAACCAATCTGGTAAATTATAGCCTAACTTAAAATTTGGGTAGGGTCCTCCATTTCATCTTTAATAATAAGGGTCATTAATAATTTCCAACATGCAAGTAATTTAATGTGAATTTAAATAAAGAAGACAACACCTCTT
The DNA here is from genome assembly GCA_036346225.1 of Platerodrilus igneus. Lineage (NCBI taxonomy): Eukaryota > Metazoa > Arthropoda > Insecta > Coleoptera > Lycidae > Platerodrilus > Platerodrilus igneus. The sequence continues at coordinate 319,980 of JARFIW010001395.1, read as the reverse complement.
TCCTTAATACTTAACCTTTTCATCTTCTATTTTCACACATTTTTATAACACCTCAAATTTTTCATAAAATTCGGAAAGCTTATATCTTCAATTCCCATTTTATCATTTTTTCCAAATTGAATAGCTTGAGCATGTACCAGGACCAATAACATTTCCCTTTTGATTTAATTAAGGTTTTCTTTTGAAATTTATTCGCCATCTTACACTTCTATTAGGGTTTGGTAATCTTTCAATTAATTCGGATCATTTAATCTAAAACACCCCACCAATAAACCATTCAACTTACTTTACTCTTCTTGGTTTTATGATTTTAAATTCCTTAAAATTTAAAATTTCCCTTTAAATTCCATTTTTTAAGCATAACTTTGGCCATTCTACATTGAAATAATTTGATGACGGTCGCAAACCACCGTTAAATCAAAACAACTTCCACGATGGTATGAAAATTTGTTAAAACACTAACGCATATGTGCAACGTTTTGTGCCTAATGGCACCTTAATCACTTGTAAGCAACACCTTTTCTTTGTTGGTTTTGTCAACCGACGAACTTTGACAATAATGGAACACGGGTCCCTCGGTTACTCGGCGACAGCATCTTTAAACGAAATTGAGGAACAAACCCCACCTTTCCCCGCCGCGCACCGAGAGCCACCCGGTAAAGTTTCTTCGACAACATTTTAACTTGGGGGAAATTTCAAGTAAATTCGTTAAACTTCAAATAACGAAATTTTCTTTGCTCCGAATATGAAAGAACTTTTAAATACCATTACCAACCCGCCATTTTAAATTTTTGCCAAATGTTTTATTTTTAAAAAACCCACCATGTAAGATACCAAATATTGCTTTTTCCAGCTCTTAATTTTTTAAAAATTTTAAATCATTTCACAATTTTACTTAATAAACTCTACCTTAATTTTTAATTTTATTTCTAAAAGACACCTTTTAAAAAAGGAGTTTTAAATTCCTTATTTTGCTTATTTTCCTTAAGCCCGCATTTTTAATTAAGAAACGTTTAAACCAATTTTTGTGAAAGGTTTAACGGAGCCCTTCCCATTTTTTAAACGCCAATTCCAAACTTTCGTTATTTGACTTTTTCCCATAATCAATAATCGCCTTTTTTTCAAGAACCGCTTCCATTGCCATGGCTCCTTTGCCAGCCAAGGTTAAACGCTGTAACCATCCCCTTCGATAGCGGACGAATTTATGTTGTTCCCTAAAGTGCGGCATTTTTTCCATTTCGAATCGAATCCTTAAACCGATTGGTTTAAACCCACCTTTCAGAGCACTAAGGTTAAATCCGTCTGTTTTCCCCGAATCCTTCTCTTCCGAAAGATTTTTTAAACCTGCACGAAGATAACACCGGACGATTTAACCACGACATGCCGTTTAACCATCCTTCTGGTAAAAAGTCCTTCCTTTAAAACGTTTCAGGATTTTGTACAAAAAAACCGCACAAAATTGAAGAACAATTAAATAAGATTTACCCCGGCCGTTTAGTACCAATAAACCAAATTTCAAAACCAAAATTGGATTCCGGCAAAGATTTAACCCCTCCTCCACTGCGCAAGCAGCACCGCTTCTTCCGGCCGTTAAGAAACCGAAACTTTTTCCTTTAACGATCGGAATTAAAAATAAATGAGCCCCCGCAAATTTAATCGTCCTAAGAGCAATTATTTATAACCAAAATTAACCATTACGAACCAACTTTCAAAATTTAACATTTAATTTAAAAACCTACGTCTATTTAAAAGGGGCAAATTTTTCCAAACACCCATAATTTTAAACGTTTATTACCCATTTCTTTTTCCCGGGTATAGTTGAAATTTAATTGTTGCGGCCTTAAACAACCTTTTAAACAACCTTAAACCATCCCTTCGCCCGCTATTCATTATTTTTAAAAAACCCTTTTTAACTGTTAGGACGATGCAAACCTTTTTAACTTCAAACAACCACCCTTAATTGGCCTTTGTCTAAATTCAAACCCCCCCAAAAGTTTAAACGAAACCAATCCCCAAATTGGGGATGCCAGTTGGCCCAAACGGTTAAAAACCCCGCCATCCCCAAACCCCGACCCCCGGAAACCCCCAAACTTTCACCCAAATGTTTTTTAAACCCCCCAAACTTTAAAAAAAAATTTTTTCCACCAAATTAAACCCCTTTTTCAAAAAACCCCAGTTTTCCCTTCCGTCCCTTTTTGGGCGGGGTTTTGGCCCTTTTCCCCCGCCCAAAACCACCATCTTTAAAAACCCCCCCCGGTTTTAAAGGGGCCTTTCCCCCCTTTTTTACCCAATAAAAATTTCATTTCAAGACTTTTCCCCCTTTTTTTGAAAATTTAGGGTTCCAATAAACCCCGGTTTTCCATAAAAAAAAACCACCGGTCCCCTTTGTAACGATTTTTTGTCAATAACCATATCATATATAAGTTTTTCGAAACACTTTTTTACCACAATTAAAACGCCTTATAGTTTAAACATTTCCTTTCCCAACTGTGCCGTCAGAAACTTAATTTCTTATTAGATTCTTATCCCCCCATGCCATAGCCATCCCCGTTTTTCCGTTTGTTGGAAACCCTCGGTTTTATTCCACCACCCCTAACTAACCTCCCAAATCTGGCAAATAACCCACAATCCAAACGGAAACCCCATTAAATAAATTTTCCCACCCAAATTTTTTATTGTTTTACCCGCCAAATTTGGAAAAAATTCCAAAGGCCTTTAATAAATTTTGCCCCATTTATTTAATACCCCATTTTTTTCCCATTTGCCCATTTTAATCCACAACCCTTTTGCAATAAGTTAGCGCCCCCCCCCAACCTAAAATCCTTTCTCCAGGTCCACCTTGTTTTAAAGGAAAACTCTTAAAACCAATTAGGCGAAGTTTGAATGGGAAAACCTTAAAAGAATTAATAATATTCATATTCAATTATTCATATCTTTTCTTTGGTCTTGGTAATGGTTATTATGGGTATTGGCCTTGGTCATCTTCATGTTAATTTTATGTGGTCAAATGTAATTTTACCCTGGGGCAATTCACAATTAACTCCCAATAATCCAAATATAGAATGGATCCCTGTGGTTATTGGTTAACAACTTCGCTTCCTCGGCAATAAGCCTCACCTGAGAATCCTAGGCATTTTCTTTCCCAATTTGTTCGAATCTGGCGGAAACTGGCTTCCAAGGGTAATTAACCTTTTATAATGAAAAAGTTAAACCAAAAAATGTTTATTTGGCTTTAACAAAAAATTTAAAAATATTTTGACCAAATTGGGGTATTTTTAATTTTAAACAAAGTTTAACGGACACCTTTCAAATTTTGTTTGGATTTAATTTTTAATTTTTCGACCTTTTTAAACCGAACCCAAGCCCATCTCCCAAAAATGTTTTAAAAAAGAAATTTTGGTTTTCGAATTGAAAAAGTTCCAAGTTGTTTCCTTAAAAGGTTTGTTAAAGCAAAGTCCTTCCTTCTGAATTCTGGCGGGAAAAATTTAAGAAGCTTCCAATTCCTTAATAAAATTTTAAACTTATTGTTCTTCGTGGAATTGGAGAATTTATTTAAATTTTTGGGAATTCCAGATAATTTTGGGAATAAAAGGTTTTTTATTTTTGACCCTGGTTTTAAAAGATGAAGGTTTTTACAAGGGAATTTAATTTTAACAACCCTTTGCTTGGTGTAGAAAGGAAGAAAGGATTTTAGTTCCTTTTAAATCTGCATTTTGTTTAAAAGGTTTAAAAACCTAAAATTAAGGATTATACCACTTTTGGGCCCAATAACAAGGTCTTTTACAACCGCAAATCATACAGTTTACCCCAGATGTATTTAAGGAAACCATGTCTTAACTTTTAACTTTTTCCAATTGGAAGCGGTAACACTTTTAATTGAAGCTATTGTCGCAGTGTTCCCTTAGAATTTTTCCTTTTTGAAATTTTTAATTCCATTGCTTTTCCCCAAAGGTATGGTATCCAAATTGGGCCAAATTTAGCTAAACGGAAAGTTTACAAAATATTTGGTTTGTCTAAACCTCTGGACGATTTGGGAATCAATACAAAGAAATTACTTCTTTTAATTGTGAAAATAGTGGAGATTGTAAAATATGTCTCTGCTTTATTAACTTTTAATTTATTTTATTTGGGATTTTAATCCCAAATAAAATAAAAATTTAAACAAGGCACAAAGCATATATATTTTCCCTTTCTCCAAATTTCACAATTAAAAGAAGTAATTTCTTTGATTGATTCCCCAACATTCGTCCAGGTTTACACAACGCGTAAATTTTGGTAGCTTTCCGTTTACGCTAAAAATTTTGGCAATGATACCATACCTTGGTTTAAGGAAGAAACTAATTAAAATTAAACAAAATTTATACATGGCCCACTGGACAATACGCCAATCAAAGTTGTTTCAAAAATCTTAATTAAGTTTTGGGGAAATTAAAAGAAATTTTCCTTAAACTACTTGGAACAACCGGGTAAACTGTATTTTGCGGTTTTTAAAAAACCTTGTTATTAACCTTTTGGAAAATTATAATTCCTATTTTTTAAAGGATTTAAACAATTTATCCAAATGAGTTTAACGCAACTAAAATCCTTTTCTCCTTCTCAAAGCAAAGGGGTTTGGTTAAAATTTAAATTTCCCTTGTAAAAACCCCAAATCTTTTAAAACCAGGGTCAAATAAAAAACCTTTTATTCCCAAAATTGGAATGCCTCCAAAAGTTGTAAAAAATTTTCCAATTTGAGGAAAATATAAGTAAAATTTTATTAAGGATTAGTTTTTTCGATTAAAATTTTTTACCCTGCCCAAATTCCGGGTTATTGGTTTCGAAAAACAAAGACTTTAAATTAGAGGCAAATTCGGTTAATTTTCTTCGAATAGCGGTTTTAAATGACCAAAATTTTTTTAGAAAAATGGGTTTGGGATGTTTTTTTAAGTGCGAAAAATTAAAAATTAAAGCCACCCAAAAAATAAGAAAGGTGTTTCGGTAAACTTTTTTTAAATTTAATTTTATGCTTCCAGGAAAAAATTATTTAAATGTTAGAAACAAATCATTAAATTTTTTAATTGTTTTTAATAAAAATTTTTTTAGAAAACATCCTTTGGAGAGCTTGCGGTGTCAAAAGGTGGGAAATTTTCCTTTATTGTCACAAAGGGAAGGTGTTTAGTCCACCAGCACATCTTTGTTGGAATAAAATATTCCCTATGTACCGGATTAAAGGAATAATTTGCAACAGCCATAATAAAATTATTTTCGGGGAAATTTACCCAAAGGTTACAATCACCTTAGACCCAATTTTACCGTTTGGGACTAAAGAATAAAATTGTAAAAATTTGTTTTTAGTTTTAAACAATTTTAAGTTTTGCCCAAATTCAATTTTGTTTCCAACCTGGGACAGGGATCGATCCCATTATCCGGAAGGGGTTTTAAGTTGGGAATTGGCCATAGGTTGAAATTACCCAAGAAATGGATATGAAATAAATGGGCAAAATGGTCTTTAGAAGGCATAACTTTGTATGGGTGGTCCTATTTAAAATCTGTTTACAGATTTGGGGTCCCTAGAAAATTTAATATTAGTTGATACCTAGCAAAATATATTTATCTTAAAAGAGTGACTACCCCGCGTATAATAAATACAATATAACACTTGTCGATAAAAAGTTGTAGGAAAATTAAAGACGTATTTAATGGGGGTCCAGTATTAGAATTTGTTGGTAGTAATGTTAAGTCCTACTGTATTGTAGGCGAGAAAGATACGATTAAAAAGATTAAAGGGGTCTCACGAAGTGTAGTTAAAAAAACCGAGGGTCTTACAACCTATAACGAGCATATACTCCAAAAGGGGTAGGCATGCAACTACGCAGCAGTGCGGGAGAATAAGAATTTTCTAATAAGAAATTAAAGTTTCCATGTACGTAGCACCAGTCATTGGGAAATGGTAGAAATGTTAAACCTATAAAGGCGATTATTAATTGTGATTAGAAAATAGTAGTTTTCGGGACTAAATAAAATAGCTTAGACTAATTAATGTATATGGTTACATACTCGTACACATCCACAAACATCTGTTTACGTCCACAATGGCGATACCGGTAGTTTTTGTTTAACAAATAGTAGGAAAGATACGTTAGGTGTTAGTGGGAAGCCCATAGGATCGTTGGATTCAAAAAGAACGATGCGGTGGGATGTATGGTTGTTCCGTTAGAATAATCGAAAGTGGTTAATTGATTGTATTAGATGTTTAAATAAGCGAAAGTGTAAAGGCCTACATAAACAAAAATTTAATTATCCGACAAAAAAGTGTGCGATGTCTACACTTATAAAGAAAGTATGGAATGGTGCTTTTAGCGACCCTAGCAGTAAAAAGGGCGACTGACTTTTCCAAGCAACTACAAGAATAGCAGTAGCGCAGAGAAGGGGTATGCATGTATTATACAGTTGCTGCAAAATATGTTAGTTTACGCGTAGCTCGGATGTGTAATTGATCACGACTTAAAGATCCCTCGGAGGTTTAAAATTCTCAGCCCATTGTCGTTTGAAAATGTTTGGAAATTATCAAAACGGTAGCGGTGGAAGTTTAATGGATGATTGACCGAGTTTTTCTACCTTTACGAGGGAATTGGAAGTTGACAGACATCGAGCATCTAATTTCTATTTGGAGGATATCGAGTACTTACCGGTTCTAGAAATCAATACGTGCGGCCGACCGCTATGCGAAAGTGTAAAAGCCTACAGAAGCAAAATTTAATTATCAGACGAAAAGTGGCGATGTGCTATAGAAAGTATAAAAATGGTGCTTTGCATCGCTCCTAACAGTAAAAAGGAGAGTGACTTTTTCTAGCAATTACAAGAATAGCAGTAGCGCGGCGAAGGGGTATGCATGTATTATACAGCGCATTGTTGCTTAAAATATGTTAGTTTACGAGAAGCTCGAACGTGCACAAATTAAATTTTAATCTATAATTAACCACGGTCGTAAAAATGGAAATTAATGGGTAATTTAATACCGTTAAGCATATACTTTCGCTTGGTGATTCATTTGGAAAATATTCAAGCCCCCATTTCCTAAAATATGACGTAGAAGTTATTTAAAATTAAATTGTTGTAAGTATCCTGTAGACAACAAGTTGGTATTTTCTTAGTAATGGTTTAAAGTGTTTTTGGTTATAGTAGCATTGCATCTTCTACAGCACGACTTGCACACAATTTTGTGCGTGTGCTACCACCCTTTTGGATTTTTAATATGCACGCGATCCGTATAACATGGAAGACGTTTTCCGGTGTTTTACTAACGGCATTCGCACCATCGACGAAGCGAACCAGGTGCATGCATTAGCGCTAAATGTATTGGACGAGCAGCGGATTATGACATCATTTAGTTCCCGCCAAATCCTCAACTTCGTTCGGTGTCTTCGGAAACCTTCGGTTTGCATTCTATAGGGTACATAAAGCCGGTGCGCAAGAGTAAACTCTTTAGTTATAAGTTAGTTCGCTTACAAGTCAAGTCTTATAGTGCGGATTTTGTTTTGTACCAAAAATGGTACCTGCAAACGTTTTTAAATGCGAGCCGTGTCACGTCTACTTTACCAGAAAAATGCTCTCAAACGGCACCAGAACAAATGTTGTGGTGCAACATCGTCCGGTTGCTTATACATCCGTCCGCAGCAAAGTACTTAAACTGTGGGACTTGCGGTTTCGCTTTTACGAGAATGGGCAACTTACAGCGACACAAGGAAAACAGCACGGCATGTCATTAAGCCGTAAACGTTCAGCTCCGCCAGCTGTTAAAGGGTTTACGAAACAACCACGAATTATGTGTAAAGTATGCGATTTCGAAATGGAAAAACTACGTATGCCGCACATTTAAGGAGCAACAGACATAAAATGCATCAGTTACCGCTACTAGCGACGATGGTGTAGAAATGGTTAGCACTGCGTTTAACAACCGTATGGCTAGCTATCGCATAAAGAACGCCAGTGTCGACGATGGAGTGTCCGAGTTTCGGAAGCAGAAAGAGCGATTTATTCGATTAATAAATGAAAAAGAATACAACATACAGCAGTAAAAGTCTATTGCGAACTCTACGGCGTTTACACCAAAATGGGGAAAGAGGCTACCGATGTGAAATCCTTTAACACAAAAAATGTGGTTATAACGTCTTCTAGTAATCTGGAAAATATGTACGAGGTCTTAAGCGAAACCATAAGAACAAAATCAGAGGAATTTGAAACATGCGGGTCCGGTTGGTCTTTGGAAAAGGTGCTCATTTAGAAATAAATATTAATAAGTATAAGCCGATATGAGTTCTAGGTTAAGAATAAAAATTGTGAATATGTATTTAGAAATGTGGTTTACAAAATTTAAACTGTATTAGTAAAAATTGTTTGTAATAAAAGTTTTAAGAATTGTTTTAGATTTTCTTTAGGTATGAGCCGCAGGAAATTTATAATTTAGAGGGTGTGTAAAATGGTAAGGGTGGTCCTGTTTTAAATCTGTTTACAGATTCGGATTTATAAAATTTAGACTAACAAGATGTGCTACATGTATAAAAATTTATGAGAACGCTCAAAAGTCGCTACAGGTAAGAAATCTTAAAATGGGGGTAGCTCTCTGGGGATGGTGCTATGTGAAAAATTTAAAGAGATTTGGGTAGCTTGAAAATTCTAATATTGATTGATACCAAACAAGGTAGGTTTATCTCGTGGGTGGAAATGTGGAGAAAGATTTATCTCGCAGAGGGTATATTGTAACTTTGCAGGGCGTGGTCCGATTTCAAATCTGTTTGCAGATTCAAATTCTGGTAAAATTTTAGACTAACAAGATGTATCGCATGACTAAAAAATTATAAGAACGCTCAAAAGTCGCTACAGGTAAGAAATCTTAAAATTAGGGTAGCTCCCTTGGGGATGGTGCAATCTAAAAATTCCTAGAGATTTGGGTAGCTGAGAAAATTTAATATTGAAATACCAAACAAGATAGGTTTATCTCGAAAGATGCAATGGATAGACGAAGAAAACTATTTGTTAGGTTTGCTTATAAAGCAAAGAGCAAAATTTAGAAGATCAGGACTTTAAAGGGGTATAACTTTGCAGGGCATGGGTCCGATTTCAAATCTGTTTACAGATTTGAATTCGTGTAAAATTTTAGACTAACAAGATGTATCGCATGTATAAAAAATTTATAAGAACGCTCAAAAGTCGCTACAGGTAAGAAATCTTAAAATGAGGGTAGCTTTGGGGATGATGCAATCTGAAAAATTCCTAGAGATTCAGGTAGCTGAGAAAATTCTAATATTAATTGATACCAAACAAGATAGGTTTATCTCGTGGGTGGAAATGTGGAGAAAGATTTATCTCGCGGGTGGAAAGAATGCGGGTGTGATGTAATCAAAATGGTTGGGGTAAAAATTCCAAAGGAGGAGATTCATCTCCACAGGAGAGGCAGGAGGAGATTCTTAAAAATAAGACTTTATAGTGCGAATTTACATGTAAATTTGGTCCAGATGTGTGTGGAAATGTGGATGCTGGTGGAAAATGTGGGGGTGGGTTGCCTGATTTTCCTCTACTGATTCTTACTGAGTGGCAGAGGGTTTAACAAACTTTTTTAATTGCCAAAGTGATCAAGTTGAAAGTCACTGGTTGGTCCTACTGTTACGCACAAAAATATTTTGATCTGTTTCAGGGTACCCGTGTTCCCGAACGGTATGCTAATAACAAAACTAAGGATGTAATTTGAGTTTCAGCAACCACTTTAAGTTTTAAAATTTTTCGGCGGTGTTTTTCTTACCCTTAAGTACAATGTTCAGTTTCGTTTTAATTTGGAAAAAGGAAAATAATAATGGTTTTCAAAATGAAGGAACGTTCCAAAAAGTTCTTCCTTTTATTAAAATTTCTAAAAGTAATTCAGTGTTTCTGAAAGTTGTTCTGTTGTTAGGGTTTATGTTTTAAATTTAAAATTATTTATGGGTTTGTTAACGGTTGTTGGTATAAAATTTTTGTACCAGGCAAGGGTAAGTTTTTGTTTAAAAGTTCTGTATAAAATGCGGTCAAGAGCGGTCGCGCAATATTATTATTCGCAATGCTCCCTATGAGCAATCATTCTAAATGAATATGTAATTGTTTCTAGTGTTTAAAAAGGCCTCGCTTTGCGCGGCTATTGTACTATTCTAATTAAACTAATAAATGAAGTAAATGTACATACGTTAATCGAACACGCGTTGTTTTTATTCTACATACATGTCCAATCGAAGTGTTTTCTTTTGCTAAGCTAAGTATTGTTAATAAACTAAACTCTAAATCAATATCAGAAAGAGTCGACTTCCAATCCTATTTGTGAAGCAATAAGCCCTTTCGTGCACACTGACTACGTTTATTTCGGTTACTTCAATCCGGTTTGAAATCAAGCTGCTCGAGTAATCCACTTTCAAGCTCGGATTTAAACACGCAAGAATATGATTTCAAGCGGCTTGAACAGTTCAAGTCAATCCCAAAAATTTACAGCTTGACTTGACTGAAGCGGCTTCAAACTACCCATATAAACGGGTAAGCACTTGAATTTACCTGAAATGACACTTCAAGTGCATATTCGTACCTAACTTCGCTTCATGTCATTTTCCGGTCTTTATTTTTATCAACATAACCTAGAAGGTAATTTAATAACTCCTTCTTCTTTTTCAAACCCTTTACATATAAACGCTTGGGATTGGGATTGACAATTAAAGCCGCTCGACTTCAATCGGGATCGAAATAACCGAAATAAACGTAGTCAATGTGTTTACCATAACACTGTCAAGGAATATTAATGCTAAAATGTTCCTTTATGTAAGCAGTTTACTACTAAATGTTAATTTTAAGCTTCCTGTATCGTCTTCCGTTTTTCTTTCTTCTTTAACATCTACGCTTATATTACATTGTTCAGATACTAATTTTTCTGTTTTATGGCGCACATCTGTATGATCGCTTCGTTTCTGAATTTCTTAATGGAAGATTAACAGCTTTGCTCTTTTGTATTGCAGCGTCTTACTGAATAAGATGAATGTGTTTACAAAAACTTTTTTGTTAAGTCGCAGCAAAAACAAAAATTTTATAAGGTACATTTCCATGGCCCTAATTGGCTGTGTAATTAATTGTGCTTCAGTAGTGCTCCATTGTGCAGACATTAGTGCTGATAGTGCTTTTTTTCATTAAAAGATGGACAAAACAATTATTGTAGGGGACCTCAAACTACATTTATATAACCAAACCTACTAAATTCATTTGTGTTTTAATAATGCTTCATTTTGCACACATTAGTGCTGATATTGCTTTCTTTTATTAAAAGATACTCGAAAAAAATTAATGGTTGAACTGTGGAAACGCCCCACCCCTTCCGCTAACTACCACATGTGCTAAAACTTATTTGTATTTTCTTTGTGCACATGTTAGTGCTGATAGTGCTTTCAATAGTTAAAAGATATTCAAATAAATTAAAGAGGGAGTTGTGGAAACGACAACCCACTCAAACCGTTTATATGCCAAACGTACTGGATTCTTTTGTGCTTCGATAGTGCTCCATTGTGCCTACATTAGTGCTGATAGTGCTGCCTTTTATTCAAAAAATATTCAAAAAGTTAATAGGAGGGGCTATAGAAACTACAGCCCCCCTCCAATTTTTTTATACGCCTAACCTACTGGAATCACGGTGCTTCAATAGTGCTTAATTGTGCACACATTAGTGCTAATAGTGCTAGCTTTCATTAGAAGATATTCAAGAAACTAGTGGGAGGCTGTGGCAACGACATCGCCACCCCAACTCCGCGGCAAGTCGATTTTATTGCAATATTCCCATAAAGGTATTTTAATCAAGTAATGTTTAGTGGATGTATTATTTACAACTATGTTAGTATAGCAAAAAGAGGAAGTTGATTATTCTAAATATTTTGCCAATACCTTTCCAAGAAAACGTATTTGATCCAAAAAAAACTAGAGGAGGGGCAGAAATTTTGGATCTGTTGTTTAAATCAGCATTACTTTTTTCAATTGTATCTCAATACCTACATCCATACATTCTTATCACATACAATAACCGGAATTCTAATAACTGATATAGACTGGAAACAAATTGTAATATAAATTTCATTTATGACATCGACTAAGGCAATATATTGCACAGTTTCTTAGCAGAGGGTGGATGTACCCACTCATTGTGATGTGTAAAAGCTACTTTGGCATGAGAATTAAGAACTTGCAACTGCCAAATACAAGAAACTCGCCACATCAGAAATTTATATCATTTATAGCATACTCCTGGTATAGATTCAAGTATATTAACTCGGTCGTCGCTAAGCACTGTGCCGCTCCGTGCAAACATATTTCTACCCATTCTCTCTTCCCACTTGAAGTCAAATTACTACATCTAACAAATGTTTTTTATTACCTATTGGTATTAATTATTTAGAGATGCACATGGAACGGTAAAATGTTTTAGTTGTATACTAACTTGTAACAGTTACAGAGCTATCTACGCATCAGAGTTACATTTTGATGCATGAATTGTACAGTTTTTCACTCGAAGTGGCACTTTCAAAAATCTTGTACAAGTTTGATACAGTTCAAATGTTCAGCCAATTCGTGTTCATTACTGTTTGATGGTAAGTTCACTAAACGTTATTGGGCCAGTGCTGATCATAAATATGTTTTAATTTTGAAAAGGAGGTTTTCCGCTAGCTGCCGTTACAGATAAAGAAAGTAAAATGCCACTGCCACATTCGGAGCAAATTCATTAAGTATTACAATTTTTAAACGACAATGGACGTACTAACGTTTTTTATCAAATGACACAGATGTTTTAATTTATCAGCAAGTTCTACAGCATCTATACTTATGTTGTCTTGCTAGATTAGGAACAAAAAACATTTTTGCATTTTTGTAAAATTTCATTTGCCGGAATATTTTTCAACTTACAAAAACACAAAATGTGAATAATATTTTTTTATTTTGTAAAATCTTTCTTCAACCTTGGTTATGGTAATATCAAACGTTTGGGAGAAAAGTTAATTTTGAATTCATTTTTCGGGTCAAGTGTAGGATCTTCTGCCTCATAATTAAAGTTTCTCTTACGACGACGGATTCTTGCTACTAAATAGTGCGTTGTTATAATAGGATTCACTCCCAAAATTAAGGCAAGTTCTTTAGCGTCAGTTAACTTACTTTCAAAAATTTGACGTTTTTCTGACTTTTGAACTTTGCAAAGAACTCTCTAGCATTGCGACTGCTGTTGCTACATTCACTTCAATACTTAGCAACAATCTACGGGTAATATTTTTTGCGTTAGAATATTATGCCAAGTAACTAAGCAGTGAAGAAATTTAAATTCTGCCACTTTGGCTGCTAGAGACAGAGCCTTCTGTTGCGCCATTTTATTAAATGTTTCATTCTCAGCTACATCTGTCAATGCAACATACACACCGGCAATGTTTAGTCTTAAAGGTCTGAATGCATCTAGTCAACTGTCCCATCGGGTAGACTTAGAGGTTTTAAAGAAGGTCAAAATATGTTGTTTCAATGTTTCCCAATGGCGAGTAGAAGCAGAAAAACATATAAAGTTTTTGAATCAGGTCGAAAATGAAATTGCTGCTATAGACGACATAGCATCATCGTTAATAACCAGATTTAAAAACTGGAACTGCACAGAACAAAGAAAACTCTCGAATTTAAGTCCAATATTCGCTTTTAAGCCGCAGCTTGTCTTCCTTTTATATTCGCAATATTATCGTACTCTTGTCCTCGTAAACTATCAAGTGAAATGTTCATAATAGTGAGCATACTTACACTGATATCAGTTAAAGCACTTCCAGTTGTTTCATTTACAAGAAAAAGGTCCAAGAAATTGTTCTCCCACGCATTATTGGTAATGTTGACAAATCTAACTATAAGTATCATTTGCCATCTATGACTGATGTCTGGGGCAGGGTCATCTTTTTCCAAAACATCTTGCATCGGCAAATTTAATTGAAAAAACTGTTAAAATAGTCAAGACACCATATGAACGAAAAATTCTACTGTGTTTCGCCAGAATAGGTACAGCCTAAATGATTGACCGGTGTGAAGTTAGCAGTAAAATTCTAGCAGTAATTTTTACAAGGAAAGAGATGTACAACTGGCAGTAAATTCCCAGCAGTAAATTTTTCGTGCAAACTTTATTAAATAGACAAAATGCGATTTCAGAAATGGAGCTACACTTACACCTTCCGCCTTGGCACAACTATTATAATGACCACCCTTACAGTCCCAGTAGAACCAAATTACCTTTCGACCCATATGGATTTCAAAAACCCTCCTTAAATAATAAAGTGAAACAAATCAAATAGCAGAAAGCCGTCGAATTACACCTTCCACTTAGGCACATATATTGTAAAAACCTTCCTTAATGCACCTGCCAAAACCAAAATTACTTGCGACCGGTATGGGTATCATAGTCGACCTGTGTAAGCTTCAAAAACCATCTTTTAATGATATAAATAAAAAAAAATCAGAAGTGGCAGAAGGCCATCGAGTTACACCTTCCGCTTTGGCACATATATTGCTAAGACCTTCCTTAATGTACTTGTAAAAACCAAATTTACTTGCGACCCGTATTGTACCAAAATCGACCCCTGTAAACTTCAAAAATCGTCTATTAATGATATAAATAGAAAAAAAAGCAGAAGTAGCAGAAGGCCATAGATTTACACCTTCTGCTTTGACACATATATTGCTAAGACCTTCCTTAATGTAGCTATAAAAACCAAATATACTTGCGACCCGTATGGGTATCAAACTCGACCCCTGTAATCTCCAAAAACCATCTTTTAATTATATAAATAGGAAAAAATCAGAAGTGGCAGAAGGCCATCGAGTTACACCTTCCGCATTGGCACATATATTACTCACATCTTCCTTAATATACCTGCAAAAACCAAATTTACTTGCGACCCGTATGGGTATCAAAATCGACCCGTATAAGCTTCAAAATTCATCACTTAATGATATAAATAGGAAAAAAATCAGAAGTAGCAGAAGGCCATCGAGTTACACCTTCTGCTTTGGCACATATATTGCTAAGACCTTCCTTAATGTACCTGTAAAAACCAAATTTACTTGCGACCCGTATGGGTATCAAACTCGACCCCATGTAAACTACAAAAATCGTCTATTAATGATATAAATAGGAAAAAAATCAGAAGTGGCATAAGGCCATCGAGTTACACCTTCCGCTTTGGCACATATATTGCTACGACCTTCCTTAATGTAACTGTAAAAACCAAATTTACTTGCGACCCGTATGGGTATTAAACTCGACCCCTGTAAGCTTCAAAAACCATCTTTTAATGATATAAATAGGAAATAAATCAGAAGTGGCAGAAGGTCATCGAGTTACACCTTCCGCTGTGCCAAAGCGGAAGGTGTAACTCGATGGTCTTCTGCCACTTCTGATTTTTTTCCTATTTATATCACTAAAAGATGGATTTTGAATCTTACAGGGGTCGAGTTTGATACCCATAAGGGTCGCAAGTAAATTTTGTCTTTGCAGATATATTAAGGAAGGTCTTAGCAATATATATGCCAAAGCGGAAAGTGTAACTCGATGGCCTTCTGCCACTTCTAATGTTTTTCCTATTTATATCATTAAAAGATGGTTTTTGAAGATTACAGGGGTCGAGTTTGATACCCATACGGGTCGCAAGTAAATTCGGTTTTTACACGTACATTAAGGAAGGTCTTAGCAATATATGTGTCAAAGCAGAAGGTGTAAATCTATGGCCTTCTGCTACTTCTGCTTTTTTTTCTATTTATATCATTAATAGACGATTTTTGATGTTTACAGGGGTCGATTTTGATACAATACGGGTCGCAAGTTAATTTGGTTTTTACAGGTACATTAAGGAAGGTCTTAGCAATATATGTGCCAAAGCGGAAGGTGTAACTCGATGGTCTTCTGCCACTTATAATTTTTTTTTCCTATTTATACCATTAAAAGATGGTTTTTGAAGCTTACACAGGTCGGCTTTGATACCCATACCGGTCGCAAGTAATTTTGGTTTTTGCAGGTGCATTAAGGAAGGTTTTTACAATATATGTGCCTAAGTGGAAGGTGTATTTCGACGGCTTTCTGCCATTTGATTTGTTTCACTTTATTATTTAAGGAGGGTTTTTGAAATCCATATGGGTCGAAAGGTAATTTGGTTCTACTGGGACTGTAAGGGTGGTCATTTTAATAGTTGTGCCAAGGCGGAAGGTGTAAGTGTAGCTCTATTTCTGAAATCGCATTTTGTCTATTCAATAAAGTTTGCACGAAAAATTTACTGCTGGGAATTTACTGCCAGTTGTACACCTCCTTCCTCGTAAAAATTACTGCTAGAATTTTACTACTAACTTCACACCGGTAAATGATTGTATGAATTTATGCAGTAATTGTTAATATAAATCATTTGAAGGATTTTCTTTAATATTTTTATGGATAAATAACATAAGGCAATTATATTAGTAGCTAAATTTATATAAACACTTTCTTAATTAAAATAATTGACATGTTTGTAATCTGTATGTTATCAAATGTAAACGGTGAATTGAACCTGTATATATACAAAACTATTTACTCCCGTCTGGTTCAGAAGTTTTAATTCATCTTCAGTATATTTCTATGTTACCACTTAAAGCCGTATTAGCGGAGCAACATGGCAGCAATTGAGATTTAACCTGAAATGTAAACATGAGATAAAGTTACAGTTTTAACTCCAACCATGGAAAGATTGGTTTATTCCTGGTCTCTAAGACTAGTACTGTGAATTAGATATCAGACAGTCGAGTGGACCTAACTAATGGAATTTAGTTTCTACTTTTTTAGAATCAGTCAGTTAAACGCACTGGCTGTTGGTGTTATTAAAATTTTTAGTTATTAACGAGCAAGAAAAAAAAATATGGATGTAAGCTATCTTTGGTTTAGTTTCGGATCAAATGTTAGCTTATGTAAGTTATAGTACTAGATAATCATTATTTTCGTCGTCGTATGGTTGAAGTACGCAACAATGGCCGTCACAGCTGTTAGCGATTGCAACTGGTTTAGCTAAAGATTGCTTCCTGCATGAATTTGTTTATGCTGGTCCGCAATTAGAAGCACTAAAACAGGCATCAGACTTTGAAAAGGATTACTTGGGATATCGTATACTTAGAGATGAGTTTGAATTAGTATTAAAAAGTCTGAAAACTAATAATGCACCGGGTATAAATAAGGTACAAGCAAAAACTATAAAAGCCGCTGGACAAGCAGTAACAGAAAGTTTCTTCCAACTTGTAACGTATATGAATGAGACCGACAAGATACACAAATTTTTCAAACGTAACACCATAGTCACTATACCAAAAAAGAGAGGTGCGGATAAATGTGAAAATTTTCGACCACATGTGTGACTGCACACGTATCAAAAATTTTAACTAGATTTGTACAAACGTAAATGACTAAACGACATAAAAAATTACTAGAAAAAGAACAATTTGGTTTAAGCGAAACATGGGAACACGGGAGTCCATCTTAACTTTAAAGGTGATAGTGGAAAAAACAATAAAAAAGGGAGACAGTATGAATATAGAGTTTGTAGATCTGGAAAAGACGTTCAACAGTGTAAAATGGGAAAATAGGAATAAACGGATAGTACATAGCTTATACAAGGAGCAAACAGCTGTAATAGAATTAGAGCAGAAAACTAGAGAAGTAAATATTAGGAAATGGGTGAGAAAGGAATGTGCAGGGACAAACGATTGATATGCTTATATTTGTAGATGATATAGCGTATTTGCATCTAGCAAGGAAGAGTTAGAAGCAGCTTTTAATGAAATGGAAATAGTACTAACAGAGAAACATGGAATGAAAATCAACAAAAATTAAACTAAGATACTAGTATGTAATGGATGGGAAAATAAGTCAAACACCAGAATAGAAATAGAAAACTAAAACTTACAAGAGGTTAAGAATTTCTGTTACGTAGGAAGCCAAATAACATAAGATTGGAAAAGTGTAAAAGATATAAAGCAAAGATTAGCGCGATGCCGTGCTCTATTTAACAAAAAAAAACAACTACTACGTTTAAAGACGATAAACATAGAAACAAAAAAAGGATTAATGAAAGCATATGTGTGGGGCACAGTAATGTACGGCTGTGGAACATGGACAGAAGCAGTAGCGGACACAAAAAAAGTAGAAGCTTTTGAAATATAGTGCCACAGACGTTTGCTGAAGATAACGTAGACAGACAAAGTTAAGAACAAAGAGGTTCAAGAAATGGTAGGGGAAGAAAAATATGCGAAAAACTGTAGAAAATGAGAGAAATAGGATGGTAGGTCACATACTAAGGCATGATGTAATAGTGCGAAATATATAAGAAGCAGAGATAGCAAAAAAAAGGAAGGTGAAGGTAGACCTAGGTTAGACTATTGCACACAGATAGTGATAGATGTAAGCTATCAGAATTTGAAAGAAATGTGTAGGTTAGCTCAGAATAGAAATCAATGGAGATATGCGTCCAACCAGTTTCAAGACGAAAAACCTAATAATAAGAAAAGTAATTGTTTACTCAACCAATACTGATTGTGCGAAAGAATTAATTTGAATAATAACCATAATAATAATAGTAACAATTATAATAGAAAAGATAAATAACTACAAAGTGCTATGGAAGTGGAGTAGTCCTTTTGGGTACACCACTAAAAAATAAATAACGTTTTTCTGTCGAATGAAATATTCGGGTAGGTTGAATCCAAATTTAGCGCCTAATAATTATTACTAAAAGCGTAAAAATGAATAATAATAATAAGAAGAAAAAATTTGGAGAATGTCTAAGTTTGGGGAATCTTGGTAGCTGTCGGGTTGCTTAACACCCTTAACATACCACTGAAGATGGGTGACGTACGATATATATTTAGAGAACAATAGAAGGTGAGCCGTGCTGTATCTAACAAGAAAGAGAATAAACATAGAAGCATGGACAAATTTGTTGATAGCATATGTGTGAAACATGGCACGGTACGGCTATGTAATGGGAATAGTAGGAGAAGCAGACAGGAAAAAGGTAGAAGCCTTTTGGAATGTGATGCTTTAGATGTATGGCGATGATAGCACGGACAGACAAAGTTAAGAACAAAGAAGTCCTAGAAATAATAGTGGAAGAAAAATATCTGTGGAAAACAAAAAATAGGAGAAATAGAAGGATATAACACGAGTAGATTATCTATGGAGAAGCTGAGCCAGCCCTTTTTAAAGGGTCATAAATATCTTGTAAAGGGTGTGTGTATTATAGAAAAGAGAAGTATGTATGTGTGAAGGTCATGTATGTGTAGGTGTGTGTGTGTGTTAGTATTAGTTAGGTTTGAGGATAACTATAGTATAGCTATGGAGAAGCTGTAGTCATGTATGGGTGGTGGTGATGTTAATGGAGAAGTCGGGCCGCCCTTATGATAAAAGTGTAGATATCGATCGGGTGTGTTGTTTTATTTTCGAAAAGAAAGGTATGTATTATTATGTGTATAGGTGTAGGCGTGTGTTTTTTGGGGGGTGCGTGGTGGGCGTGTGTGTAATTGTTTTAGTCTAAGATGAAATATCGTAAGGGGCGCGCAAGTCGTGCGAACGTGTTTTTGTTTTAAGAATGTGTTTTCGGGTATCGTAGTGGTCGCGTTCGTCGGGGGTGTGTGAGATTGGTTCATGAAAGGAAATATAAAGGTGTGTACGCGTCGTATATCGAAAAATCGAATCGTTCGGGGTATAAATGGTTCGATGACGTGTGCGTGTATTTTTTGCCTCCGAGAAGATGAAAAAGTGTGCTATTTAATTCGTATACATTGTATGTCTGGGGCCGCCGCCCGGACGTGTCGGGGTAATAAGAATCGTTTATTTATAAGAGGTCGATGTAGAGGTCAAGTATGTGTAGGCGGCGACTTCTTTGTATGCGAGTTTGTAATGATTTAAAATAACGCAGAGATTCCAGATTGTCGGCAAAAAAATATGGGGTCACGATGATCTCAAAAGAGGTCGGACACGTGCAAGACGTTTCAAGTAATCTTTTAATAATTTGAAAATGTTACGCTCGATATGTCGTAATCAATTATGATGAAGTATAAGGAGAATTAGGCTGGGGAAATAACCGCAAGGTTTTTTATTATACAGGTGTCAATAAAGAAAAATAATAGCGTACTGCGTTTGTATCTGAAAAAAAAAAATTTCTCCCCTACTACGAATAATAGTTTCGTCGTCTTGGTAAAAAAAATATCCAAAATATTTTTCTATTTATTATTGTGTAATTATTCGAACGGTAAACATCGTGTGTGGAAAGTGTAAAAAATGTCTCAAGCTTCGGACGAATTAAAAATTCCAGACGCGCCTACCTCAACGCGTGCAATTTTAAAACAATTGAAAAGTGCTTGCAACGTAGGTCGAAAACGTCACTATGAATCGATGCTGCTAAATCTGAAATGTAATCAGATTGTTTCTAATGCAAAAAGCAAGCGTGATAGGGCGATCAGAGGGGCAGGTATTAGTAAAAAGAATGGATCCGGCGATAATACTAGTGCGAAGGACGACGACGAGGGTTATGCGAACGACGTCGAAGTCGACGATCCTGCTGAAAATTTCGATAGATTAACATCAAAGAAGAATGTCAAAAGACGTAGAACGTCGAACAATATCGTGTGGGTCGATTTGAAATCGGCTTTCGCCCGCAGGATACGTTCGAGTGCTGTGGTCAATTTATATCACATAGATCCCGTGCAATTTTTAGAAGATGCATTCGCCCTAATAGAGCGACGTTTGAGAAAATGTTTGAGAAAATTCGGCTCTCTTAAAATTAATTTCGTGTTTAACGGTGAATACGTAAAGCCCAACGCATCAACATCATCATCTTCAGAAGCCGTGGATACATCGTTATCGTCATCATCATCGTCATCGCTCAGACATTTTACTACTAAAAATTATAAAATTTTAAAAATTGAAGACTTTCAAACGCAAGTTAAACCCGAAGCCATTCAGGAATTGAACAATAAATTAGGCAAACATACCGAAAAGCAAAGCGGGTTAGCTCTTTCGAGAATATTAAATTTAGGCGTCAATATAAATCATGCAGGAACATATAGTATGCATTCTTAAGGAAGGGGGATAAGAAAATTGTCTACGAGATGATATGTTTATTTTTAATCATATACGTTTGTAATATAGAAGAATGTTGACGGTCGAGGATCTTACGAAATTACCGCTCGAGTATATCGAGAGGCATGCAAGTAAAAACGTCGCCAGAAATTTCGATAAATTACCGGAGTATTTGCAAAAACAATTATGGACGCATCGCTATTGTTTAGCGCATGGCTTACAATCGTCGTCGCATGCAGATCAGATAGATGGACCTCCTCTGCAATTAAAATCGTGTCCTGAATGCGCATGTTCTACCCCATATGTACGCGCGCACAACACATCGCAGCCCTGCAATAAAAACCTATGAATGCAATTAAAAATGCTCATTGTTCGAAATGACTCCTAAAGGACCGCCCGCAGCCGTCGCAGCATATCTCGCCTACTCTTTAATATGTAATAATTACCTATACATATTTAAACCGAGCGTGCCCTCCTGGCAAAGAAATCCGGTTCCCGTAGATCCTCCGAATGCATTCGTATGTTTCGAGGTTGTTGAAAATAAAGACGTTTTGGCATTGTCGAAGTCTGAGTCGTCACAACAAATAAGATGCTCTCGCTCTAAAGATTGGAAACGTATGGAATCAATTACCATGCAGCTGCAACAGCAATGGCAGCAGCAACAGAACCATTCGGAAGAGGTTCCCTTATCGCCATCATCAGAGACGTCGTCGTCGTCGTCGTCATCGTCCGCGGTATCGAGAGACCTTTTAATTTATAAAAGTTATCTAGGAGGAGGAGGAGGACGCCTTCAACGACGACGAGAAATAGAAAACGTAGATGGATCCGGCGACGGCGAGGACAGCAACGACGACGACGACGACGGTGCCGAATGGTTGAACAATGGATGCGCGGGCGATTGTGTCGGAGACGGAGTTGGCATTGATCCTTTTCTGATGTTTAAAATAAGATTTAAATATAATAGCAGTTTTACGGAGACCGAATGGTACGTCATGCCATGGAATCATAAACGAATCGCCTTCGAAAGAGAAAGACAGAGCGAGAAAAAAAAAAAGATCGAGAATTTGATAGTTCAGATGGTGTATGGACGTATTTAGAACACATCGTACTTATGCAATTAATAGGAGCGTGGGCATACTACATCTATTACAAATATAAAAATAAACTATGCGCGCATGAGCAACATCGTTTGCGCTCGAACGAAAACCTACGCATGCAAAATAATTTTCAGTTCTAACCGGGAGGTATCTTCGTTCAGGGTGTGTCTGTGCGCGTGAAATTTTGCACTTAATTAAATAGCAATTATGGTGAAGTATATTCAAGACGAAAATAATCATACAAGTGGTGACGACAGTCAAGTATTTTTAAATAACGATGATGATGACGTAATTTCGTCATCATCATCATCTACGTGTGCAGTATCTGGATCGCCGCAAGTTTTCTCATGTATTTATGTCTACGATAACGCTCAGGTGATGGATCCCCTGATATGTAGCACCGAATACCGATTGAATTCCTCCAAGGAGAATGCGCAATGGTGCGCTCACGGCCATACGATCGAAGTGGGCTTAACCAAACGAAAGAGCAATATGGATTTTAGCCCTGTTATCAGACTTATATGCCCAAACAGATTATGTAAAGAAGGCGAATTGCAAATGGACGAAAACGAGTGGAAAGTTTTGTCGTCTATCAATATCGAACATAAATTTAGAAAATTTTTTTCCAACCGCTCGGATACTGCCAAGGTTGCATCTGCAGGCGCTACCGCCGCCTCCGTAGTCGCAGACGTATGGCACTGGAGGCGTGAAATGCATCAGACGATCGACGGATACTTGGAAGTGGAATTTAAAGACGAATACGAGTCCATTCATAGAGTCGAGGTGCAAAAAACTGCTGCGGCTCTCGCCGCATTAGAATCAACAACAACAGGATCCGGATACAATGTTGCGCGAATTTCTCTCTCCCGCGAAGAATTTGCAAAAGTGTTTACTCTAGCGCCTCTTATAATGCTCAAATTAGAAATATTGAAAGGACAAGATTTTCAAGAGTTCTACGATAGAAATATAGAGTGCGTCGCCACTTGCCTTCCCGAAGAGTTTGGAGCTTACGCGTATAACAGGTGCAAGAGCAGTAGCGGCGACGGCGACGATGGAGGTGAAGGCGGGCCCCTCCCCGCGGATGCTGGACTTTATTCGAACATGCAGGATCAAATCTTATGTCGAGTCGAGATGATAAGCGAATACGTATTTGGAAATCCATCCCTAAGTACCCTAAACGTTCTTTACGATATCAACAGACTCGGCTTATTAGAAATCACGCGCCATTTCCCTCACAAAATTGTCGATGACGTATTATGTTTATATCAAAAGAATTTAAATGTCGAAATGAAACCTTTGTATTTTAAAGATAGTGTATGATCCTTTTTTGTAAATAAAATTTATTCTGTATGCAGTTATTTTTTTATATATATATATTTAAATTGTTACGTTATTGCAGGAGAGATGTTAGTCAATGTTGGTACACGGGGGCGAAGGGTTGTTTAACAACCTCTTAAATAAATTGCCCTTCAAACTGCACCTTCCTGGTCATAACTTCTGCGGTCCCAGAACCAGGCTACAAGAGCGTTTAAACCGCGGAGACAAAGGTATTAATCCTCTAGACGAAGCGTGCAAGCAGCACGACATCGCGTATTCGCATCACAAAGACGTGGAGCGCAGGCACGAGGCCGACAAGGTCTTGCAAGAAGCGGCTTGGCGGCGAGTCAAGGCCAAAGATTCTAAGTGGTCCGAGAAGCTCGCAGCGTTGGGCGTAACAGCTGCAATGAAAGCGAAACGCAAACTAGGAATGGGAATAGACATGAAAATGGCTGTGAAACTGGATCGTCGACAGCGAGGACGACGACGACGACAAAAACGACGACGTCGAGTACGTCGATGCTCGGGTAAATTCAAAGACAATAACGGCAACGTCGGCAGAAAATGCTCCTTCAGAGGCGGTCTTATAAGTAAAATATCTAAAGAAATCAGAAAACAAAGCATCAAGAGTAAAGGACACGGAGATGCTTCGCATAATCGTCTCATTTCGAGCGCGATGAATGCCGCAAAAATTATAGTCAACAGGTTGGGAGGTCGTTCGAAAATTAAAGTACCGCGTATAATACCGGTGCCCAAGCGAGGAGGCTTATTGCCCTTGATTCCGATATTTGCGGGTCTTTCGGCGCTCGGAGCACTGGCCGGCGGAGCGTCGAGCGTTGCAAACGCCATCAATTCGGCCAAAAATGCAAAGAGGTATTTCGACGAGAACGCACGTCACAACAGAGCCATGGAAGAGAAAAAAGTCGGCAGCGGATTGTATTTAAAGCCTCACAAGAAAGGTAGCGCCTTGTACTTGAAACCTTATCTGGGGGATTCAAAAAACGGATGACTTCGACGGTGTCGAAGAATGCTAAGCTCGCCACCGCCACCACCACCACCCTTACACCTCCCATGCGCGCATTGACCGATCTCGATCTGCACAAATATGCTAAAGGTGTTCCGTATTTTAGAGGCGTGTACATGCGAGACGAGTTGCCGCTAAAAAGACGCGACGGAAGCTTAGCACCGCCGTGGCGAAACGAAAGTGGTATCATAAATTTAGACGATGGATCCGGTCCGGGCACGCATTGGGTCGGTTATAAAAAAAGGGCCAATACGGTGATATACTTCGATAGTTTCGGAGACCTGAGGCCTCCGAGGAAGTCTTAAGATATTTTCACGGTAGCGATATATATTATAACGTGAAAGGAGCAAGACTTTAACACGATCGTGTGTGGTCATTTAGTGTTGAAATTTTACATAAAGAACCATAATGCCCTCGGAGCGCTACAGTCATGTCTAGGACATTCACGATATTCGGGTATGGAAATACCATCAGCAGCGGTACGCTATACCCACCTGTGAAACTGAACGATGGCGGCACGTACACCTGCGGCTTGGTGGGTCTTTACGCGTGCAACACCGTTCGAAATATTTACGAGGGAAATAATAAGTTCTATTACGATAAAGATAAAGAAATCACCATCGACGAGGGATGCTACGAAATAGACGAACTAAACACGTTCCTGAGAAAAAAGATATTGGAGTCGGCTAAAGCCAACAAAGAAATTAATTCGTCCGTTACTTTGGACGACGACGGATTGGTTGACGGCTTGTTTTCTTTAAGAGCTAATAATAATACCCTAAAGTGCGAAATAAAATCGAAATACTCCGTAGACTTCACGAAGCGCGGCAACATCGGTCGAATGCTGGGATTTTATGATCGAATTTTAGAGGAAGGTCGTTCGCATACGTCCGATCGCGATGTGGAAATAATTTCGGTATCTAATATTTTCGTAGATACTAACATTACGAAGGGAGCGTACCGCAATAACCAACTTTGTCATAGCATTTACGAATTTGGCCTAACCGTGCCCCCAGGCTACAGCATAGAACAACAACCCAGCAATATAATTCGTTTCCCTCTGTGCGTGGACGAATTCGATAACATTACGTTGAGACTGGTGGATCATACGGGTGAAGCGGTTAATTTTTCGAAGGATACGTACTTTTGCGTTCGCCTAGAGCTAAGACGCGAATAATAAAATTATTATTAAGTTAAAATGGGCGTCGTTTACGATGACGAGCGTCAGCATCAGCAGCAGCAGCAGCAGACGTTAGCCGCAGTCGTCAATATACCTAAGAAAAATCCGCGCGTTGGGCATTGTTATCGTCGTTGCTGCCGAAGTCTTCTTCTTCTTCCTCAAAACAAACCTATATAAAACGCAAAAACGTTCTCGAAATCTGCAGTCGCACGCAAATCATCGTTAGCCATAACGAAATAAAAAGCGGAAGAGGTGTGAAAAGCGACATCATATTAAAAGAAGAAGAAGAAGAACCTCGCTCTTAGTCGCGCAGACGCAAGTTTCTTAAAAGCGCTCGGCTACAAGCTTTTGAATACGAGAAAGAAAAAAAAGTACTAGAAATGGCTAAACGTGGCGGTAAAATACGTGGTGATTTTGGTAGTAGCACGAAAATGGTCGCAGATCACATCTCGTCGGTGATTAGTTCTCCTTTGAAGAAATTACGTTTCGACGAAGTGGCCAAATTAGACGTATTCAGAAGGCCTCGCTACGAAGAGACAATTTCGAAAGAAGATTATTATTCGTATTTACCTTTCACGCGAAACATAGACCACAGCGATAGAGTGACTATAGAAATCCAAAATTCCGATGCTATAACCGCAACCTACGACAGTTACATTAATATTAAGGGAACGTTTTCGGTGAAAACCGAAGGTAAACCGTATACGATAACGAACAACGCAATATTATTCTTGTTCGATGAAATACAGTACAAAATGGGGAGCACGCATGTGGTTGACGTTTGTAAGCAGCCTGGTATAACGTGCACGATGAAGGGTCTCGCTTCGTATCACAAAAAATTCAACGGTTTGAGCAATAGCACCTGGGACCCTCGAGGAGATACAAACGCCGACATTTTTAAGAACGGACGCTTCTCGTGCAATGTGCCTCTAAAGCATATTTTTGGATTTTGCGAGGATTATAAGCGAGCAGTCGTAAACATGCCGCAAGAGCTTGTTTTAATTAGATCCAAGAGCGACGTCAATTGTTACAAGAGCGACGAAAACGAGCTAACATTTAAAATTACTAAAATATCGTGGAGGTTCCGCATTTAAAGCTTAGCGATGAATCGAAATTAAATTTATTCCATCATTTGCATAAAAATCCCAGAATTGTGGTTTATTTTCGTCGCTGGGAGCTTCACGAGTTGCCGTCCTTTCCGTCTTCGAAAATTCACGTTTGGCGTATTAAGAATTCGAACGAATTAGAAAAACCTCGATGGATTCTATTTACTCTTCAGCATGGCAAGTATGATAATGCGAAGCAATCGGCAGCCCAGTTCGATCACTGCAATCTGACAAATTTAAAACTATACCTTAATTCCCAAGAATTTCCACTTCAAGATATGAATTCGGACTTTGCCAATAACGATTATTCGACCCCGTTCATGCACTATTCGAAATTTCCGGAAAACTATTATGCAGGCGCGAGCAATTTGAGCTACGCTCTGCGTTGTTTGAACGACTATCAGCAATTTGGCAATTGTCCCGTGTTCGTGATCGATTGCAGTCGTCAAGAAGAATCTATTAAAAATTTGGCCGTTGATATACGTCTCGAAATCGAATCCAGCAACATTTTCGATCAAACCACTAAAGCATACTGCTTAATTTTGCACGACTCTATATTCGAATACGATCCGTTTACGGAAATCGTTACGCGTCATATTAGCGAATAATAGACATGAAGGTTATTAAACAGAAACAATCTTTACCGGTTGCAAATATGGATCTAACGGTCGAACAGGATGATCCTTATTCCTATTTTGGAACGGGCAAAAAGCACGGAGATCTCTTACCGGCCAGCATAAGATGCATCGTATGCGGACCTTCTGCGTGCGGTAAAACAAACCTGATTTTGAGTTTGTTACTGGCACCCAACGGATTGGAATTTGAAAACGTTTACATTTACTCCAAGTCGCTATTTCTGCCCAAATACGATTTTTTGAGTCGAGTTTTGAGACCGATCAAGGGACTAGGCCAGTGGCTCTCAACCTTTTTGGGATCACGGAACACTTTTAAGTGGTCTCGATTTTGGCGGAACACCATTATCATAAAATTTGTAAATCTAATGTAAATCACACAAAATAATTGGAAGATTAATATTTAATTGAAATAAAGATATATATTACATGGTAACTTATTTTAATGAGAAATTTGCGCTTGACGACCTTTACAAATTTCCTCAAGGTTGGGTCTTATGTAAGAGAGCGCTACTCTCATTTCTTCTTCTAAATTGGTAAGTCTTTCTCTTTTTGCTTTTAATATTTGTTAGAGTTGAAAATCCAAGTTCGCACAGATAGGACGTCGAAAAGAGCAACAAGATATTCAACGCTCGTTTTGCAATAAATGGATGTTCATTCTCGATGGAAATCCAAAACCTTTCCACTCCTTCTTCTTTGAATTTTAGTTGTAACGTTCGATCCGTTGATATATTAATAAACTCATCTGCTTCCTGAATAGAAAAATCTTGGTTCATTATATCAAATTCACCAAATGGATTTCGCGCCCAATCAAAGTCTTCAATATTAAGAGATGGTAAGTAATGAGTTATTTTGTCTTGCAATATTGACAAATGCTCTGCCACATTTGAAATCATTTCGTTAATGTTAACAATATTTTCTGTTGCTAATAACGGAAACATATCAAATTTGCGATTTTGAGCAATACGATTTTTCCAAAGCAAAAGCTTTTCTGGAAAGCTAGCAATTTGTCTGTGGATGTCAGAATATTTTCATTTTTCCTTGAAGAGATGTATTGACTGAATTTAAGTAGCTGAAGATATCGGCTAAATATGCTAGCTTAGTACACCATGCATCATTTTCCAAATATTTTACGTATACATCATTACCCTCTTGTCTAAAAAAAACTAGCAATTCCTGTTTCAACTCATGAACTCGGGTTAGCACTTTTCCTCTTGAGAGCCACCTCACTTCAGAGTGCAAAAGCAAACATTCATATTTGGATTCCATGGTGTTACAAAGTTGTTTGAACATACGGGTTTTAATGGTCTCGATTTAATATAATTCACCATATGTACGACTTGTTCCAAAACAGACTTTAAGTTTGCTGGTAGACTCTTCGAAATCAAAGATTCCCTGTGCAGAAAGCAGTGAGTAAAGACTATATTTGAATTTATTGCTTTAACTCGACTACAAAATCCCTTAATACTGCCACGCATGGCTGGAGCTCCATCAGTACAGATTCCTGCGCAATTTTCCCAGGATAATTTCCATTCTTCCAAATAAGATGATACTGAATTAAATATGTCTTCTCCAGTTGCGTGACCAATAAGTTCCTTGCAGAATAAAAACTGATTTATTATTTCAGTGTCGTCAACAAAGCGAATAAATCCGATTAATTGGGCTTTGCCACTTATGTCAGTGGATTCGTCAATTTGCAGCGCAAAATTTTTTGTAATTAATTTCGCCGTCACTGCGTTCTCTATAAAACCTGACATATCTATAATTCTTCTTTTTATCGTATCGTCCGAAACGTGAATTTTTAGGACGTCTCGCTGTGCTTCATTGCCAAACATAATCTTAACAATTTCTAAACATGCGGGCAAAATTAGCGATTCTGCGATATCATGCGGCTTTTGCTTCAATGCAATTAGTTCTGCCACTTTATAAGAAGCGATTTGCGCTTTATCCGAAATTGTAACGCTCTTTCGAAAGCATGTTGCTTACACTTCTTGATTTTTCAGCAATCTTTCGAAATAATCTTTACCTTTCGAAGTTAGACAAGAATGTTTTGTTGAAAGGTGTCGCTGTAACTTAGCTGGGACCATTGCACTGTTAGCCAATTTTTCACCACATACAATACATCTCGGAATAGGAACATCTTGACTACCGCTCCATGTAAAACCAAACTTCAGATATTCTTCCGAATAATGCCGAACTGATTCGGATATCTTTTACGTTTATTTTCGGCATTTTTGTTGCCTTGCATATCTCCTTCAATTGAAGAAGACCTGCTTGTACTCGCCCCAACATTAACCTCACTTTCAGTCTTTCTTTTCAAAAATTTGTCCATATTTCAGATTTAAAAGTCTTGTATAAATGCTAAAATAAGCAACTAAAAAAGATAAGAATACTGTTAAAACTACACAACTTGCATTTCATCTTACCAATTTCCAACAATATAAAATATATATACAATAAAAAACACACTCACGAAAACTAGATATTTATATTAAATTATGGCTGAACCGCAGATCGAAATTGCGCTTTTGTTATTTACGTACGAAGAAAGAGAAACAGCACGAAATCAACACTACGTAGCGCTCCCTGCGTTATCGAGTACACTAGAAATTTAGTGGTATTCCCCGGAGTAACTCCAAACGACGTAACTGCGTCGTTCGATAATTACACTGTTAATATTATTGACTGTTCCGCGAAAATTTAGAATAATATTGAATATTTTTGCTAAATTTCAAATAATTAACAAAACTATGTAGTATTTATTTTATAGTAATAAAAAAATTTACTGTTTCTTATTATATTATATTCAAAATTTTCGCGGAACACCTGGGACAGCTTCGCGGAACACCAGTGTTCCGCGGAACGGCGGTTGAGAACCACAGGACTAGGCTATTACGAATTTAGCGAAAATTCCGAAATAATTTCACCGCAAGATGCTAAGAGTAATTCGATTTTCATTTTCGACGACATTCAATGTCACGAACAAAACGCGATTCGTCAATATTCTTCAATGAGCCGTCATAAGAATATAGACGCGTTCTACCTCAGCCAATCGTATGCAAGAATACCGAAGCATCTTATTCGCGACAATACAAATTTAATTATAGTTTTTTCGCAAGACGAAATGAACTTAAGACATATCTATTCGGAGCACATTAATACCGACATGAGCTTCGAAGATTTCAAAAAGATGTGCCGTCTAGCGTGGGAAAAAAAAGACGGCGATGGCAATAAAACCGGATACGGATTCTTAGTGGTAGACAAAGAAAAAGCCATAAACGAGGGCCGCTACCGTAAAGGATTCGATCATTACATATGTATTTAAAATCACGACGTTCGAGCGAACTTTCATCAACGCAATGTCTGCGGCTGCGATGAGACGAGGACGACGACTACAACGTCACTCTACGAATTTAAATCGAGCCGTAGTGCAGGCCACTAAAACGATAAGAAAAAAGTTTTTAGATTTTAAACGAGATCAAAATCGAGCTCAATTAAAATACGGAATGAAGCATGCTCAATTACTAGAACCGTTAAAATCGCTATCAAAATTCTCTGCAAGTAAAAATCCTAATTATATTCGACGTCAGAATGCGGAGCACGAATCTGATAATGTCGACGACGGTTCAGATGTCTTACTTAAAAAGTATGCCGACATCCTGTCCAAAAGCGAGGATCCCAATATAGACGATACCGGAATCGGCATTCAATACGACGACCTTTCGAATAAATGGTCTATGGGCAATTCAGAGTTAGCTATTGCAGACGACGGATCTACGATTAATATTAGAAATAAAAATATCCTATTACGGAGGGCTTACTTCGATTGTTAACTTATAAGAAAATCCTTCGAATAAGAAAACGCCTGCTGGCAATCCTTCCGAGCTAGATGTAAAAAATTACATCGATATTTTGAAGAAAACCAATGCATATAATAAACTGTTTCGCAAGGATCTGACTAAAACGCCCAAATCTAAAAATTATATTGTTCCGAATTTAACACCGTCGCCCGTGGCGACTACAATATCTACGCCTCCTCCCTCGCCGCAGCATGCTTCGTCGTCGTCACCGTCGTCGTTGTCGTCAAGAGAGATGAATACAGCATCGGCGACTCCTACGATTCCCATGCAATTACGATCCAAAATAACGAAGAAAAAGAAAGGTCTCGGTATGGATAATTTATCGAAAAAAGACAGCCATCGAGTAATATAAGCAGAATTTGGCGATACAAAAAATTCGATAATTCTAATCATAAGATAGAATACGTTCATTGGGACTCGCCGGCCGAGCTGGTGAGCCGGCTTCGTTTGTTGATGGCTGAACGTTCGGCGGGCAACAATAGCTCTCAGAATCAAAACGAATTTCTTTCTATTATATCCGAATTAAAGGAGGCGAAATTAATCGCCTAATAAAATATACACGTCCTATAGAATAGTCTCAGAAATAAAATGGTCGTCGATAAATTTGGAAGAGCGTATGTTGCCAGAGACTCTGGAGGCGGAGGGTTTGGTAATACCGCTGCGCGCGGGCCTCCTGGTGTAGGCTTTAAACTAACTCCGGAAGGCGATTTCAACATAGAAAATAAAAAACTTTGCAACGTAGGCAATCCCGTGACCGGAACGGATGCGGTAAATAAACGAAGCGCCTTGGTATTGGACGAGGACGAGAAAATAGTTAACTTGAAGGATTTTAGAATAGTGAATTTGGCCGATCCTAAAATATCAAACGACGGCGTAAACTTAAAATTTTGCAACGAAGAACTCAATCTGCGTATAGGCAAAGCATTGGAAATATGTTTGACCGCTTCATCTTGGGGAAAAACGCATGCTAATAAGAAACTTAAATTTGACGCCAAGTCGCGATCCATTGTAAATTTGCACGACCCCGCAGAACTCGGCGATGCCGTTAACAAGAGATACGTGGACTCGACGTTGTCAGAAAAAGCGCAAAATTTTATGAAACTATCCACGATCGACGACGGTAAGGCCAAGAACTTCGACTCTCGAGGCTTGAGAATTGTCAACATAGGCGAGGCCGAAGATGAGCACGATGCCGTTTCTAAGTTCTATGTGGACGCGAGAATACAAAATCTTATCGAAGGTGTCGCCATTCACCGCGATAACGTGATCATTCGAGATGTATTGCAATCGGTCGTTCAAGTGTTGAACGAAGTTGTTTTAAACACGAACTTCCTGATTTTCAACCACTTGAAATTAGACGGGTCAAGACGTCTGCTGGAGACGATTTACAATTTCACAAAATTAATACCGACGTTATAAGACACCTGCACGTGTTATTGGAGCAAGATAAAGCCTCGTCGTCTAACTCTCATACTCATGTCAAACCTTAAAAATGTCTAAGAAATATAACGATAAGGAAATACTAGTGGATGAACTGCACAGAGGGGTTAGAATAAATTTTCCACGTCGAAGAACGATCATCAAATCTTATCACGACTTATTCCAAGCCGATATTGCTGAATTTATTCCATATTCGAAATATAATAAAGGGCATAAGTATATTCTACTCGTGATCGATTGCTATTCGAAATATTTATGGACGAGACCGCTTAAATCCAAGAATGGCCATGAAGTCACATCTGCGATGCGCGAGATTTTAAATGAAATTAAAAGATCGCGGCCGCCTTTACCGAAAAATCTGCAAACAGATAATGGTACAGAATTTTATAACGGCAAATTTGCACGGCTGATGAAGGAATATGGCGATATTAATCATTACTCCACATATAGCACAATCAAAGCCGCCATCGTAGAACGTGCAATCAGAACGATAAAAAACAAACTGTATAAAGCTTTTAGTCTGAGAGGCAAATGGAAGTGGATTGATATAATCGATTCGATTGTATCGAAATACAACGATACGGTGCATTCGACCACTAAAAGAAAACCCAAAAATGTAACCGCGAAAACGCGTCTGAAAGTTTACGATAAATTAAAACTGGCGACTAGAAAACCTCGTTATGCTGTGGACGACTTTGTACGCATATCAAAATATAGAAGTATTTTTTCTAAGGGCTACAATGCAAACTGGAGCGAGGAAACGTTTAAAATATGTAAAGTGTTTCGAGCAAATCCGACTACTTATTTACTCGTCGACATGCATGGCGATCCAGTATTGGGACAGTTTTATGAAGCTGAGCTGCAGAAAACGAGAGTTCCAAATATTTACCTTATCGAGAAAATACTAAGGCGAAAAGGAACCAAAATTCTCGTCAAATGGTTGGGCTTCCAAGAGCCTTCCTGGATTCAAAAGCTGATCTTATATAGATTGTTACATTTAAAAATAAAACATTTGTTTTTTTATATTTTTTATTATATAAATATGTTACATTTCAAAAATAAAAAATTTGTTTCTTTTTTTATTATACATTTTTTTTGATCTTGTAAAAAATAAGAAAGATAGAGACGCTACAACTGCGATACTTTGACATGCAGCAGCACTTAAAATGTATTATTTTAATTTATTTTATACATAATATAAAAAAATAAAAAATACAATGCAGTTTTTTATCTTGTCTTATTACAATATTTTAATTAATTTTTATAATAAATATAAAAAATAACAACAGCGCTTAAAATATATTTTTAAATTAATTTTATACATAATATAAAAAATTAAAAAAAAAAATACAATGCGGTTTTTATAATATAAAAATACAAAAAGACAATGCAATTTCTTTATCGTTACAAGATTTTAATTATTTTTTTTATAATAAACATGCAATTCACAAAATAAAATATGGTTTTATTCAAAGGTCCTTTATTAGATAGTGCCCATGAGGCAAAGTATCTATTCCGTTAGATAAAATGTATCTTTTATCATCTTGATAACTTAAAGCAATTTTCGTCTGACGTATGGAATATACCTTATGCAAATATGATCGTATGCTATTTTGGTCTCGTTCTATAACTACTTTATTTCGTAACGTATCGAGATAGTGATCGAAACAGATTTGCTGATCGATAATGTACTTTTAACACCCTTAGCCTTCTTTATTATCTCACGGCCTTCTATTTTTAAAGAGTACATTTTCGATCGAAGGCCTACAAAGTGCGTTAAAATACGACCTCTAGTTTCGTCTTTCATAAGACCAATGACTTTTTTATTAATTAAAGGAATTTTATAGATGTTATCGGGATCATAAGCGCTCGTATCAAATTTTTCTAGATTCGTCTTTATACACTCTTCATAGAAATCATTGCACGTCACACTATACAAAAGGCTGTCGGTGTCCATGTAGCATAATTCGCAATTATTTGCAAATTTTGCCTTCATGAAATTGTAGTGAAAATTATATAATTCAATTTTTGATAATTCTAAGATGGCCATACCTATGTAGATAGGTTTGTTGAACTCTATCTCTGTTTTGCTCAATTCAATCGCGACCAGATTTTTGTCAAAAATCGTTGCCGAGTGGAAATTTGGTTTGGAAATTAAAGATAGAGCACCATACCGACCGCTCCAATGAGTCACTAATTTTATGACACGTCTTTTCCTAACATTCTCCATTGTTTTACCAAAAATGGAATTGTTTGCAAATTTATATAGATTTTGTGCAAATTCCGTTTTAGCCTCCGTGCGCATTCTTGTATTTAATTCGACAAACGGTCTCAACCAAGGAGACTGACTGAATTCTAAAACCTTATGAACGCGCGTCATAACTACGCCCGCAGATAAATAAACCTGGAGATTTCTGTAATGCACAACGTAGTTGAACTTTTTCGTGAGAGTGCACATTAATTTTGAAAATTTCGAGCCCGGAGGCGTGCCCTGTTCTGGACACATCGGCAACTCTTTCTGAGCGTCGTGAATGTCCGTAGGAAATTCCAAGTCGCATTCAATAATATAACCTTTATCGCTCGTAATGCTCACCGTTGTAACATTAAATTTTAATATTTCTTCAGGCGTTAGCCATTTGAAATCCCCGTAAGGCAAATAGCAAGATTCGGCATGACCATAGAGATTATTAATATCTCCGTAAAATAAAAATTTATTCGGCTTGGATGGATCATGCGTTGAGGGATAATATTTATTATTGCATTCTACATATCGTTTTACGACTTGAGTAAGGCCCCCGAATGCCTCTTTCGATCATTAAAACATGTCGACGTCACAAATTAGTTCTAGCCTGATTTTAGTATATAATAACATGCTAGACCACGAGTAGCTCGCCAAAGTCACAAAATTTAAGGGATCCAATTTGTATGTTTCAAGACAATTTTTCTATAGTCTTGGAATATATCGCAAAGTAAAAGAATGTCGCATTTTAAATATAGGTCCGCGTAGTCGCCTAAATTTTTGCATTTAAAAGTGCTCCATACGGTTTGCGCATGAATATATTCCGATTCTTCAATATGTGATTCATTAAGATTGCTATAAAACATTCTATAGGAGGAAGATTTTCTTCGCTTAATTTCAAAATGTCATCCAAATACTCGTAGGAAAAATACCCTTGCGCATTAGCAATTTAATGCGATCCGGTTTTAGTGAACTAAATTCCTTTTTTAAAACTTTAAAGTCATCGAAAGACAACTCGCATGCTAATTTTTCCAATGACATTGCCATAAAGCGAAAAGAATCTATGAATCTGAACGTCACATTTGCGTCGTTGTATTTTTAGAAAATGTTATGTATTTTCATTATTCAAGGGTATTATATTCATGGGGCCTTCGAAAGCGTTAGCAAGCTCTTTAATAATAAAATGAGCATCATAATTGCTCAAATTATGATAGACTACGGGAATAATTGGAAATAACCTAAAATTTAAATTACAGCTGCTATGCGCAACACCTCTTACAGAACCATTCATGTGATCGTGATCGATAACCTTTTCGTCGTCCGGCAAGAAATCCACTTCGCAAATAAAGCACGTTTTTGCCGTCGAGGCATCTATAAAGGACGTAGCAGGCTCGTTTTTAAAAAATGCGCTCCCATAACATATGGCAATATGTTTTAATTGTCGCACAAACCAAGAAATGCAGTCTGTGCCTGTGTATGAACTGTAATATGAAAGAGATTCCTCATATCCACAATAAAAATAATATCCTACTGAAAACGGAATATGTTCCTGGTATTTGAAAGTGCGTTCTGATTCGGAAGCTCGATCGGTTTTTTTAATAAGGCATTCTATGTCGGAATAAATCACCATCGGCACAGGTATTTTATACTTAAAATCTTTAAATTGTAAATATTTGTTTTTTTCGGAGGGTAAAATAACACGACACTCGTTAAGTTTTTCACATACTTGCTCGTGGGCATCGAGACGTTTGCGATCGTAAAAATAGGAGAGACATCTATCGCATACGTAAAAGTGACCCGTATGTTTAGTTAATTGACCTCTCACATGTGAGGCTAAATTTTTTATAAGACAATAATGATATCTAACGCCCCGTTTATAATCTTTAATATTTTTTTTAATTCTTCCAAACTTTTTCCAACTTTATCGGCCTCGTCGCCGCCGTCGTCGTCGTCGTCGCCGTTGACGTCTTCGCTGTCGTCAGAATTAAATTTTGATGACTCGTCGACATACGCATCTTCAACAATTAACAGATTAACGTGTTTATCTCGTTTTTGGCTAGTTAATTGTACCGGTGTTACGATGTATCGAGCGCGTTTTAAAATAAGAGCAAAAACATTTACAGAAATATCATTCTGCTTTTCGAATTTCGATATATCCGATATAGGCATGGGGCTGACCAAATTTTTCATATTAAAAATTTCTGCAAAATGCGGATACGAAGTTGTGCGATTAGCATGCTTACCTGCTGTAGGCTTAATTATTCCGGCTAAAACGCTCCAATAAAAGCATGAAAAATCATTGTTTCTAATGTTTAAACAGGCCTTTTGTTTTGAATTGCGATAGGAAGAGGCATGAAACAACTCGCGTGAAACATATCATAACATTTATTAATATTAACATTTAGAAATAATATTTCGGATAGCGTGAATCCTGACCCGTGCATTGCGTCGTTCTCTATTTTATCCAACAAGCGTGTTGCGATAT
Organism: Platerodrilus igneus; assembly: GCA_036346225.1. Taxonomy (NCBI): domain Eukaryota; kingdom Metazoa; phylum Arthropoda; class Insecta; order Coleoptera; family Lycidae; genus Platerodrilus; species Platerodrilus igneus. The sequence continues at coordinate 282,461 of JARFIW010001395.1, read as the reverse complement.
TGCACGCAAACCACTCGTTAAACTTCTCTAAATTGCCGAAACAAATTAAAAAGTTGGGCGTCGAAAAATACCTAGTTTGAAACTCATTTTCGTTACGCGCGACGGAAAATTTGAAAAAATCGCACGCTAACACGACATTAATTTTAAGGTTTACCGAGTGATTTTTAAAAATCGTATACAATTTGGATAAAATTAGTTTTTTACAATCTTCGATAAATAAATTAAGATCTTTATGTGCAACATTAATAATTTGAGCTGTTTGAATTCTCGATTTAAACGCAGACACGATTGGTTCCAAACCAATTCAGAATGTCGAGGCGTGCTCCGAGAACACATCCATTGTTTAGGAACATTCTGCCGCAGTAGTTTTTTTAATAGATTTTTAAATAGCATTTTATATCTTTTCATATGGCATAGAAGATTTTCGAATAGATTCAGATAACTAGCCGAGAGCGAAGAAGTTTGTTTCCCCGTTCTTAAAATCGATTCGGTGTTGTGAATGTGTGATTTTAATATTCGAACCCAATTGCAAAATACTTTAGTTTTACGACATTTCGTTAAAATTGCGTGCACTTTTCGATACAACTGTAGCATCTGATCACAACACATCGAAACGCCCGCGTCCGCTTCGATTTTTCTGTTAGTTAACATTTTTTTTTTCGTATTTCAATGCCAACTTTCTGTATTTTGAGCCGTGCAATTTTACTAATACGTTTGGCGTATGGTCTTTGGGCGATAAATCGCACGACCATAAAATGGCTTCTAATTCGGCATGCAGTTCCCGTTTTATTCTAACAATTTGTACGAGTTTAAAAATCTTATACAAAAGGATAAGTCTATAGCATATTTTTCTGAATCTGTAATTTTTAGATGATTTTATAGAAAATACATCTGTAGTTCTAATACATTTACTATAAACAAATAAATCGCCGATTTCATGCAAGCGCATGCGGAGGGTTTTTCTACAAATCAACAAAGAATTAATAAATTGAGTTGAAAACACGAATTCTCTATTTTTTAAGTCCACGTATAGACAATCGGTTCTTAGAGTTGCATAAAAGAAAATGTCACTTTCACATTTATACTGAAAATTAAACACTGTTTTTAATGGCGATACGGCAGATTGATCTACAAATCTAAATGACCTAATACCGGCCGAGATGCTTTCGCTAATATTATAAAATACCTTTCGGTCGTAATTACATAAATTAAAAAGCTTTTTTTTCATACGAGACACGTCGGTGAAGCAAAACGCTATTGTGTTAGAATCCGAATATTCTAAGCACGTTAAATTGTCGATCAAATTAAACTGCATGCAAAATAGAAAAAGGGCTCGAGACCCAATCAAAAAACCGTCCCGATATTTAAAGTCTTTTAAATAAGCAGGCAATTCCTTGCATGCGATTCTATAAAAATTATGTGGATAATCCGCAATTAGCATATCACGATTGTAATGGGTTGCTGATCTAATTCTATATTCAATACTCATAACTTTAAAAAATCAAGATGTAAAAATACTAAAATTATAAAAATTAATTACCATGTATAGGTAGGTATTATAGTGTGATGACGATACGGATGGCTTTTTTTGCTCTTGCTGTTCTTGATTTTCCTTGGGAGGATCCATGAGGGCTGATGATGAATCCTTTTGTTTTTCGTCCATGCAGCAGAAGGAAATGCTCGCAGCAGGATTAGGTTTACCTTTAAAATAAACGAACTTCGTATTAGTTTTTTAAATAAAAAATTAAAAAATTAAATACTAACCAACTTCGAATGCTCCTAGGTAGTGCAAACAAAGGCATTCCTGTTTATTTAGCTCCTCGATATCTTTGTCGCTAATTACGTCCACGATTCTCTGCGGAAGGAACACAACGCATTCTTCTAATTCGACAAGAATGAGCCGAGAATTCTTTTTTGACTGAAGAGATTTGATGCTTAAAACCGGATAAGGGCGCTGTAGTTCGAGATCCTTAACTTTTACGGTCTTCTTTTTATCGATCCGGCTTACTGAATTGATTTTCTTAATTAAGTCCATATTTTATTTCTAATTACGAATATAATTACATAAAGTTAAAAAATATATTTAAAATTATTACCTGTTTTAATGCAAGCTGCACGATGACAAACACGTTGTACGATTCTCTCTCAAACTTATATTTTACAAGATAAAAAGCCTTACAAGGGATCCTCTATTTATATCACGCCGAATGACGTACAATTTATTACGCATCTGAATACCGCTTCCCAAGCACATACACGATTAAGACATTAATGATAGCAATTCATTAGAATTAAATAGCATTGCCCTTGTCTGGACAAAAAAAGCTCATTCAAATTAAAACGTTATCTTTTATTAGGCGGATATTGAAATCGCATAAAAATTAATGATGCATATTTTTTATTCAAAGATGTAACTAAGACATTTTCCCGACTTGGCATTGATAAAGAATATAAAAATTTCAATCGTCTATATTTTTCGAGGATCTATAAACCCATATTTGTTAAAAATAATAGGCTTCTATATAATTAATGATTCAAAACGATGTGTACTGAAATTAAAATATTCAATCATCATTTACATATAAAGGATACTAATAATTAATTCAAATACAGCACGTACAATGTTGCAAATTTTTTCAGTCAAAACAAAATTAATTGATTACACATACTACAATATATCTATTCATCGGGGGAGCTTCTTTGATCTATATAATTACTAACAGATAATTAAGCAGACTAAAACTTACTCACGATGATGTAATCATGAACTACATTATTTTCTTTACGCGTTCAAAGAAGCTATCTTTTGTGCATACAATGTTTTAATCAAAAGCGATTCCCCGACGTCAATACTAAAAATAATTACAGGCACATACTTGATCTTTTATATTGAACTTCTGCTTCATACAATGTATACTATACAAAATTTACGAGAAGACTTTTTATTTCTCGGCAAAAATACAATTCCGTCATCGTCTATGCTTTTGATTCATATAATGTATACAAATTAAGGCAGAACTTTTTTATTTTCAACAACAATACACACGTCATCGAACCATTTATACCGAACAATTACATTACTGAACAATTCAATACATACCTTCATATTTTCTCATTAAAAAACGCGATACAAACGCAGCACGCAATTTTTTCTTATTGACACCTGTAATAAAAACCTTGCGGTTATTTCCCCAGCCTTATTCTCCTTTTTCTACTTTATCAAAATTGCCTACGACATATCGAGCGTTACATTTTCAAATTATTAAAAGATTACTTGAAACGTCTTGCACGTGTGCGACCTCTTTTGAGATCATCGTGACCCCGTATTTTTTTGCCGACAATCTGGAATCTCTGCGTTATTTTAAATTACTACAAACTCACAGACTTCCGTCATCGTCTCTATTGTGCATTCATTCATACAATGTATACGAATTAAATAGCACCCTTTTTCATCTTCTCGGAGGCAAAAAATACACGCACACGTCATCGAACCATTTATACCCCGAACGATTCGATTTTTCGATATACGACGCGTACACACCTTTATATTTCCTTTCATGAACCAATCTCACACACCCCCGACGAACGCGACCACTACGATACCCGAAAACACATTCTTAAAACAAAAACACGTTCGCACGACTTGCGCGCCCCTTACGATATTTCATCTTAGACTAAAACAATTACACACACGCCCACCACGCACCTCCCAAAAAACACACGCCTACACTTATACACATAATAATACATACCTTTCTTTTCAAAATAAAACAACACACCCGATCGATATCTACACTTTTATCATAAGGGCGGCCCGACTTCTCCATTAACATCAACACCACCCATACATGACTACACCTACACACACACACCTGCACATACATACTTCTCTTTTCTATAATACGCACACCATTTACAAGATATTTATGATCCTTTAAAAAGGGCTGGCCAGCTTCTCCATAGCTATACTCTAGTTATCCTCAAACCTAACTAATACTAACACACACACACACCTACACATACATGACCTTCACACATACATACTTCTCTTTTCTATAATACACACACCCTTTACAAGATATTTATGACCCTTTAAAAAGGGCTGGCTCAGCTTCTCCATAGATAATCTACTAACACGTTCTAAGGGATTGGGGAATATTGCGGGATATATTACAGGCAGAGATAAAAAGGATTCTATTATCCTATCAACCCTTCGTTGACCTCTGCTTATTTTCTCGCGCAAGTCAAGGGCTGTTGGGATGGGTAAAATATTTTCAATACACAATTACCTTTGTTATGCACCGCAGAATGAATTTGTATAGTTGAGTAAAGCGTGCCAATAATTTGACCATATTGTAGAAAGCTAAGAAATTTTACCTTTTTAGTAAAAATCAGTATTTATAGCGGTAGTTTTAACCTTTAAATTGTTTATATTATTTGAATTCACGCCAATCATTTCCATTAAATTTTATGCGACAGATAAAATTCAATGTTCACTGCTGTCATTTAACCAATAATTATCTAAAATGCGCCCACGAACTGCAAATTTCACTGACACTGAAAAAAAACATTATTCAATAAAATTGCGAAATATTCGCATTTATAGAAAACAAAGAAACGCACAGAACTTTTTTAGCTTAGAAAGTACTAATTAGAGAAAGGTAGCGGACAAATTTAATTTTGGCTATATTTGTTCTAAAATGGAATAAACACTAGGTCTGGTTAGATGAAAAGTCTATAAAAATAAATCACCATATCTGCAAAATAATCAGTGCGATCGTAAAATCGTGGAAATCTGAAATTTATTATATTTAATATATCTAAATCATCATCAATAAATATTTGGTCGTGAAGCTTAAGATTTAAGCCGCCAAAGTTGGGGACTGGGGAGTTATTTTAAAATTTGTTTAACCGTACACTTCTGTGTGGTGGATATGAATTTTACAACTAAAACTGAATTTAATGGTTAAGCACTTTAAACTTGAACGGTGCATTTTGTCCCAATAGATTTAAACAGTCAAAACTTGCATGAGTGTGGTGGTAATAAGTGTAAAATTACTGTAAACCTTGATTGAGGTTTTGTATTAAACTATAAAGGCATTGCAGTTTTAAATTAACGCATGTTATTATGTAACTTTAAGGTATATCAAAAAGCAACCTTTGTCTAGTTTGTTGAAAGCGAAAGATTCCACAGAAAGGAACATTTTCTATTTTATAATCAGGTACGGTAGTACTACATTATTAAAGAATTAATGAAAAAAGCAATAATACTTTTTTTTATAAAAATGAAAAATTTGCACGTTTTAAAAAATTAAATCAGCATTGGAATAATAGCATTTAACTAATCTGTATTTTGGTTTTAGCGTTAGAACCTTGTTTTTGCTTTTTACTAAAATTAAATGAAATGCATCCAAAAATGCAGTTAACATCTGACAACCCCATTTAAAAAGACAATCCTCTTGAACCAAACGTTATAAAAAACTTTTAGATTTAGAATTGTTGCTTGGCAACCAATTATTGGCCGTTATAAATTGCAGCATTTGACTTAAGGTTAAATATGGTATTGGTCAGTAGCAAGATTAATAAATAAAGATTCGAGGTATTTCAAAATAAATAACACTTGGTTTTATCTATATTTCTGATGTGCAAGAGTTAATATGTAATCATCAACCACGTAATTAAGGTTACAAGTTCGTCTTATCAACCTTCAAAATTGCTCCATATTACTAAGAGTGTTAAGTTACTTTAAAGTACCGGGCGATTTAGATAAGCCAGAACTGAAATACTTAACTGATAATAAGAATAGTATGTGAAAAAAATGAGATTATTTACCATATTTAATTGTCAATATCATTTAACACATTTAAAGTCTGTTTATAAAAGATACTGAAATTATCCTCTATGGTAAACACACATCCACTCAAGGGCACATATTTGCTAATACCTGTCTCAATACATCGACTATAATTTCCCTTACAACAGCGTTTAAGTTTGTCTTTAAATCCTCCAGCGATCTCGAATTACTTACTGCAGTACCCCTTTTTCTTAAAATGGCCCCAAAAAAAGAAATATGGTAAGGTCAGGTCTAGTGAGCGTTGAAGCTACAGATTTTTAGAGATTAATCAATCTCCGAAGTACACACAAAGCGTCGTAGTCGTTTAACTGAGGGTGGGACACGTTGCAGTCTTCTTGAAACCAGCATTAACGTTCAATCTCTCCGAACATGACTACAAATTGATTAATGATATCCGCATAAGCAACTGAAGTTACAGTTGTGTTAAAAATATCGATCCAATAATTCACTGCCTAGATATGACACAATACACTCTAACATTTTCTGAGTGAAGTTGAATTTCACGCAGCGCTGAAAACAATATATTTTGTTATTTGTGTGTGTATATTGTAATGTATATTGACCTTTCGGTGCGCGTACGTTGGACGTCAGTGAAAATTATTGAAAGCCAATATCTCCCCTTTTTTGTATAAATAAAATATGGACACCTGTTGTACTAAAGCTATGACACAAAAAGCTCATGCTTCCTGTTTCAAGAATAAAAGCCAGATTTGGACATGTAGGAAAACGGCCCATGGTGATAAGAAAGCCCAATTTAGAAACAACGACCACTAACTTTCAGATCGACAGAGAGCATGAACTTGCCGTGAGTACAACAGCTAAAAAGCAAGATGAAAAATAATTAAAGAATCAAAGTGGGACTTATAAGATGAAGCAATGGACGCCACTATGTTCTGGTGAACAATTGAAATGTAAATGAAATGTTAAACTTTAGGGCGGATATAAAAACCCTCAAAGCTGGCTAACTTCAAAAAACATAAAATCACAATAAAAAATCAAACTGTTTTTTAATTTAAACACTGTGTATTACAAAGAAAATAGGTGGATTATCAAACCACTCAAACACGTTAATATTCAATCACTAGATTTTATTTAACATCAGACAAATTTCTATCTCGTAGAAACAACACTAGTTCAATAATGTGTTGCTTACGCATTTTGATTATTTGGCATAATTTTAATAAGATTGCAATTGTATACCTGCACTGAAACGTTGTATTTTTCAATTAAATGATAAGATATAGAAAGATAAATAATTTCTATTAATTCTGGTCATTTTCATATATTTTCTTCATTATCATTAGGTCTTCAGTCCTGGAACTGGTTGGACGCGTACCTCCAATGTTTCCTATTCCGAGCTAAGTAACACATTTTCCTGAAATTCGCACGCCTTACATCTTTCACTATCTGTGATGCAATAGTCTATTCTAGGCCTGCCTCCAACTCTTTTTTCCTTTCTCTGCTTCTAATATATTTTGCACTGTTCCCTCATGCCTTAGAACGTGTCCTATCATCTTATCTCTCCTATTTTATACTTTTTATCACATATTTTTACGTTTAGTACTACTTCTAGTAACTCTGTCCTTAATTTTGTCTCTCCGTGATATCTTCATCATACGTCTGTAGCACCAAATTTCAAGAGCTTCTACCGTTTCACAGCCGAACATATGCTTTCAACAATTTTTTCTTGTTTCTATATTTATTATTTTCAAACATAGCAGCTACTTTTTCTTGTTAAATGCAGCACGGCCTTGTGCTAATCTTTGTTTTAGATCTTTTGCACTTATCCCAACTTGCGTTATTTGGCTTCATAGGAAGTAGAAATCTTTAACTTCTAGTAGATTTCCGTTTTCTATTTTTTATTATGGTTTTTGACTTATTTTCCTTTTCATTACATACTAGTACTTTAGTTTTATTTTTTGATTCTCATACGGTATCTCTCTATTGGTACGGTTTCCATTTAATTAAGAGCTGCTTCTAGATCTTCTTTGTTGGATGCTAACACCGCTATATCATCTAAAAATCGAAGCGATTCAATTGTTTGTCCTCGCATAATAATTTTAAATCTATTTCTGGATTTGACAGTATTCATTGCCTTTTCAATATACAAGTACAAAATTAATGAGGATAGCGCACATACCTCTCTCACCCCTTTCCTAATATTTGTTTCTCTACATTTCTACTTTAATTTTATTACCGCTTTTTGTTTCTTATATGAACTATGTACTATTTCTATATTCTTATTATTTGTTCCATTTTTTTTAGTATTCGAACATTTCTTCTCATCAGACAACGTTGAATGCCTTTTTCAGATCGACAAACCCTATATACGCGCTTTCTACTATTCAAGGGTAAGCATAGATGTTTATGCAACCTGACGACTACAAAGAATGCCCACCACTTAACCATTTGCCGAGTTAATAGATTTCTAGTTACTTCGCGCAATCAACATTTGTTGAGATTATTGCAAAACCGACGCCTTTAGTTGTTTAACACAATCATCAGATTTAAATGCAATTGCCTTTTTCATCACTACCTTTTCCGTCCTGAAATTGAATGGATGCGTACCTCCATTGTTTTCTATTCTGAACTAACTTACACATTTCCCCGAATTTTTCACAGCCTATATCTTATACTATCTGTGTGCAATAGTTTAATCTTTATTCCTGTTTCTGCTTCTAACGTATCCCGCACCATTCCCTCATGCCTTAGAACGTGTCCTATCTTCTTATATCATCTATTTTTTACTCTTTCCACATTCTTCTTCCTTCTCCTATCATTTCTAGTAGCTATTCGTTTTTAACTTCGTCTGCCCATGCTATCTTCATCATATGTCAGTAGCACCACATTTCAAAGGCTCCAATTTTTTCCTGTTTGCTTCTCATATTGTGGAATGCTGCGCTCCACAAATATGTTTTCAGCAGTCTTGTTCGCAGGTTTATTGTCTTCGAACATAGTAGATGGTTTTTCTCGTTAAATTTAACACGGTTTTGTGCTAATCTTTGTTTTATATCCTTTGCTTGCCAAATGTCTTTCTGCATTTAACAGTATTCATTGCCTCTTCCATATACAAGTTAAAAATTAATAAGAATAGCTCATATCCCTGCCTCATCCTCTACCTAATATTTACTTCTCTACGTTCCTGGTCTAATTCTGCTACCATTGTTTACTCTGTTATGTTCATTTACGGCCGATGAATTAAAAACCACATCGATTCCGTTTTTACTCTTCTATACGTCAATAACATCCTATATATTTTACCTGTTTATAATAAATACGCTTGTGAATAATTTTCAATTTCAATCTATATACTTCAAAACGAGGAGTTTACGCTATAAATTCTATAGTTGGCACTGTGTTTTAAGTATCCGTTAACTAGCTACACATTACTATAGCGTAAAATTAATCCTTATACTGCTACGACCGAGAGACTCGTTGAAATAGTATTTTGTATTATTTGATAATGCTTGGGTCGAGTTTTCTAATCTCCTTTTTGGTATGTTGACAACGAGAGGATTGAAGCTCGAATTCTTGTTATTTAAAGCAATTTTCAATTTGATTCTGCAGTTCGTCCTCATTTGTATTTTTCTAAACTACTTATTCTATTACTCCAAGAGCGATGCAGGTTTTTTTTTTCTTTATAAAAAGTGTAAATTTTGGGTGTATCGGTAAGTGCTCCTGAGTTATTAATGCTAGTAAGACTGTCTTTCTAGCTCTTAGCTGGAGGCCAAATTGCTGTACGTAGGCCGATTATTCTTCTTATGTAGAACCAACTGCGCTGGTATGTGTTCCGCTGTTGCAGGGAGTGTCGCAGCGCTCAATACCTGTCAACCGTGGTGACGCTACATCTGGACCCCAGCACCCGGACATTTCGCTGACTCACCTCCGTGGATGCAATGGGCATACGATAATAGCTGGCACTTGGAGGAATGTTGTATTAGTGTTCCCATAAATCGGGAGCACCTTTTTTCTTCTTACTTTTGTTGTTCGTTCGTCGCTGGTGCTCCATAGTACTTCACTACATGATTATTAGAATGTGTTCGACTGTAAATAATATTTTTTTTACTTTAACACTCTGATATTATGAGCAAGTATAAGCAGTAATTTTTCTTTTCTTTCTTTTATTAATGAATATTAAATGTCAAATGAAATGCGCACTTCGTACGTAAATTTCTAAAATTTGTTCTTCATAATACAACTATTTATTTATTTTTTTGTTGTAAACCGAATTCTTTTTTTTTTGTTAATGTTTACTGTAAATAGAAAACCGATAACGATGTATTTTTTGTGTTGCTAGGAATCCCCCCTCGCCGCATTGGTAGTTAACCCGGTATTTCTACGTTTCTTGTGTTCTGTTTCGTCATCGTGATTCGTGCGGGTCCGCACTTTAAATATCCTTTCTATTTCTATCTGACCCGTACGCTGCATAACGTAGCAACTCTTTGTATAAGCTATGTACTAGCCGTCTCTCCCTATAACGCATTCTTATCTTTTTGAGCATTTCGAACATTATTTCCTATTTTACATTGTCAAATGCTTTTTCTAGATCTATATACACGCTTTCTCTTTTCTCTATTGCTTTCTTTGTTATCACCCTTAGAGCTAAAATAGCCTTCCGTGTTTTCCTACCGCGACTAAACCCAAATTGATCTTCTAGTATTTCTTCAACCCGTTATTCAATCCTCCTTCGTAAATTCTAATTAGTATTCTTGACACGTGTGTTGTCAAAAATTTTGTTCGAAAATCTTTTTATCTATCCGCACCTTTCCTTTTTAGTATAGTGACTTTGGTCTTACGTTTGAAATCCTTGGGTACCTCGCTTGTTACATACATAAGCTTACAAGTTGCAAGTGATGTTGTGTTACTGCTTGTCCAGCGGCTAATAGAGTGTCTGCTTGAACTCTATCTGTACTAGGCGCCTTATTATTTTTCAGAATCTTTAAGGCTGGTTCATATTCGTTTCCAGGTATTAGATATTCCAGGTCATTCTTTTCAATATCTTGTTACGTTCATTTCCGGCAGTAAAACCGTATTCGGTATTTGGTTATTTCATTTACATATATTCCCGTTCTATTCTTAAATTCTCCAACAATACCCTATATAGTGTACCTGTTCAGTATAAATCCGCTTAACATAATTTTAACTCAAATCCACTTTGCTTTTAAAACGAAAATTTATTCGATAAATTAAATAGTCTATACCTTGTTTTAGGTATTTGTTAATTTGTTAAACATTCCGATAACGTTTAATTACTTTCTATTGCGTTTGCCATTTAAAGACTTGTCGAAATAATAGATCCTACTATTATTTGATAGCGTGTTTTCCAGTTTGCTAATCGCGCTTTCGATAACGCGAGAATTGCAGTTCAAACTCGTGTTATTTGAACCCATTTTGAATTTGATTCTGCAGCTTGTGCGTTGAAATATTTTCTACATTATTCGTCACAGTACTTCAAAAGCAATGCACGTTAGTTTGTTCGACAAGTAGGAGGTATTTTGCGTGTATTGGTGAGTTTCCCCGCGCTTAACCGTTCTAATCAGATTCTCTTTCTAGCTCTTAGCTGAAGGCCAAATGGGTTCTCTCTTTATGTAGTCCCAACTGTTTGTTAACGTAGACCAACTGTTTTTGTCTGTAGACCGCCGCTGCAGTTACGGTGGCAGGGCGAATGGATCCTGACTACCGTGGCGTTGCTGTGCTGACTTGCCCCATACGACTTGCAAGCTAAATATCAAGACACATACAGGTATACAACTTATTTTTTTTGTGTATATCAAGGACATATTCCGTATCAGCGTTTGGTGTAGCTAGGTGATAAGGAACGTGACATTGTAGAACTATTGTTTGTTGCTGCAAATCGATATTATCGCTCTACAGGTGTGATGTACCATTGTTAAAAATATTTGATAGGCACACGCTTATTCTTTTCTACTGCTTAGTTTGTTTTACAAACGGTATTATGTACAATTTAAAAAGAATGTTTGACAAAAGCTCTCACGCGTTAATTTTTTCTTACTGATTAGTTTATTTTACAAAAAGTATTAGGTGCAATTTTAAAAACGCTTGACAAAAGCTCTCACATGTTTATTTACTACTGATTAATTTTATTTTGTCTAAAATACGAGATGCGCACTTTGTATCTAAAGTACTAAATTGTTCATATCACCTAATTGTTTGCTTTGGACTAGTAATGCTTAATTTCTTGCTTTTGCTTGTTTGTACAGATTCCTTTATTTATTTTTATTTGTTAATAGATAATCGTGGGCGTCGTGCTTTTTGTTTTGGTTTTCTTGGTATGTAGGTGAATCCCTCCACGCTCCGCGTTTGATAGTTAGCCTGGTATTTACTTCTCTTCCGGCTACGTCTAGGTACGTAGCAGTGTGATTCCTGTTCGTGTTTTTAGTTCCGGTCCTGCACACACACGCACGCACGCACGCACGCACGCAATGCACGCAACGCACACACACACACACACACATATTGCTACGATATTGCTCTTCGACAGATGTACAACGATCAATTGCCTGCTGATCGCCGCCCTCTTTGTCTTTAAAATAATTTAGAATTAATACAATCAAATTTATGCCTCGAGCAGTTTAGTGATACCACGCACAGTGTGAAACGACGATATGATAACGAGGAATTTTACTCACTCCTCTCCAACATTCAATACACCTAAATAAGACAAAATAAATTTACCAAAGATTGTATAATGTACTAAATGAAAATTTTGTTATATTACAATTTACAAATCTACGCCCTTTTTAATATTTTTTACTTTTTATAGAACCTTTAAATCAAAACTAAAATAAATATTCCTATCGAATTAGCTCTTTACGAATATTATAAAATTTTACACCAATAAAAGCAATTAAAGCCAGCAAAAAATCTATCTTATCACGAATAGTTTCGTTGAACGTTCAAAGAAATATCCCCTTTTTTAACATAATTCTGCGTGGTAATCAAATTTTTGATGACCTTTTACACACTGTATTTTATCACCTGCAAATTTTTGGTTCACTTCTAAATACATAAATTATTTAAAATTACAAATGCAACATGCTATAAATTGGATAAATAATTCTGACCTTATAGTTCTGTTTTTTCTTGTTGGAGTTTCCTAGTCCAGAAATCACCCATAATTGTTGTCCAGTAACTTGGGGTCGTTTATTCGGTAGCTTAGGGTCGTTTATTCCGTAATTTAGAATATTATCCAGTAATTTAGCTTCTTAGTTCCTTTACTAATGACGTAGTAGTGACTTAATGATTCTACCAGCGACTTAGTTATTTACTTAGTGCCCTAAGTTAATAAAATTGCAAAATTTTCTATTCATATTACCTATTTCTAGACTTACGTTTATATTAACAGCAAAATACTATATGCATTTATTATAACACGCACTCTACTGTTTTATATCACTTCACGTTTAAATTCAATTTTTTAAATTATTTACTTTTTATTAAATATTGCATTTTATATACATTCAAAATTGCACGTATTTATTAACTTCTTTACGCAAATGCGTTTAGATTGAAAGAAATTTCATGTCCAGGTTGTTCTTCTTTTAATATTTTGAATTTGTATTTGTTCTTGAGCTTAAGAATATTTTTAAATGTTCTAAGATGATTGAGTTGCTTCCACAATTATTTATTTTAATGAGTGTAGTGAAGTTTTTACGGAATGAGCTTTCTTTAATTAATTGTAGCTTGTTATGGATTTTAGACAAGGTGATGTATTTGCTTTTTTATTGTTAGTAAATGATGTACATTTTGATTTTTACTGTTTGGTTTTCTTGGTTTTTATAATATTTATATGAGGTATTCTTTTTTTGTGACCTTATATGACCCTAAATAAACTTATAATCATAGCAATATATATATATATATATATATATATATATTATTGTGAATGTTAATCTGATAAAAATAAAGAGTTTAAAGAATAATTGATTGCACAGATAAAGGTGGTGTCGGCCTTTCAAATATTTAGAAATAGCGGTAATTTTTCCTGATAGTACTGCAACCTTAATTAAATGTATATTATATTTAACCACTACGCAAACACTAGTCTAAACTTCTGTATTTCTGTAAAATTAAATAAAGGAAAGATTGTGTTTATTTATGCCACGGCTTTTGAAACTCACTCAGGAATTATTATATAAAGATATTTCTACTCTGTAAGAATCAGGTCATCTTACAGGCACATTAAGCACTTCCACATAAAGCGTCGTCTAGTCAATATCGCTTAACCTCTCGCAGTGCAGATGTGGCGTTATTATTTTCAAAGATTGATAAACATAATCGCAAACGTATAATTTAGATAAACGTTTGAGATTCAAATTACCAACAAATATCTTTAAATGGTGCCTATAATATATATATTGTATATCTCGTAGAACTATCATTAACAAATCCAATTAACGTAGGAGAATTAAATTTTAACGAAATGGAAATAGATGAAAATTTAGAAAACGATTACAACCCCGTAGAACACGACAAAATATTAAGAGAAAATTTAAGTAACATTTGCTTTAATACCGACATCAACCGAGAAAAGCAAAGAGCAATTAAAAATAAAATGTTTTGAATACCGCCACATATTCTATTGTGAAGGAAAATATTAGAAATTGTTAAAGAAATCATAAGCCGAGTACAACAATGTAACTCAAGGATAGATATAAAAAGGTTATTAACAGTTCATGAAAACGGATGCAATACAATGTATTCCAGACGATAGTGATACTGTAGGTGGCAGGCCACAGACGGTTAAGATACCACAATTACCTAGAAAGTAAGATTGTAACAATGTAAGAATCAATAAAATTAAGAATAAGCAGACATGAGCTCTGCAAGTTCCTACAGAATTGTGAGGGGCAGGAACAACATAAATACTCCGGGAGCCCCAAGACCAGTCCGTCAGTCTGAGTATTACAGCTTTAGCATTGTTGTTTACCTAGGCTACTCACCCTAATATTAGTTCAATGAATCATTTTATTTCGACTTAGAGTTTTATTAATCAGTTTGTCAAAATTCCACAATTAATGTCTGTTTAAACAAATAAATTGTTACGTAGAATTGGAAGTAGTTTTTAAAAACACAGCTCTCAAGGCCCGAAACGTAACTCGCGTACATATACATATCTAATAGTAAATAATTTTTAAATCCATTACGTATTACATTCGCATAACTATACTGATCTTTGTAACTGGATCCCCTAATACACTCACGTCTTTTTATATTTAAAATTGCATTCCTATAAATTAATACTGCAAATAATAAACGAAATATTTGTAATGTGTAACTGTTGAAGTTTAGTATGTATAGTGAGGGTTATTAAACTATACTATCAAAACCATACGGGGCTTAGAACAAAAACGAATACATTCTCAATAAACGTATTAAGCAGGAATTATGATATAATCTGCATTACTGAAAACTGGCTCCATGCAGAGATCTACGACTCGGAACTAGTTGATAACAGATATAATGTGTTTAGGGTTGATCGAATACAATTCAATGGAGTCTACGGTGGAGGGGTTTTCATTGCAATACATAAAAAGCACAATTCCTTTATGGTACAATTAAATACAACCCTCGAATTAGTAATAATACAAACTACCATAAATGGCAAAACTTACTGTATAAGCGTAACGTACTTTAAGCCCAATAGTAAACCACAGGTATATCAGGAATTTAGCGAAATAATTAGTAATCTATATTTATTGTATGCCCCTAATTTAATCCTTTTGGGTGATTTTAACTTACCATTGGTAAATGGTATTAACCTCAATTTCGACATAACCACTTCAGCATATGCTATAATTAATGAATTCATGAGTTTGTGCAATGTGAGATCGCATAACGGCAATCTAAATAACAATGAAAAGACGCTCCATCTTGTTTTCTCAAAAGTTAACCTCCATATAACCCTTTCGAATGCTACAATAGAATGTAGATAATTATCAGCCACCGTTGGATGGCAGTTATGCAATGAAACGCAATAATCGGAAACTAACGAATGTGGAAAATATACGGTGCTATAATTTTAAACGGGTATATTTTTTATTACTGTATAATATGGTGTTGAATACAGACTTCACTACACTGTTAGAGTTTAGCGACGTAAATGAAGCAGTAAATGCTTTCTACGAAGATGTAAATCTTGCCATAAATACAGCGGTACCAAATAGAGACACTAAACACTGCAGCAACACTGCAGTTGGTTTCATCAAAAAACTAGTTAATTTGATTAAAGAAAAAAATTTCCATCATGGTTTAAAGAATCACTTAAAATATCACCTGGGAGAATATAAAAATCTACGTATACAAGCTAAAATCAAGACTGAGCAAGTCTATAAAAGGTACATTAAGAATGTAGAAGAAAACATTCAAACAATTCATGCAGCATTTTGGAAGTTTATCTCAAATAAAAGAAAAAGTAGAGCACAATCTATGACATTCACTTATAAAAATCGCGAGCTAATCACGTCTTTACATATTTCAGAAGCATTCGCTGACTACTTTTCCTCAGTTTATAGCAACGCCTCAAAATATTGTACCAATAACTTAAACAGTGTATTAAATTTAAGTCAATCAGAAATATTTAACATAGACTCAGTATCTGTAAAAGAACTACAAGATGCAATAAATTCACTAAAAAATCAAAACGTACAGCAGGGTCTGATGGAATACCACTATATATATATATATATATATATATATATATATATATATTATGCTGTGATAAGGGGTTGCTTAAGGGTGCACGTTATAGTAAAAGTCGTTCGGGAAGGAGTAATTAGGATAGGCAGCAGAAAACTGTACTTATTTTAGGAAATAATTAAGAAATAGACATAGTTTGTAGATAGTAAGTAGTCAACACCCTGTATATAAAGTAGAGATAGATTTTGGGCGACGCAAGTAAACATAGGGAGACGCATAGTTGGCGTAGGAATGAGAAATACATTCATTAAGTAATTGGGAAATATTAAATACCCTGTAGATAAAGTTTAGTTAATTTAGGTAAAACAAATAAGGATATTTTTCAGTGGAGGCACGCGTAATAAATGATAAAGTGTAATTAGACACGCATTAAGAAAAAGAGTTCCAGACAATTAAAGTAATACGGATATAGAAATAAAGTTTCAGGTAGTTAATATAAATGCATACAAAGATCTAATCATTTGATAAGAGGAATGATTAAAAATTGCGTGAATCACATGTAAACATGGAAATTTAAAATCGGGTTGCATCAGTTGTTTATAGAAAAGCGAGTAATCTATCAAAATACAGCATGGTGATATGAAAGACAGCTGTGGGCAGGTGGTGATTATGAGGAATCGTAGAGCATTGCATCAGAAACTGTTCAATATGTAATTATTTGATTGGTCAGAGACAAGCGACGAGTTCTAGACCAAACCCACGCATGGAGCGGGGATTCGAGATTATATTAGCAAGCACCTTGATAGGAAAGTCAGTTTTGAACTCAATGAAGGCCGAAGTGCATTGCCATTAAATAAAGTAATACGCAACGAGTATAAAAGTGAAAAATAATATGAGTGCTAATATGAAGATAATTACCGTTTAAACGTAAGTACGTTTTTAATGAATTTGTTGTAAACTAAGACATAAAAATAATAGCGTTTCGAGGTCTGAGGGAAATTGACTAGGATTATGATGTTAAGAAAAAATTACAGTAATACAATTTAAATGTCAAGGGAAGAAGAAGAATAATACAATCGTGAAGTACAGGGGTGAAACAAACTACTATTTTAAGTCTGGGGCAAGAATGATAAATTTGAAGAATTGAAATAAATTGGGTATATAATTTAATGGTGGTCCATAGTGTAATAATTTGAATGGAATCCAGAATTGGGGAAGATCATTTTTATTGGAAGCATCGATGTGAAGAAGATAAAACCAGGTCAGATTTTCAGTTTTAAGACATTTGTTTTTCTATATGAATTTTTATTTTATTTTAATATTGAATTTGCTAAATAAGAAATGCTTGTGAAAAGTCAACAAAAGAAGTTGCATACGTATTGAATGAGTAATAAGAAAACAGGTATAGAATATTCTACATTTGTTGGTAAAGATCTTAATTTTCTTTGGTGACTTTGAGGTTTTGAGTAAATGATTGTTAATAAATGAGATTTATAAAATTAACTGAGTGAAAAGTGTATTTCGAATAATTTTAAAAGCTGTACATAACATATTGGTTCTATTATACAAAATCTAAATTTACTGAATTTTATAATTGCAAATAAATGCTAGCCGAGGTCATAAGATTTAAATAGTACAAAAAGCGGAGCCACCAGTTGAGCAGGAAAGTGATAAGTCGCAAGGCGGTAACGTATCGAATTTTGCCATTGGTAGATAGAGTTGTTTACAGATAAAGTCCAGTTGATAGCGATATTAAGAAAACAGCTGGAGGAGGAAATAATTACACTTAATCGTGAATATTAAAATGGTGGTCCAATAATTTAGAGTATAGCAAATAAATAATGCAACACAAAGTCGGGGCATGATAATTATTCTACGAATAGCATAGCAATAAAGAAGGCAGCCCAACGAAGGAGTTTGAGTATCCAATATTATAGCAATATATATATATATATATATATATTGCTGTGATAAGGGGTTGTTTAAGGGTGTACTTTATAGGAAAGGTCATTTAGGAATGAGTAATTACCATAGGCAGCAGAAAACTGCATTTATTTAGGAAAGAATTAAGAAATAGACATAGTTTGTAGATAGTAAGCAGTCAACACCCTGTATATAAAGTATAAATAGTTTTAAGCGACGCAGATAAACATAGGAAGACGCATAGTTAGCGTAGGAATGAGAAAGAGATTCATTAGGTAAATAGAAAATATTAAATACCCTGTAGATAAAGTTTTAGTTAATTTAGGTATAGCAAGTAATGATATTTTTCAGTGGAAGCACGCGTATATTTATAAGTAAACGATAAAGTGTAATTAGACACGCATTCAGAAGAGTTCTAGACGATTAGATTAATACAGAGATAAAAATAGAGCTTCAGGTAGCTAATATAAATGCGTACAAATATCTAACCATTTTTGATAAGAAATGATTAAAAATTGCGTGAATCGCATGTAAATATGAAAATTTAAAGTCGAATTGCATCAGTTGTTTATGGAAAGGCAATTAGATCTATCAAAACACAGCATGTTGATGACGAAAGACAGCTGCAAGCATGTTATGATTATGGGGAATCGTGGAGCATTACATCAGAAACTGCTTTAAATGTAATTATTTGATTAGTCAGAAATAAGCGACGAGTTCTAGACCATACCCACGGATGGAGTGGGAAATAAAGAATATATTAGCAAGCACCGTGATAACGAAGTTAGTTTTGAACTCATCAAAGGCCGAAGTGCGTCGTTATGAAATAAAATAATACGTAAATTTTAAAAGTGAAAGATAAAAATAAGTGCCAGGATGAAAACTATAATTGCCGATTAAAAACGTAAGTACATTTTTAAGGAATTTATTTTTAAACTAAAACATAAAAATAATAGGGCTCTGAAGTCCGGGGGAAAATCCAGTGAGACAATTTTGAAGTACGGGGGGGTGAAATAAACTACAATCTGATGTCTGGAAAAAACAGTAATACAAATCTGAAGTACGGGGGTGAAACAAACTACAATTCCGAAGTCTAAGGGAAATAGACTACGATTTCAAAGTCCGAGGGAAAATACAGTAATACAATTTTGATGTCTGGGAAAATAAGCAACAATTTTGAAGTACGTCTGGGGGAAGAATAATACAATTTTAAGTTTGAGAAAATTGAATGATAATAAGAAGAAGTTTGATATGAAACGACAATAAATTGGGGGTGCATAAATTAATAATTTTAGTCCATAGTGTAATAGGCAATAATTTAAATGTAATCCAGAATTGGGAAAGTTAAATTTTAAATGGAAGCGTCGATGTGAAGAAATAGACTAGGTCAGATTTTTAGTTATAAGACATTTTATTTTTCTATATATTTTTTATTTTGAATACGGAATTTGCTTAATATAATATGCTTGTGAAAAGTCAACAAAAGAAGTTGCATACGTATAAAATGAGTAATAGGATAACAGGTTTAGAATATTCTACACTTCGTTGATAGAGATAATAGGTTTTTTTTTTGGTGACTTTGGATTTTGAGTAAATAATAGATGATTGTTAATAAATGAGATTTATAACAGTAACTAATTGAAAAGTGTATTTCAAATAATTTACAAGAGCTGTATGTACATAATATATTGGTTTCATTATACATAAAATCGAAATTAACTGAATTTTATAATTCCAAATAAATGCTAGCCGAGGTCATAAGATTTAAATAGGAGGAGCTACAAGTTGAATAGAAATTGATAACTAAGTAAGGCGGTAACGTATCGAATTTTGCTATTGGCAGACAAGGTTGCTTCAAGATAAAATCCAGTTAAGTTGATAGCAATATTAATAAGACAGCCGGAGGAGGAGATAATTACAATCTTGTTTATTCATAGTAAATATTAAAATGGTCGTCCGATAATTTAGAGAGTGCATAGCAAATTAATAAGGCGCACAACGAAGGGGATCGAGAATTCCAGTTCATAGCAAATAAATATATATATATATATATATATATATATATATTGCTGTGATATACTCCTTTGAATGCGGGAACTGGGTCCTTTCAACAAAAAAAATTCTAGTCCCACAGATTGGGCGTCATAAACGGCTGTGATCCTCTTTTCGCCTCGGCTGCTCACCTAATGTTATAAACCTCCTCATTCATAAAAAAACAACACATTCCTACCAAAAACATCAACGTTAACTCTATTTACATCAATATTCAGAATACATTAAAATTTCAAAATTAAAACTCAGCATAAATTTCAGTTTTAAAAAGAATTTCAAGATTAATTTTATTATCATTTTAATGTGCATCCAAAATTAAAGTCCTTGTTGGATGCCTACTAATTAATATAACAATATAGGCAGACCGGAGTCTGAGTATAAAGGAGCATCTACCACCCTTTACGTTAATTAACCAGGTTCGTCTAATTGAGCTCAAAGACATACCCAAATTTTCATCATATTACCGAACATCAAAACTAAATACCCTTTCTACTTCAACAAGCAAATTTCATCTTAAAATTAAAATTTTATGGTTAGTACAATTTCACTAATGTCCATTTAAAGTAAATCAATTATAAAGTTATTCAACACACACAAAATGTCAAACAAAATAGTATAATTTACCTGAAGGTTACTGTCCTCGTAGCTTCAAAGTACATCGTCCCTTTAGTTAATCACACCATTCCAACAGGATTATATTTACGGCTTCTAATTCTCAACGCTTTTAAAATTTTCTCCATCACCAGTTGTTTCTGGGCTTTTCCGGAACTCATCTATGTATATCTGACCCTTGTTTCGTGGATCCAGACACGTATTTGAACCATTTAATTATTAACACCCCGAAAAATAGCAAATAACTTCATACTTCTTTCACCAATATACGCCAAAACTGCCTACTTTTGTGTATACATTTGTCGTTGTAAATTTTGCTAATTGGTACAATGAAACTAAATTTTATTACCTTGTATCTAAGTGCACTGAAGTACATTCATGTTAGCACGTAAATAACCAACTATTTTGAATCACTAAAATATACGAGCAAAATTTTAAATTATTTTATCAAACTAAAATGCACTGTTTAACATCTTCAATCAAGTCGCGGATGTAAGAGCTTTTAACGCATCGAATAGTCAAAAGTCTAAGAGGGCTTGTTTATATTCATCTCGGTATATATAGCAAAAGCCGGCACGTCGCTTTTGTCCTCAAAACGGTAATTCTAAAGAATTCCTCATTCTATGTTCCCAGTCTGTCTCTCGCGCGTCGATTTTACGAATTTTCACTCGTCCCATTTAACTCTCAGAAATTTCAACACACGGCACGCAAGCATGTCCGAGAAAAACTAATTAATTTTGTACAGAAATTGTTGTTTCTACCTCTGATATTTGCATCCTATTTTCAACCAATTGTGACCCTCGTGACGTTGCTTAAATCCCGCCTTTACTATATGTGTCTTTGCTTGACGCATTTTCTCTTTCCTTTTCTAACCTGTTCGTATTGGTGCAAATTGATATTCTTTATTATCGATTATATTTTAGTCCATGTGGACTGTTATCTGGGTTTAATAACCCCGTATCGCACATTCTCGTGAATATTAAGCCCCGGTTTCTCCAAGATTCTTTGAAACTATTAATTATCTACAAAATTTACGCCGTATGTGATATTTAAACTACGCAGGTGTTCAAAATAATATTAATTCTCAGAGCTTTATTTTCTGGTATTATAATCTTGGGTTTTACAAGTTTCTATAGATATTATCTGTACGTTTTGTTCAATACCGGTTACTTGAAATAGAGTTAATTAAGATAAATTTTGCACGTAATTTCCATTTGTTTAGGAATAATTACATTACACGCAGAGCTTTTTAATACTGCTTCTTTTGATATAAAGCGTCTTGTACATGATTTAAATCTCTTATTTTTAATAAAACGAATGAATTTTTCTTCTCCACGGGTTTTTAATAAAGCGTATTATCTAATAAACTTCCTTATACACGGTGATTAAAATTATTTGATGTAATCCATTAATTTTCTACCCTGGTCTAAATATGAGTAATATATATATATATATAAAAGGGATGTGCTAATATATTAAAACATCAATTATGCACAATGTTCAACTTATCATTAAAAACAAAAGTTTTTCCCGATCTAGGGAAGCTTGCCAAAGTAACACCAGTTCATAAATTAGGAGCGTCAAACATTATTGGTAATTTTAGACCCATCTTAATTTTATCTTGTCCCGCAAAAATATTTGAACACATTACACACATACGTATTCTTAAACATGTAATGACTTCGATTGACTTAAATCAATAGGGTTTTATGCCAAAACGATCCACTAATACAAACCTAGTTGTTTTTACAGAACTTGTAGCTGAATCTTTGGACAAAAAATACCAGGAAGACGGCATGTATAGGGATTTCGCAAAACCATTTGATGAAATCGATCATGATGTTCTTCTATTGAAATTATTATCCTTCGGTTTTTCAATACCAACAATTGAATTCTTCAAATCATATCTATTAAATAGAAAATCTTATGTTACGTATAAGAATGCTGTTTCTAAATGCTTTGTTCCTTCGTCAGGTGTGCCACAGGGTAGCAACCTAGGTCCGCTTCTATTTCTCATATTCGTCAATGATCTTCCAAATTCCATTTCAGCCAGTCAATATTTATTGTTTGCAGATGACCTAAAGATCTACAAACACATTCAAAATACATCGGACTGTAAATTACTGCAGGCTGATCTAGATCTCTTATACAAGTGATGTAATGAAAATAAGTTTTATTTTAATATTAGTAAATGCGAAAAAACGACTTACACCGTCACTAACTCTAAAATAAAATTTACTTATTCAATTTCAGACTAAACTTAAGGAGGTACGCAACAAAAAGGACTTAGAAGTTCACTTCACAACAAATCTAAACTTTAAAATGCACATTAAATCTACTGTTCGGCCGCAAGTAAGATATTAGGCTTTGTCACCAGAAATTCGCAATCTTTTAGTAATGTGGAGTGTATTCAGATCCTTTACAATACACTAGTCCGCACGAGACTAGAAATTGCCATTATAGTATGGAATTCTGGAACTGCAACACACTCTCAGGTGATTGAAAAAGTACAAAATAAATTCATTAAATATCTCCATTACAAGACATTTAAGGCTTTCATAGGATACAATTCTTATGAGAATGCTAGAGAATAGCTGCATATTCACACTATTTCCAATCGTAGAATAAAAATAGTAATAATTTTTCTGTATAAAGTTTTAAATGGCTATATCGATTGCCCGAATATATTAGTAAGATAGGTTTGTATGTTCCAGCCCACTTAGGTCGTCGTAAAAATTTATTTTATATACCTAACTTTAAAACAGATTTGAGACGTAATTCATCAATAATAAAAATCATGAATACATATTATTGTTTATCAACTGATACGCTAATTTCCCCCTATTCTCATGCAACTGCCGTAAACTCAAAAAGTAGTTAGCATATTTTAGTTCGAACAAATAATAACGCCAAGCTTCTATTAATAAGTATGACGGCGTCATAACATGCTCACGCACATACCCATGCGCGCACACACTCGCACACATACCAACACTAACATCTTCACACACATTCTCACTTACACCCACTCACGCATTCACTTGTACCAAGCAATATAGTTATATTTAAAGTACATTTTATTCTATTATTATTATTATTCTATGTTACTATTTTACTTAAATTTAGTTTATAGCGAAATATGTAATTAGGGTTTTACCTTGTTTATTTCAGAGGACTAAATAAATAAATAAAAGCAGTTTGATTTAAGTGTCGTTCATGATCACATAACGTAACGTAAATTTACTTTGTACTCAAAAAAAGTTGTACCTTTGGGTTCTTATGTAGCTGTGTACAACAGTAATAAACGCAACGTACTTTACGAGAAATCTGTTAAGTTAATTTAATCTTACTGAAGGTTTTAAGTTAAGTTACGTGGCTTAATTCCGCCAATTCGATCAAAATAAATAGTAGCTAGATACCTTCTTTATCTGGGGTTTTAGATATGGCTACACTTATCGGCATATAAACTTATTTTTTGTTTATGTGTTGTAAATTGATATTAAATTGTGATCATTTTGATTTTGTATCTTTTATATTTTTTTACCGTTCTGAATGGACCTGTATCATGAAGAAGTTCTAGATTGCTAGAACGAATACAATGGTGCGAAGTCCAGTGATCTAAAGAACCGAATTACAGGTTTCACCAAATTAGTGGGATCTTTAGTGAGCAACCAGACTAGGAGAGGTCCCTGAAAGAGAACAGCAGCTCTTTCGGTACTTTAAGTGGCAGAGAGTGTAAGGGTTGGTATGACATTCTAAAACAGACTACTACGATTTGGAAAGCAACGAGAAGCCACCACACTACCTCCCAAGTACACAGCGTACTTAAATTGTTATTTGAGATGATGGCATTCTCTGAGGCAAAAAATTCCGGAGCCAAATAGTCTCCCATTAGGATTTCCGGGAGGGGACTACCTCGGAGTATGTGACAAGAAAGTTTAGAGAAAGAGTCGGGAACTTTTGCAAATCGGAGCGTGGAATCTCAAAAATATGAAGCAAGTGGGTTAGCTAGAGGACTTCAAAATTGAATGGATAGGTTAGCAAATTGACATAATAGGGATCAGCAGAGTTCCGCGGCCAGAGGCGGGTGATTTTTGGAGTGGAAACTTTAGAGTTATTCATGCAGCATCAGAGGAAGGAAATTCGGGTGTGGGGATAGTTATGCGAAAAAAGAAATGACACTGCGTAGAAAACTACTTACTAAAGAACGAAAAAGTGCTCGTGGATAGATTAGAATCTAAACCGGTATATACTGTAATAATACAAGTATACATGCCCACCTCCAGCCACAGTGAGGAAGAGGTAGAAGTGATCTACAAAGATATCGAAGACATACTAAGATACATAAAATGACATGAAGGATTAATAATTACGGAGGATTTTAATGCACTAATAGGTGAGGGTAGGGAAAGAGCGGTAGTAGGTTTATTTGGTTTAGGCACGAGAAACGACAGGGGAAATAGGCTGGTAAAATTTTTCGACAAAAATAATTTAACCGTCACAAGCACATAATTTCAACATTATGCAAGAAGACGATACAAGAGGACGATGCCAGAATATATTAGAAGATATCAAATAGATTATATTCTTGTTAGACAACGGTTTATGAATCAAGTAAAAGACTGTAGAAGCTACGCAAATGCATGTATAAACACTGACAACAACATCGTAGTTATAAAAGCATCTCTCAAATTAAAAATTTTTTTAAAAAACGGAAAAAGGTGCTTTGACTTTGAGACACTAAAAGATATAGATATCCACGAAAGATTTGAAAAAAGGTCGAATGAATTGCTGAAAGATATCGGGAAAATTTCTGATAATAAGGAAGTAGAAACCGAATGAAATAACATTAAATCCAGCTTAGACATAGCGGCCAGAGATATTCTGGAGTACACACAAAAAGAAGATAAGAAACCATGAATAACAAAGAATACCCTGAATTTAATAGAAAAAAAACGAAAATTAAAAATACACAAGACGAAAGCACGAAAACAGAGATACAAATCCATAAAATGGGAAATTATTAGCAAATGCAGGAAGCTAAACAACAATAGATTGATGAAAAGTGCCAAGAGGTGCAAATTAAGATAAAAATAGTAAAGACAGACGAAGCATACAGACTAATTAGAATGAATTTTAGGGATATAGAAACGTATAGAAAAAATATAAGGCCACAGAAGGAGACATCATTATAGAAAATGTAGAGAAAGTGGTTAGATGGCAAGAATATATAGAGAATTCATATACAGCATAGGAACTAAAAACACTAGAACACGAATCATACATTGAAGATGATGTGCTACGGTATTGCGTGCAGACAAAATAGAAAGTACTAAAGTAAGTAGAGAAAACATCCCACAACGAACACCGTGACAAAACAGAGGGGCAGAACAGAAATTCAAAAAAATTGAATGCCGTGCTAGTTCAAAACGTCGTAGAGTGTTGTAGATTACACAGAAAGCAAAATTATAGACCTCAACAAGTAGATTTATTTACAAACCGTTAGTTAAACATAGTATAAAGAAGAGACCAAATCGAACATTTACGTAATAATCCCGTTATAACATAATGGAAACAAAAGCGTCAACTCGTATATAACACAACACGGTACCATACATGTAAGTCAATATAGATGTAAAATCCGTAAAATATAAATCACATATACAAATATACTTACATAATGTTTCAAACCCTAAATATATACAAGAAGAAAATTAAACATAATATATACAGTATTTTTGCCTGCTTTGTGAAGTGCACTTTCTACAGGAAATAACGTAACTCTAAACTGACATGAAACAGGTGTTAACTTACTCTAGCTTATAATTTAATAAACAAGGTGTTGACGTTAGCATTAATTTTAAAAAATTGTAAAAATTGCTCTAATGCCAGCCTTGGTTTATACTAATGGTGCGTTAAAACTAATCAATCACGTAATCACTTGTGCACTTATCATGTAAACGTAAATTTCTAGCACGCAGTCTGTAATTTTAGTGTAACCACGAGTAAGAAAAGCTAAAGCACTTACGTGTGTATCAACCAACAAAAGAAGTATCTATATTTCACAGAAATATCAAGAAAAGAAAACAGAATAAATGTACCTTAAGACGTGTCGTTATCTGCCTCTGGTGCCAATGTAGTGGATCTGGAAGTGCGTACTGCACTTGCCGTCGACTGTAACACTAAGTAAAACAATGCATTTAATTTGCACGCGACGTTAGAGTTCCTTTACAGTAAAAGGACGTTGTATCGAATAGTACCGCTTAAAAAGCTCAGTCTGTATTTGTAGAGATAGAAAACAATGTGTTTTCGTTTCAAAACAATTCCCAGCAATAGAATGTTAAATATTTTGCAAATACCACCTACTAGATATTTTCCAGACAGCAGCTGTAAAATATTTATAGAATACAGTTTAAGCAAAAGTTAATTAAAGAAAGCAAAAAACTTCAATATAATATAATGACTTTTGTCCGCATTGGCAAATAATGTCTGTTTAAATGGTCAGGTAGGTTTGCAACCCTCTTTGCAGCATTATGGAGTAACGTGTATAACAGGTGCCTAACTGTTATAGAAACAATAGCAATTTATTTTTCGAACTACAATACCGAGAATGAAATAATGAAGGGGCGATTTTATTGCTCGTAAACTTGAGTGGGTTGAACACTTGTATGATAATTAAATGCCGTGTCGATAGAATTTCTTGGTAATTAGAAGCTTTATTTTACGATGCAGGTGGTTAGAATGTTTTTCAAAGAATTTACCAGGCTAAATTTATATCCCTTTAAAGAGCCTATTAAAAGTAGTTTAACGGTAAGCAGATATTTGTTTATTCCAGGGAATTTATAACGCGTCTAAAGAAGCACATTATTATAGAACGAACACTTAAGAAAATTTTATAGGAGGTTTTAAATAAGTACTCATGTGAATTTGAAGGTAATCGAACTTGTTAATTGATAATTCGTATGATTTGGAATAACACAAAAAGTGTGCAGTCGTTTAACTTAGACATTTTAAAAGGCGCTTCCTAATAAGAAGCAAAACAAAGTAGTTGAAAATTAAAATTTATATACAGCTTGCAGATATCAATAGATTTCGGAAATTTAACGTAACAGGTGACTTGGGATATTTTATACTTAGAGATGAGTTTGACTTAGCATTAAAAGGTCTGAGAAATAGAAAGACATCGGGTATATATAAGGTACAAGCAGAAACTATAAAAGCCGCTGGACAAGCAGTAACAGAACGTTTTCTCCAAATTGTAAGCTATATGTACAAGAGATATCCAAAGATTTCAAATGTATCGTCATAGTCACCATACCAAAAAAGAAAGGTGCGAATAGATATGAAAATTTTTGAACAATAAGTATGACAGCATACGCGTCAAAAATATTAATTAGAATTGTACAAAGACGGATGGAAAAACGGGCTGAGGAAATACTAGGAGAAGATTAATTTAGGTTTAGTCGAAACAGGGCACCATAAAAGGCTATTTTAGCGCTGAAGGTGATAATGGAGGAAACATTAAAAAAAAGAGACAGAGTGTATATAGGGTTTATAAATCTGGAAAAAGCATTCGACAACGTGAAATGGAAAAAAATGTTCGACATACTCAAAAAGATTGAAATGAGTTTTAGAGATAGACGGATAGTACATAGCTTATACAAAGAGCAAACAGCTGTAATAGAATTGAAGAAGGAACGCAGGTAAGTAAATATTAGGAAAGAGGTGAGACAAGGATGTGCCCTATCCTCGTTAATTTTTAATTTATACATCGAAGAGGCAATGAATATTGTTAAATGCAGGAAGACATTAGGAATTATTATGCAGAGACAAAAGATGAATATGCTTAGAATTTCAGATGATATAGCGGTATCAGCATCTAGCAATGAAGAGTTAGAAGCAGCTCTTCATGAAATGGAAATAATTCTAAGCGAGAAATACTGCATAAAAATTAATAAAAATAAAACTTCAGTACGAAAGAAAAATAAATCAAAAACCAGAATATCAATAGAAAGCGACAGCTTACAAGAGGTTATGGATTTCTGCTACCTAGGAATTCAAATAAGCAAGATAAGAAAAGTGCAAAGATATAAAACTAAAACTAACAACATGCCATGCGGTATTTAATTAAAAAAAAGAAACTAAGTGCAAAGACAACAAACATAGAAATAAAGAAAAGATTGCTGAAATCATATATGTAAGACCACAGCACTATATGGCTGTGAAACTTGGACAGTAGGAGAAGCAGACAGGAAAAAATAGAAAAGTCTTTGAAACGTGGTGTTACACACGTATGATGAAGATATCATAAACAGACAAAGTTAAGAACGAAGAAATTCTAGCAATGGTAGGGGAAGAAAGAAATATGTGGAAAATGGTAAAAAATAAGAGAGATAGAATAATAGGTCACATTCTAAAGCAAAAAGGAGTAGTGCGGAATATATTAAAAGCAGAGATAGGAAAAAATGTGAGGTAGAGTTAGACCTAGGTTAGACTACTGCACACAGATAGTAAAAGATTATTACCAAAAAGGAGATCTAATGATGTACTCAAGTGAACTTGAGGTTATGGTCTCCTTAAGATGATGGAATCTCAACTATCTTCTGACTAAACTAGGGGTCTATTCCTCGGGTAGAGTTTATGAGGTGTGGTCGTGGGTTTTTCGACAAAACATTGTTTACTTACTGACTCTAATAATACTAAAATGGGGGTGCAAGAGGAGCGCCACCAAGTTCTTAAATTTTCTAAACACGGGCTTGTCCTAAGGGGGGACTTGAAAGTCCTTAGAGAGAAATATCGTATTTGCTGCCTAAGCAGGATCTGTAAAGAATATATAATTAATATAGCAACGAAGAACACAAGAGGTGTACTGTTGTTACTCTATACTATAAAAAAAAAAATAGCTACTAATATCAATTATTTGAACACTATTGTAAACACAATTTTAGGCATTAAAATTCTTGAAAGTGCTCTTAGTGCTCCTTAGTCAAGTGAGAGCTAAAAACATTAATTTTGTAAAAGGTATTTATGCTTTATTACTTCTTGATTTAATTACCCTATTCTTGAACTCACTTGTTCAAAATAAAACAATTACTCAAATGAATTAACTGGCTGTCCTTTAATTAAATATTGCCTTCTAAGTAATAAAATTTTATGTACAGAATATACATCTCAAAGGTAGTTTAATTTCTTCAACACAATTATTGAATGAGAAAGTTATGACTGTTTCTACTAAGAATTAAAAATATCAATAATGTATCACACATTTTCACACGGTTTTCCAAATTAATTACCCAAAATTCCAGATCTGTTACTTTGGTTTACAAGTGTGTTTTAAAATTTCAAAGTCTAATAATTTTAGTTCTCATAATTACTCGATTGAATTTAAATGAAATATTTTGTTATGATTAAATTAAGGTATTCATATTCATTTGTAATAATATCATGCATAACCCTTAATTCAAACTGTGATAAATTCTAAACAGAAAAAGTTTTCATAATTACACAGTAAAACAAGAATCGTCGATTGTTACAATGTTGTTTTCGACAATCTTCCTCGTTGTCAAGATGGGTGAATAGCTGTCGTCATGTCAGTGATAAAAAAGCTTACCTTGTTGAGTGTTGTTCTAAGCTACATTAAAACAATTACATTGTTGGGACTAGATGTGCTGGCATGCAATCCTTTGACAAACAACTGACGTCAACGTACGGTCCACATTTTATTGCATAATATACTGGAACTTTACTGGAACCATTTACACGAACTTGAAGTGCATCTCATCTTTGCATATCAAAACAAAACCAAACCATAAAACAGGCTATCCAAAATACATCATTTTCAACATTATTTAAGTTGTTTTAAAGACAGTTAATTTAACAGTGATTCGAAAAATTAAATATGGTATTTGAACTTGTAAACTCGCAGTTTTATCTTTACTGAATGTCCAAAATAAGCATCAATACAATTACGTTACGGATAATAAACTTGATAATTACAAAGGGCAAACTTTAATAAAATTATTATTGGAAATTCTATAACACCATAACTAGAAAATCCTTCAAGCACGGTTTATAAATTTAGTGAAATCAAAATTAACAAATTTGGACAATTCATTATTAAAAATCCATAGAGCGTTTAAATGCTATCTTACAAAAGATTATCATAGAACGTTTGAGCGCTATAACAAAATTATTTAGTTTTATTTGACAATAAATTAATCTGCTTACTATTATTAAATACATCGTAAATCAAGTGCATTTTGCACCTGGCTAAGCGACAACGCCTATCGCTACATGAAGGTTGCTGGCAAGGACCCAATTCAACTACCTCGTGCTTCTTTATCAAATGATTGTGCCAGACTGAATCGTCTGCTCAATGCGCACAAGTAACATCAAAATCGCCTGACATTGATGATTCTATTGAAACGGCCGACGTTTACTAATAGTAACTAAACCAGTATTATTGAATAGATTTTGGCTCATAATTGGGCTACTCTGCCTCTATCATTGTTTATTGTTTATTTAAATAGACAATGCAGCGTACTTAATGAATAATTTAAAAGAATTTGCAGTCATCAAAAAAAATTGTTACAACGTGTAGGTTGTGGGAATTTCTAAGAAATGTGTAGGTTAGCTCAAAATAAAAATCAATGGAGGTACGCGTCTGACCAGTTCCAAGATGGAAAATCTAATAACGAAAAATATAATTATACTTAAGCCTGATGAATATTGTAAACAACTACATGTATTGGTTTTGAAATATTCTCAACAAATGTTTGTTGTGTGAAAGAATTTATGGGAAAACTATTAATACGACAAATGCCTAAATGTTGGGGGGGATCTTGCTAGCCGTCAGGTTGCTTAACCCCCTTCGCATTCCACTGAATTTCGTTGAGATAAAAAACACTAGAATCGGTGCCGTGCTGTATCTAACAAGAGAGAGAGAGAGAGAGAGCAGCTGCTATGTTCGAAAACATCAAAAATAGAAACAAGGAAAATATTGTTGAAAGCATATGTGTAGAACACAGCACTTTACGGCTATATAATGGGAACAGTAGGAGAATTAGACAGTGAAGAGATAGAAGCCTTTTAGAATGTGGTGCTTCAGATGTATGATGATGATAACATGGACAGACAAAGTTAATAACAAAGAGGTTTGAGAAATGGTAGGGGATGTAGGATATCCGTGGAAAACAAAAAATAGGAGAAGTAGAAGGATGGAAAAGGTTCTAAGGCATTTGAGAAACAGTGCGGGATATATTACAGGTAGGTATAAGAAAAAGATAGATAGAGGTAAACATAGTTTGGACTATTAGACGCAGATAGCGAAAGATGTAGACTGTGAAATCCAAAAATAATAGACTTATTAAAAATAAAAAACGGAAACGGGTTATTTAGTAATTGAAATGTTTGTTACGGGGTAATTCACTTAACACATAACAAACTCAGGCAGTCATTAATAGGCGGCGCCACTAAAACGTGCTATTTTTAAAAAGGCCTGTTTACTTTTGAGCCTTCTTTGTGTGCTGACATTTTTGGACAGCGGATTACAGGAGGTTCTATATTAGGTATTACTTGTCTACTAGCCTGCTGTAGGAAAACATACAAACTTGATTTATTTAAGGTTTGTATAGTAGTTAGCATAAGTGGTTAAAAAACTTTATATATATTTACCCTGCTGCGTCGCTGAAATAAGTGTTATCTGCATGAACTCCAAGTGCTACTTTAAAATATGCAATATCTTTATGAAGGGAGTCGTCTTTAATAGCCCACATTTTACCAAATTGCGTTTCCTTGGGACGACCCACACGCTTTGCCACTTCTTCTGTTGCTTCTATAGTTGGTTCAACCTAAAACAATAACTTAGTGTTACCTATTGGCAGAAATTTCTAAATTGATTATTAATTCCTAACAATTAGTGACAGTTTTTTTAGCTACACAATATCTACTCTGTTTAGCAGTAGTAACTTTGGTTACTTTTATACTTAAGGCCGTCCTAACTCGAGGGGACAAATGGTGTGCCGCTCCAGTATTTTATCAATGCAATCGTGCCAAACCCGTCCACATGTTTTCAATTTATTTAAATTAATAAACAAAAAAGGATAGTAATAATAGTAAGGTAAAATAGAGCTGAAATTTTAAGGCTCAGATGCTAAGTGCTTTGATATCGAATATTGATAAGAAAGAAAACGCAAAACCAGTGGGCGGTAGTTGTGACTAAAAAACTGACTAAACTGTTTACACGGGCTTTCCCAAAAGTAGGTGTCATTTTACGGTTAGAGAAGCGCACAATTAATTTTGAATAAACGCTGAAACTTTTATTTCGATTCAAGGTACAAAGATGTAGGTAGAGTTTGAAGTATGATGTTATTTAAAAGTCCGCCATGGCGCTTCTGAGAAATAGTCATCCTTCGGGCGAAGTTTTTCATGGTCCTTTTACACGTTTCTGGTTTAATATAACGAATAACAGCATGTGTTCTGTTAATAGTTGTATATAATTTACCGCTTGCCTTATTTTAAACATTTAGAATTTGTTAATTATTTACCTCCGCCCGGTATATTCAAATGTCATTGTATGTACCGTGAAATTACTTCAAACACCGCGCCTGTGTACTGTAAGTGCCGCGATATCGATAAACTATATTGTGCCTTTTCGCATGTGCAAGAAATGTCTTATCATTTGTCATGGAGAGGACGAAGACAGTCTCCTATCGTTTTCCGTTCTGAACGGACTCAATAAAATAAATGTGCTACCCTTCGCTATATTTACAAAGATAAGTGCTTTGAAATAATCGTTATTTATTATCATTATTTGCCTTATACAATGTTTATTTTTTTTTCTACCACTTAGTTATCGAAATACCGCCGCAATAATCAACATTGATACTTCGAGTCGGATGTGAATATTCATACAAATTCTAAATGATAATAAATTCATATAATAACATACCGCTTATCAAAGCATTGTACATGCCTTTGTATTTATTTGTATTCTATTGTATAGTGTAGTGGGGTACTAAATTTGAAGAAATTGTAAACTTCATTTTTGAAATTTTACTGCATTAGTGATTATTTTCGCATCGTTCGAATTTGGAATTACCGGTTTTAATTAATTTTCTGTTATTCAGGTGTAGAATATGGCGCATGTTATTAATCATTGCAAGTTTTAATAACCTACTTTCTTTGGTTTGAGTTCTTTACTAGCCATTCTTGATATCTGGTTTGGTACCAGAATTTTGTACAAAGCTTACATATTCATTATCGCCGCATTTGACTTTAATTTAATCACAGCAGTATCGGTTTTATTTCCTCTTTTTTGTATTTGTTTAATTTTAATTATGGCAGAGAAATTAAAACGTAGTTATTTTTTACGTAATACTTTGATTAACTCTCTCCATGAAATGTATGAAATCGCTTAGAAATCTGCAGTTGAACCTACGTTTTTAGATTTGTTCCGCGCGCAATATCAATCACTTGAAACAATACGAGAAAGTTTCTTCGCCAGCATAATTTCATAGTCGGTGTAATTGCTTCTGCAGAGAACGCCGATGAACAATTTGAAAGGGAAGACGCTATTCGAAAACGTTTCGATAACAATTTCTTTCTAATAAAAGCGCTCTATTTCAAGTTGTTTCTTAGTCAATTTTCTTCGTCTCGAGCTACTGTGTCCGCTCCGGTAGGTACTTTTAACTCTAAAGTGCCCCTTCCGCCGCTGACCCTCCTTACGTTTGATGGGGAAGCTTGTTTGAAACCTAATTGACCGCTTTGATAGTTTAGTTCATCTTAATAATGATCTGTCAAATGTAGACAAATTTTCCTATATCCAATCAGTACTAAAAGGTTCCGCACTATTAACCATTAAGAACTTTGACCTTACAAAGCCCAATTACCCTCTTGCTTACAATAAACTTCGCGAAAAATATCGTAATATTCGCCACATTTCCACCGCTTTATGCAACAATATTGATAAATTTCCCAAATTGAATTCTGATAACCCCGCCGGTTTGCAAAATTTATTTGATACCTTTGCCGACAATTTACAAGCGCTTAAGAAATTTGATTTGCCTATAGAGCAATAGGATTTTATTCTTAAATTGCATCAAGATCCTACCGGTATCCCATCCTATAAAGAGTTAATTGCTTATTTGGAAAAAACTTGTAAATCTTTATCGAATTTGTTGGTAAACCATAAAACCGATTTAAACAAAGTTATTTATTCCAGCAACCCGTCTAGGTCTCGCTCCGCCGTTTCCATGCTAGTACAGACAAAGTCTAATGTTAATAAATGTCCGCTTTGTAGACAAGATCGCAATCTTTATCGTTGTAATGATTTCGTTAAACTTTCTTCGTAAGATCGCTACAATTTTGCAACAAAAAAACAACTTTGCATTAATTGCCTTAGCAATTCTCACATTTTAAATAAATGCAAATCTACTTTTTCTTTCCGCCAATGCAATCAACGTCATCATTCCTTATTGCACTTCAATTGCGTTTCGCTAAACCCGCTTTCGTAGCTAGTAACCAGGTTCGCTTGAGCCCGGACACTCCGCCTCTAAAGTTTCACCTTGTACTAGTTTCGTTATTTAAGATCTCTACAAGCCTTCCGCTCCTCTTGCCTCCGAGGAATCATCGACTTCGTCTGCCTGTAGTGGCCCGAGTTAAGGTTCGGGCCTTGGGAGCTGTGTTTTTAAAAACCACTTCCAAAACTTCTTAACAAATTTATTTCAAACAGATATTAATTATGGCATTTTACAAACTTGATTTAAAATTACTCTAAGTCAAAAATAAGAATTAAATGTACTATTTTGAGTAGTCTAAGCAACTGCAATGTTAAAGCTGAATACTTTGATTGACTGCTAGGTCTTGGAGCTCCCGGGCTATTTATAATGTCCATACCCCCTCACATGGCTGTAGGAACTTGCAGAGCTCATGTCTGCTTATTCTTGATTCTATTCATTGTTACAATGTTATAATCTTACTTTCTAGGTAATTGCGGTATCTTGACCGTCTGTGACCTACCACCTGCAGTGTCACCGTCGTCTCGGATACAAAGTATTGAATCTGTTCTCATGAGCTGTTAATAAACTTTATACATTGTCCTTGTATTACATTGTTGCACTACACTTAGCATTTTCTTAACACTTTCTAATAATTTCCTATTAAGTCATATTTTATAATACATACATAATTGGGGGATATGTAACTCCTCCCAACGTACATGAAAAATTAAGGGTTTCTTTTTTAATTTTTAATTTAAAGTTCATAACTTAATTTCATTGCTTAAAATCCATAATTTCTAATGGTATATTTGTTTCTTTATTTATCTTTGCTTTCTTAAATCTAAAACTGTTATCTTTATTCTTGTACTTAAAATACATTTTATAAAATACATATATGACCAATAAAATAGTCAAAATGATTAACACAATTGTCCAAACACTTATGTTGTTATAGTGTAACTTGGCGTTTTTAGTTCACTTAAATGTTCCTTATAGTTTTCCATTAGTTTCATGGTGTGGTCGAGGTGGTCTAATACTAGATGTTCTAGTTGCATGGGCTTTTGGATTATTTCTTCGTCTTCGATTTGCGTTGTCTTGATTTGTAGATCTGGTAAGTTTGCGAGTTTCTTGGTTGCTACGAGATCTTGGCAAACTCTGATTATTTCATTTTTTCAGTTTTAAATAACAGTCTTCCTTGAGGGTGATTAATTTGCTTCCGGTTAATGCTAAATTGTTTTCGTCTTGATTGCAGTAGACGGTTGCTA
The DNA here is from genome assembly GCA_036346225.1 of Platerodrilus igneus. Lineage (NCBI taxonomy): Eukaryota > Metazoa > Arthropoda > Insecta > Coleoptera > Lycidae > Platerodrilus > Platerodrilus igneus. The sequence continues at coordinate 245,598 of JARFIW010001395.1, read as the reverse complement.
TTACTTCTGTTGGGAAAATAGCAATCCATGTGTTTTCTGTAACCTTTTGAATCTTCATATTGGTAATTTGTACGGGTTTGGCTTCACAGTTTTCATAATGATTTGAAAATTTTAATAATTGTACTTCGCAAGAGCTGTCTTCTTGAATAGTTGTTGTTGTCAACGATTGGCATAAATATTGATTTGGCGTGACTTCGTTACATTTTTCGTTCGTATAACCATATCTTAGTTCATTTAAGGATAGGAATTTGGTTTTGAGTATGATAACTTGATACATGCGAGTAGTTTTCATTGGAAAAGCAAATAAATAATAATAATTATAAATGTTATTTTCTACTATCGGGATCTCTATTAAAAATGTTATGTCGTTATTTTTTACATAGCCTTTAACTATAGCTATTTTTTCAAATATTAGAATGTTTGATTCTACTACATCAAAGGGTAATTTACTGTTGGTTATAAATGATCTAATTCTTAATAATTCCTTTAATAAATCAGTTGGTTCTATGATACTAGAGTGTAAGGTATTTAATTTTGCAAATGTTACTGCGTTTTTTAACGTGGCTAAAATTTGTTGAATTAAAGTAAAGGTTGATGTTATTTGGGTGAATATTGTATTGAATCTAATTAAATCTCGCATGCCTAACATGATAGATTGCATGTTGGTTTCAAGGGTTTGTATTCGGTTGGCTATACTATTTTGGTTTCTTACTAGCTTTCTTAATGTTTCATTAAATTTTATAATTGTTGATTGGGTTAGTGATATTTAGTTGCTAATTATGGTTTATATAGTTTTGATTTTCGATTAATTGCTGTATTGCGTTGTCATAACGTTCTGCGTCTTGATTATCTAAGTTGCCTGTGATAGTTTTTATTATGTTACCTAATCCGTTAATTAATCCTTTTTTTCGTCTTGCCGTTTGTTCTGTGAGTATTAGTCGGTCAAATTTATCTTCTGTGTTTCTCAAAATACTTTCTATTATGCTGTTATAATTCATCATTTCTATTGCGTATTCCTTTCCGAATTTTGCTGTGTCCATTGATTGTTTTAATCGGTAATAATTGTTTTTTATTATTTGAAATTCTTGTTTTAGTTCCGTTAAGTCGAATTTTTGTGCAAATGTCCAATAGTCTATGGTATTCTGCATACTGCCTAATTTTATTGGTAGTATACCGGGATTGTTTTTTATGTCTTCTATTACTATTTCGGTGTCTGTTCTATCTGGGCGGAGGTTGACGGTAAGGGTGATGATTGTCCATCTAAAAGTACAGGGTGTCTTAAGCTTTTCAAGTGGATATATTTTGTTATTTTGCCGTTGTCTACTACGGCTATGTTTTTGTCCGATATTCTCTTAATTTTAAAAGGGTTTAAATTTTTGGGTGCCGTTTTATGTCGTTTACTTTGGAAATTTTTGTCGTACACGGTTTGTCCTATTGAAAATTTGTTTGCGTCGGTATTTTTATTACGGGTAGTGGTGATACGTTCCTTGTCGTTATCTAATTTACCCTTTACTTTGTCATAAGTTATTTTTAGTTTCTCTTTATGATCCTTGGCATATTGTTGATATACTTCTTTGTTATAATGTATATCATAAGGGTTGCCTGAATCTGAACCTCCTAAAGTTAATTCTAATGGCGTAAAATTGGTTGATGAGTGGATTGTGTTATTATAGGCGATTAGTGCGTATGAACATTAAACTGGTGATGTGTTTTTTCTTGTAAGTTATTCTTAGTAGTCGGATTTGTTCTAACAAGGTTGAATGTAGTAGTTCAATGAGTCTATTTGATTCAGGATGGTTTTCAGCAATAAAGTTGTAAAACGTAAACATTTACAAACAAAAAACCCTGTAATTAATTACATATTAGTTGAGTGGAAAAACGAGAACATGAAACGTACCCCAGGTAGCGAAATACGATTTCTGCATCTCTCGTAGCATTTTACTTTAAAGATGGATAGACTAATAAGCCTACATATTTTAATGAAAGAAATGAATAAACTTGCAACTTAAGAAAACGACGTTGCAAACGTTTGAACCATTTCTTCATCTGTCGCGGTGCCGCATACATTTTTATAACACGTACAAAATTTTAGTTAATTCTTGAAAGCTTACAATACTTGGACTAACAGTTTGTAACAATGTGTTTTCGAAATCTTTATGCACTAGCGTTTTAGTATGAAAATAATATATGTTTTTACTATGCAGATAGTGCCAATGTGTGGCGTTATTTGATGTTGCAAATTTACATAAAATCGGTTTATCGTATAACGCCCAATGCAATAAAATATCTGACGTTTTAAAAGTCGGACTAAAAATATTTGTCAACATTTTTCTTAATGAACTTGCCACATTAAAAATAACTGGCAACGTTTTTTAAATAGCTGAAGACTTAAAGTAAAATAGTCAATAATATCCATCAGCTTCAAAACATTTTAGTACGAGTAGATCCTCGTTAAATCGCGTATGCTATTCTTTGTTGGTAATTAGGTGAATGAATGATGTGTAAATCCGAATTTACTGGTAATATTACTAGTAGTTTGAGGATATGTATCACATTTATTTATTTGAAGGTGCTTTCAACTCAATATTCTATTTTAAAAAGCTTCCTAAATTAGGTGATGGTAAAAAACTATTAATTAGAATTTTTCAATTTATGTATATGTATATATATATATATATATATATATATATATATATATATATATTATAGTGAATAAGATGAAATAATAACTTAGACTTTTATGCAAAGCCCAAATGATCATTATTATTATTCACTATAATACGATAGTATTTATCGACTTACCTTGCGTAATTAACTACCTAAAATATTTATATATATATATATATATATATATATATATATATATATATATATATATTTATATATATACATTTATATATATATATATATATATATTTATATATATATATATATTGCTGTAATTATATAGTTAATTTAGGGGTAGGTTAAGTCATTGGGGTCGTAGAACAAACAAGAGAAACGCCCAAGTAACAGAAGCAAGGAATTATAGATATTAGAAGAGTAAATGGGTTATTATAAATATTATTAGTTGCGAGCACACTGTATATAGCAGTACTAACGATTAAAACACATATCCAAGAGTAGCTACTAGCAAAGATTAGAATTTAAAAATATAACGAAACGCATTGAAATTAAATCAGTGAAACACCTGCATAAATTGGCTAGATAAACATTAAAAAAGTGTGTTTAGATATCATCGTAAACGCACGCAGAAATATGCATTATTTAAAAACGTACGTGATCTAAAAGAATCACAGTTGTTCGAAAATCCAATTTATTAGGAAATAAACAAACACCAAATTTATTCGATTTAAATTAAATTAACAGTGAAATTCTAGAGTGTATAATTGTGCAAAAAGTGCCGTACTTCAGAGACGTAAGTAGATAAGATTTAGGAAATTATACCATTTCTAATAATAAATAAAACAGGACTTTCAATTACCATCTCAATTACTATATCCATTACCATCTTAATTACAATCTCAATTACCATCTCAATTACCATCTGAATTACAATCTCGATTACCATCTTAAATTACAATCAAAATAATGTTACGATTTCTGTTAGAACTTTAAATTACGAGCCATTATGATCAGAAATACAATTTTGGAGAATGCTGCCTGTACAAGCAAATTGATGGTAAATATTCTATTGCGGAAATGAAAACCTTTCATTGGAATAAACGCACCAATAACGATTTGGATATCGACTTCAATTCTTAGGAACACCTACAAAACCACTTCAGGTTAAAGATTTTGATATGACTTATTTTTAAAACTGTTTTATCTTAAATATTTGGATATGATTTATTTTTAAACTGTTTTATCTCAATAATAATTTAAAGTGTAAGAGCCGACAAATTGGGGTTTGTTGTGTAAATTTATGAAAGGCATAGACATCTTGAAACGTTTCAATAGGTTTTTAAAAGTAATAAAATCTCGTTTTGCTGGCTTGATTTTCTAAAAATTTGACAGATGTATATGATTTAAAAAGGGAGAAGATATTTAAAAGGGTTGTAAATATTCATTCATTATACTGTGTATTGTAGAAGTGCTTTATTTAATCGAATCAGCTAGTCGAGGCAAAAGGAAATTATAAATTAACATAAGAGTATAACACAATCGTAGGAGCTGCAAGTAACACAGCATAAATATAGCTCTACCCAATCGTGAGGCTAGATATTAATATAATAACAAGAGTTATATTTTTCTACAGGAGGTTAACACGACATTAATATAATATAAGTAAATATGACATGCACAAGTCGTGGGGCGTATTTCACAGCAATATATATATATATATATATATATACAGGGTGTTTTTTTTAAGTGGGAGGTCACTTGTATATGGAAGACCAATGTTAGAAAGAAGCTGAAAATTTGCACTAGGAGGTTATCGAATGTGCCCTACACGTCTAAAATAGTTTCGATACGTTAACACTTCCGGTTATACGGGATGTCAGTATTACTAGCTTTATTTTAAATAGAACACCCTGTATATTTATGCATTTTCGAATTTCTTGTCGAATTTTATGTGAACTTTTATAACACAACCATACCTCTATCTTATGCCGTTTTCGAGATATTTTGACTTTTAGTGGATTTTTGACATTTGCGCGTAGTCACTTAAATTGGAATATCTGGAAATTCAACGAACATACAGAATTGATTTTTAAATCACATTAATAATACCTGATATTATTTCTACGTGCAAAGAAAATCTGATTGCAATGTACAGGGTGCTAGAAAATTCATTTTATAATTTGATTAATAAAATGTCAAATATTCCGTTTTTTTAAATGGAACTTACCATATTTTGTTATATTAATCGATTCTATGGAAAAAAATACGTTAGGCATGTAATTCCAACTATCCTTTTATTGTAAGCCGTTTTTGAGTTATTTGCATTAAAAGTCAAAATATCTCGAAAACGGCATTAGATAGAGGTATGGTTGTGTTATAAAAGTTCACATAAAATTTGACAAGGAATTCAAAAATGCATAAATATACAGGGTGTTTTATTTAAAATAACGATAGTAATACCGACTTCCGGTATAACCGGAAGTGCTAACGTATCGAAATTATTTTAAACATATAGAGCACCTTTGATAACCCTCTAGTACAAATTTTCAGATTCCTCCTAACATTGGTCTTCCATATACAGGTGACCTCTCACTTAAAAAAACACCCTGTATATATATATATATATATATATATATAATCGTGTAAATTATAGGTTAAGAGGGATAGATAAGTCAAGAGAATAATTTTGTAACGACTGTGTATATAGAAAATAAGAATAATTTATTTACGCTCCAAATTAATTAGTTTTGACATTAAAACAAGCGGATAATAGCATATATTCGTATTAATAAATCGGAATGTTAAATTGGCATAAGTGTAGAAGCTTTGTAGTACGTGAAAACTCAAGGATGAAAAGAATATAATTAGCTTTAATATTTTGAAGGGTGTAAATTAAGCACATCAAATAATGAGAGCTTTTGTGTATATAAAATCAATAATGTAAACGCATATTTTCCATTTAACTAAACAAGCGTTCGTTAAAAACAAATCCTAAAAAATTCTATAGGTTAAACAACATGGAGAGTACAATTTCAAACGGACAATCGGTTCATACAAAGCCTGACAGATAAATAAACAAGTTTAAGGAACCAGAATGTACGTTAGAACACAATTCTGTAAAAATTTTAGTTAAAGGTCTATGCGAAGGCTACGAAAATAACAGGGGGTTTGAAAGCAAGTTGAGATGGAATACCATTAGCATAAGGTAGACGAGGAAAACAAATAGAAACGCTGGATAAAACACTCGTTTAAAGTACGCGACAAAATTTAGGTCAACTACAATATCGATTTTATGGTGCTAGAGTGGGATTGTAAAAGAGACAACAAATATAAGTTAGACGAGGGTAAGATAGTTGGAAGTTAAACCTAAGAATGGGAGAAATGTTTGGGATTGACTGATTGCTAGGGAGAGAAAATTTCAAGAATATCGCGACTGTTGTATTTTGTTAACCAGTGTTTCGGACTAAAGCGACGATGGAATGAGAATTCTGAGTTTTAGTAAGTTCGTTGCATATAAAACTTTTAGAATCGGTTACGGGGGAGAGTTTTTCGATTGAAATAGGGTGCAGGAGGTGTGTTTCGACCATTATAAATACACTAGAAGACTGAGCTCTTACTTCACTGAGCTCATACTTGACTGAGCTCTTACTTGACTGAGCTCTTACTTCACCGAGCTCTTATTTCGCTTAGCTCTTACTTGATTTAATTCTACGGTAACATCCAAGTTTAAAATTTTATAAATCGGTGATAGTGCAGTCCGTCTTAAGTTAATTAAAAGTGTAAAAAGCACGTGTGGGTGCTATATTGTAAACGGTGCTGTAGCTACATTCAAAGAACAAACGAAGGATGTTATTGAGGTAAGCGTGCCTAAAATTTTTTGTAACGAGTATGCTAGGTGTTTGGTAGATACGGAAGATGATTAATTGGTTTTGGACAATTATATGGGTAGAAATATTAAAGGCATCTGCAGAGAATTGGATAGCGAGTGGAAATGAATTTGTTGTACTTATAGCAGAGAGCAGTTGAATGGAAAGCAACGACGAGGTTTTGTTAAACAACATCTTCAAAGATGACGGTGAAAAAAGTTTACTCCAGGTAACGAAAATAACTTCCATTGTTATTGCTTGAACATTTTGTGCTGTTATTTTGTGCTAGAGTGATTTGACACATTGGGTGTGTATTTTATGGACACAAAAGCTAATTTGAGGGGTATATGAACAGGACAATTTGTATTTATTATTTAAAGGTGTAAATAAATGACATAAAAATTTGATGTAAAGAGTAAACGGGTCTTTAGGGTTGTTGAAAACAAAGATGCGATTTATTTATGCATTTAGAGTAACAGGGTTTATACTGAGCTAACCATAAACCAGAGTAAAATTCAATTTAGGGTTTCAAGATAGGCCCATCTACTTATATAAAACAAAACTGTTGACACAAATTAAAGTCATGAAACTTAAAAGGATTTAATGATTGAGATTGTAATATTTTATAAAACTGTGTATCCGAATTTGTAAATATTGAACTAGTACTGGAAAATTTTGATTTGTATGAATAAAAGGTTGTATGTTTCGTTGCATTATTTAAGTGATAATTTTATTTGGTAGTGTAAGTGAGAAAGAGTAAACTTAGGATGGTAAGTATCTCTGAAGAAGCAGATTTTAGAGCTAGCTGTGGTATGCTGAAATAAGGAGGCGTTTTAGAGGTATTGAAATATATTTTTTAATTTTCAGGAAAAGATTTTAGGACAGTCCAATTTGTGGGGCTTGATTGTAGAGCTTAATCACTGTAACTTTTATGGTGCCCAATTCGTGGGGCAAGAATAAAAAAGGGTTTCTCTACAGTAATCACTGCAATTTTATAACGACATATATATATATATATATATATACACAAAGTAAGTCCTGATGAAGCCCCAATTATGGCGAAACGGGTCGACAGGATGCTCTCATGACAATTTGAGCCACTTGCCAATAATTTTTTTTACTTTGTATTAATTTAAGTAAGGCTCATTAAACTGACTTTTCTTCTTTATATATATATATATATATATATATATATATATATTTATATATATATACATATATAAACAAACTCTATGAAAATAATGGAGTCTATTGACGAATACAAATCGGGCTGGTAGTTATATAGTCATTAACAAAACATTAGCTTATTACTTCATAGGGGAGGAAACATCCACTGACCGACGGTTTCGGCTTTATTAAGCCTCTTCAGAGTGAAATAGTCTCCAAGAACCCTAATGTTTTGTTAATGGCTATATACCTACCAGCCCGATTTGTATTCGTCAATAGACTCTATTATTTTCATAGAGTTTGTTTACAGATACATCTTATTTTATATATTGTTCTACACAATTTCTTATTGCGGACTGCAAATAACATGTCTTTTATTATACATATATATATATATATATATATATATATATATATGTGTTATTGTAAACGCTTTCCCTGGAAAGGCCCTTAAAAATTTGTGCTACCACAAATGCTCCGGACCTACTCTGGAAATCAAGTCCTATCACCTAGACTTGCATTACATATCACCCTATAATAATACCCTTTGAAGATACTTTCCAATTTGGACGTCAAAACCGCCAGCTTTTTGTTCAGCTTCCTCATGGATATTTGCCACGGCTGCTCACTTGCTCTCTGAAAATAATACCTTAATATTCGAAAAATAAATAAAATTTGACTGCCAAAAGTACATCACACTTTATTTGAACATTAATTCGCAATTTAAAAATTTTAGTCTTACATTTTTCATACACCTTGGATGTTTAATAAATATTACCAATTTTTAAATAAAGCCATTTTAAATGAAATAATTTGAAAATTTATCAATTTACAGCGATCCTTAGATAAAAGTAAATGGGCTTATCCCTAAACTTTACTTTAAACTCCAGGTCGTAATGTCCCTTGAATTTTCGTAATGTCTCTTCAATTTACGTAATGTCACTTAGAATTTTTGTAGCCTGACTTAGATTTCGTACTTAAACCTAGATTTTGTACTCTCACTTAGACTCAGAGCCCTAAATTATAAATATTTAACTTAAATTAATTAATAAATTTCTACTCACGTTTTCCAGCAAACGGCGAACTTGGCTCATATATTTTCACTATAATTTATTTAAAATATTTTATAACACCACTTTTCACAACATTTTTATTGTTAAATTTGAATATTTACTCGACGCGTAAATTCTTGAGTATCAGTGATGCAGCTTGTGCGTGGTTCTAACTAAGACCGTCTGCTTATCAAACTTGGGCGTTATATAGTCTACACCCCATCAAAAAATTCATTGGTTTATCTGAGCTCTTGTTCAAAATTTACGACCAACCATAGGTTGTTTTGGATATTTTTGGGCTTTTACAGGTATTTCTCTGATAATACCTTGTCGAAACGATTCTTTGATCACGTAGGTACCGGTAGATTTCTAGTTTGTATTTATTTTATACCGTCTGTTTTGATGTTTTTACAGGAATTTCTAATTCGCCTTGGCACATAATTTCACTTATGGCTTTGTTTGTCAAGATAATACTTTAGGATTTGCATTAACTCCATGTAGAAAATCACGTAGCCAAAGTGACGTAAAATAACATATTCCTGTTTAACTTTTTGCGTTTCCGAAGCGTATTTATTTCGAAGGATGCGTATCTTATCAGGACACTATGCTATGCTTAATGTGAATTGTATTATAATTTTCTAGGTTTTTACTGCATTTAATGCATTTTGATTTACAATTTATAAGTACTTTTGGTTTAAGACAAGTTTGATTGCGTGTAGAGTTCTTTTGCTGAATGTGTGTTTATTGTACAATGATATGCTTCCCGGCTTTAATTAAAGTCAACCGAGATTCTTATACAGGGTGTTAAATGTTTTCTCTTTGCATAATATACAAATTACGTATTTTTCATGCTAAATAAATGCGGTTTTCTAACTCCAAGTACTATTTACATGTATTGTGTAACCATTATGACTCAATATATCTCTAAATAACCCCCTTATCATAGCAATATATATATATATATATATATATATATATATATATATTGTTGCGAGGATTCTCGGGATCCAAGTCGATTACTTCGTGTCACACAAATTGGGTGCCATAAATGTCACAAAGCTTGCCTCCGTCGTATGCCCCTAGCTTGTGTCAGTATGAATTACTGTAAAATTACCTGTATAAACTCCACTAATTAACACCTAAATAAATTTCGAGTCCAAGCTTTGGATTATGAGACGTTCTAGTTGAGTACCTTCTAAAGATGCTCTCAAAAATGACGTCCCACGGCTCGCCCTGCGCACTGCTTCTTCAAGGATACTCACCATGGCTGTTTCTCCGCTCTTCCATCTATAACTACCTTTCTAATTAGAAATAGAAAAAAATACACAATTCGACCAACAAAACATACAACCCCTTTATTCGGACAGATTAATATTAACCTCACACAATCTCAATATTTACAAATTTGTTCCACCTTAAATATTTTATGCTCCTACTCGATAGTAAAAATCATCAACTTAATACACCAACGATTTATTGCTTGTCTACATTTCATTGTGTTATTGTAAAGTAGATGGGTCTATCCCAGAACCTTGCTTTATTTTCCCTTGGTCTATTGTGAACTCAGTATAAACTCTTTTTGTATTTACGTGCAAAATTTTAGCACTAAAAATTTTTTTACAAAAGACCCGTTTAGCTCTTATATCTGTGAAATATTCATAATTATTATATACATGTATTTACGCCCTCAGATTTCAAATATGTCCTTTACAACGGTAAATAAATTATTTTTCGGTTCATAAATTCATCACTCAAAATCACTAATAGTTTAAACAAATAAGCACCAGCACAACAGTTAAAAAAAAATTCATTCAGATCACCACATCTAAAGATGCTTTCTCCTATCGACTGCACATACCAGAATCACTCCACATTGCCGCCTTCCATTAGGAACAGCGATTAAATCTCAAACCCGCTGAGCATCCAAATTACCATACTCAGAACTGCCGCTACAGATCCATACATAATCTCTTCTTACACACAATGTGCAACAAGCACCTTCATTCAATTTGCAAATAATTTTCTACTTACAGGTCATCCTGCTTCAATTAATAAAATGATTTAATATGGAACACTCCGTTTATAAAAATTGCACCAACCTGTGCATTTAAAACACTTGTAAAATTATTTCGGACTTTACTAGTCGCGTCGTTTGAAGCTAGGATGAGTATCTTCAGTAGAATGGAAAACTAAGAGAGCCACTGCCGCCTGCTAACACGTTTATATAAGCACCACCCCTCTCAAGTCGTACGTATCCTACCCAACATTCTTTAAAAACTTTTCAACGACCACTCAATACCAGAAATAAACGTGCACAAAAATACAACCGTCTTCGAAAACTTGGAAATTTTGAGCGCAAACACTGCTTTACCGCGAAAAACTCCTTAAACTTCTCAACCGTTTTAATCTTCTTTAAAATCCACACTCTTCTGTTACCCCCAAACAACTACAGTCACGCCTCCCATATGCGCGTACATACTACTATTTCAGTTTTGCTTTTACAATAGCATCCTCTAGCCTTGTTCTCATACCCTACCTAAATTGTTTACGTTATTTCTACATTTCTGGTATCTTTCCCAACCCCATGTTTTCTATTTTTATTGTAGTCCCTCTATTATTACATTGTTCAAAGTTGTTTCTCCCTTCATTTATATGCGCCTTGAAAAATCGATATCTTCTGCAAACATGTTGCATCTTCGTCTTGCTTATTGGCTTTTAAAATGTACTCGTCTTACAGACGTTAGAAAGTCATTACCACTAAACCATATGATATTTACCATCTGTTTCTATTCCATTCTAAATATCGTCTCTCGCCTGATTTTATCGATCTGTTTTCAACAAGTAGACGACCGTTTTTTTTAGCCTCGTGTTTTCAGTTAACACATTTTACCTAGAACTATATTTTCAACGTATAAAAACTTTATAGGAATTGTTTAGCTATAGCACTTCTGTTCCTTGAAATTCTTAACCGTTGTGGATTGTTTTTGAATACTAGACATTGTAAAGTTCCACAAATGTTTTAGCTTATGCTACGTTTAAGAAATGTATCTTACTTATATTATTATGATTTGTACACTACATCCAATCTGAAAAGCTTTTATAATAATAATGTTTGTACGTGATTTGTGACCTTGCCATCCATCTTATTCATAATTAAATGTTGCCCTATTTCTAAACTAACGTATAAAAGTTAAATCTACATTATCTTATCTAATCTTATCCCTATCTAAATATACTGAAGCGTTTTAACTTTTATATCGATTTCTATGTACAGGGTACCTACAAATAGATAAATGTTTAGCTCATTTACACCTATCTAAGCTTACCAATCCACATCAATATATATTTATATATATATATATATATCGCAGGTTTTAACAACATTCGGCACGGAGGAGATCCGGCTGAACTGCCTTATTCCATTTGGCTATAGAAAAAGGCAGTTGAACCGGATCTCCTCCGTGCCGACTGTTGTTAAAATCTGCGATGTTAGGTAAAACGATACGAAAACACAAATTGTGAGCTAAGTGATATATATATATATATATATATATATATATATATATATATATAAATATATATATGTTGAGGAAGTAACGGTCGTCACTTTGCTAGTACTTAAAAATATATAAGGGGTTTCGACCTTACTAAAAACTATTACGTTTCTTTATAAATGCTTTATTAAAACTTTTCAAGCTTTCGTTGTCTATTGGACAACTTTATCAGGCAATCTAAAAGTGCAAGTTGATACAATAAAAAATTATCAGTAGATTACTTACATCTTTGTATAAAAAACAATTCCAAAAATCACAGTACATATTAAAAAATAAAGGTTTTTATCACAGATAATATAAGTGTAATTTGCAAAACTTCTACATTACAAAAGTCTTTTGACGATTACCTCGTGCTGGTCAAGATGGAAAAGGATATAACGAGGTAATCGTCAAAAAGACTTTTCTAATGTAGAAGTTTTTAAAATTGCACTTATATTATCTGTGATAAAAACCTTTACTTTTTAATATGTACTGTGATTTTTAGAATTGTGTTTTATACAAAGATGTAAGTAATCTACTGATAATTCTCATTGTATCAACTTGCACTTTTAGATTTCTGATAAAGTTGTCAATAGACAACAAACTTGGAAAGTTTTAATAAAGCATTATAAAGAAACGTAATAACTTTAATAAGGTCGAAACCCTATATTTATATATATATATATATATATATATATATATATATATATTGCTGTGATAAGGGGTTGTTTAAGGGTGTACTTTATAGGAAAGGTTATTTAGAAATGAGAAATTACCATAGGCAGCAGAAAACTGCACTTATTTAGTGAAAAATTAAGAAATGGAGATAGTTTGTAAATAGTAAGCAGTCAACACCCTGTATATAAAGTATAAATAGTTTTAAGCGACGCAGATAAACATAGGAAGACGCATAGTGAGCGTAGAAACAGGAAGACATTCATTAGGTAAATAGAAAATATTAAATACCCTGTAGATAAAGTTTTAGTTAATTTAGGTAAAGCAAGTAATGTTATTTTTCAGTGGAAGCACGCGCATATTTATAAATAAACGATAAAGTGTAATTAGACACGCATTCAAAAGAGTTCCAGACGATTAGATTAATACGGAGATAGAAATAGAGCTTCAGGTAGCTAATATAAATGCGTACAAATAGCTAACCATTTTTGATAAGAAAAATGATTAAAAACTGCGTGAATAGCATGTAAATATGTTAATTAAAAGCCGAATTGCATCAGTTGTTTATGGAAAGGCAATTAGATCTATCAAAACACAGCATGTTGATAACGAAAGACAGCTGCAAGCAGGTTACGATTATGGGGAATCGTGGAGCATTACATCAGAAACTACTTTGAATGTAATTATTTGATTGGTCAGAAATAAGCAACGAGCTCTAGACCATACCCACTGACGGAGTGGGAAATGAAAAATATATTAGCAAGCACCGTGATAACGAAGTTAGTTTTGAACTCAACAAAGGCCGGAGTGCGTAGTTATGAAATAAAGTAATACGTAAATTTTAAAAGTGAAAGATAAGACAAGTGCCAAGATTTAAACTATAATTGCCGATTAAACGTAAGTACATTCTTGGTGAATTTATTTTAAACTAAAACAAAAATAAACGGCTCTGAAGTCTGGGGGAACAGTAATAAAATTTTGAAGTCTAGGGGAAAATACAGTAATACAATTCTGAAGTCTGGGGAACAGTAATACAATTTTGAAGTCCAGGGGAAAATACAGTAATACAATTCTGAAGTCTGTGGGAACAGTAATACAATTTTGAAGTCCAGGGGAAAATACAGTAATACAATTCTGAAGTCTGGGGAACAGTAATACAATTTTGAAGTCCAGGGGAAAATACAGTAATACAATTCTGAAGTCCAAGGGGAAAATACAGTAATACAATTTTGAAGTCCAAGGGGAAAATACAGTAATACAATTTTGAAGTCCAAGGGGAAAATACAGTAATACAATTTTGAAGTACGGGGGAAAATAGAGTAATACAATTTCTAAGTCTGGAGGAAGAATAATACAATTTTAAGTTTGAGGAAATTGATTGATAAGAAGTAATAAGTTTGATATGAAACGACAATAAATTGGGGGTGCATATATTAATAATGGTAGTCCATAGTGTAATGGCAAAAATGTAAATGTAATCCAGAATTGGGGAAGATAATTTTTATTTCAAATGGAAGCGTCGATGTGAAGAAAATAAACCAGGTCAGATTTTTTAGTCATAAGACATTTTGTTTTTCTATATATTTTTTTATTTTGAATATTGAATTTGCTTAATATAATATGCTTGTGAAAAGTCAACAAAAGAAGTTGCATACGTATAAAATGAGTAATATGATAACAGGTTTAGAATATTCAACACTTTGTTGATAAGGATAATAGGTTTTTTTTTGGTGACTTTGGGTTTTGAGTAAATAGTAGATGATTGTTAATAAATGAAATTTACAACATTAACTAATTAAAAAGTGTATTTCAAATACTTTGCAAAAGCTGTACATGATATATTTGGTTTTATTATATAAAATCGAAATTAACTGAATTTTATAATTCCAAATAAATCCTAGCCGAGGTCATATTTAAATAGTTCAAGGAGGAGCTACAAGTTGAATAGGAAATTGATAACACGCAAGGGGGTAACGTATTGAATTTTGCTATTGGCAGACAAGGTTGCTTCAAGATAAAATCCAGTTAAGTTGATAGCAATATTAATAAGACAGCCGGAGGAGGAGATAATTACAATCTTGTTTATTCATAGTAAATATTAAAATGGTCGTCGAAATGATGGAACGCGAATAATTTAGAGTTCATTGCAATATATATATATATATATATATATATATATATATATATATATACACACAACTTAATCCATCATATGAAGAACGCACACAACTGTGTAAATATCGACCAACGTCACTTGGTAGAAACTCCATCCTCCATCAAGCCTAAGGGGCGTGCATTAATATGCATCGTTTGTGGAAATACATTTAGTAGGATGGGAAGTTTACGGAGGTATGCTGCAACGATTCACAGTGGAGCATTTACGCCTAATAAATGTATTGCTGCACCAGAACAGCACAACCCCGCCAATGTTATCACCGCCTCAATGTCAGATCGAGGGATGACATTACCATATACAGTCGACAATTTTAATAAATAGTTTGAATGAAATTATTTTCTAATATATTTTTTTGAATAAAATTAGCCCAACCCTATAGAAATTAGATGTTAGTATAAATCAGATGGTTGGTAGAGAATTTTAAACGTTCTACAACCAACTAGTAGGTTTTATTACAGACTATAATTACGACAAAAGATTGGAGCTAACAAAAGAAGAGGAAAGAGATAAAATTTTGCTCGAAAGTGATATTCGAACGAGTAATTTTTATTCAGCGATAAAAGTAACCATAATTATTTAACAACTCTGGCAATAATTATATGCTATCCAGACCTACATGCGAAAGACGTGCTGCTTGGGGCGCTTGCTTCTGCAAATGTGTAGATGATAAAAAGCTTCAGATAATTCCGTCAATAACACCTATTCCAACACATAAAAATCAAGCATTGGTCTTAGTTTTCAGTTTAAGCTATCATGTACTCGTAAAAATTAATATTTAATTTTATGTAAGAACGTGATATATATTATCTGCTATTTATAAATATATTACATATTATTTTTGGGGTCTGCTTTCACTAAAATGTTTTGAAGCTGATAGATATTATTGATTATTTTACTCCAAAAAGACTTCCATTATTTAAAAAATGCTTCCAGATATTTTTAATGTTGCAAGTTCTTACAAGAAGCATAAGTTTCCATCTTCCAACAAAAGAATATAAGTGTATAAGAATTGGACTTACGCTCGGGCAAGAGTTCGGGTATAGACTGTAGGTCCGGGTTTTGGTATCATTTTGACTATTTAGGATGCATTTTGTGCTCATTCTGCATGGTGATACCTATTAAAATTAAGTTTTAAGGAAACCATCCAACAAATAATATACATGTTTGTTTACATTCCCCATTTCACCGAGTCGAATCAGCAACACACGTCTCCAAATTTTTATTTTTATTGCATGCTTGATTTGTAATAGGTCGAAATAATAACAAATTACATTTTAAAATTGATGTTTAAATAAATTTTAATATTTTTGCTTTTAATTGTATTTCGTATTAGAAATTAAAGAGTTAGTGGTCCTGAACGGTAAGGAATTAAAATAATAGAATGACCCAAACAACGCTTATACTAAAACATTAAAAGAGTTCCGCTTATTCTACCAGGTTCTTAAATTTCATCAAACCTCGTAGTTAAAGTCATACACAATTTAAATATAAACCTTCGCTTTCACGCATTAAATTCTTTCGAGAAGGACTTTTATAAATTGATAAAACTCTATTATTGGGAAAAACCTGGAAAACCTTGATATATAGACAAACTAAGGAAAGTGGGATTCGTAACCTTGGTGAGCACAACACGTAAAGGGATTCACCTAAACATTGTATATTTCCTTAGTAAAGAACCTTTCGAATCGTTTAAAACCGAGAGTCTTGAAACCTATAAGAATCATATATTCTCTAAGGTAGTGGACATGCAACTACACAATAGTTTGTGGAAGAATCAGGATTGCCTTCAATACCAACAAAAGGAAATCGAGCTAGCCAATAAGATACGTATGCAAGTATAGTTGGAAAGTAACGACTAAAAGATTGACACAAGTTGCAAAAATTACACGAAGGAATGGATCTCGTTGTTTATGGACAAAAACTTTATGTATAGAAACAAACTTCGGTACATTTTGCAATTCGAAAATCTTGACGGTTTCTATGTACCCAATTATTGGCTAGAAAGGAAAATAGAAATCTTGAGTATCGATTTGAATTTTAAACTACGGATAAAACAAGATAAAATAAAATTACCCCCAACAAACATAAAGAAAAGACAGTTTTCTGTGCGTAACTTGGTATTAAAATTAAGTTTTATTTGGCTTATACTTGAGTGGTTAAATGTTTTTAAATAATATTATTTATGGACATTTTGAAATCTAAGTCCGTGTTCGTGTAAAATCAAAGACATTAAGGTATTTGTTTTACGGCAATTTGAAGGACCTACATGTCAAGATTAAACTCGACATGTCGAGTTATCGTTTTTTATTTAAAAGTGTATATAAATTATGTTGTTTTAATTATATCAGAAGTTTCAACGTTTAAAGTGAATACTTCTACAGCGGGGTGGGCGGGCGGGTGGGCGGACTGGTGAACTGGCGGGCGAGTTGGCAGGCTGGCTAGATGAGTTGGCGACTAGAGGCAAGCTGGCGGGCGGACGGACGGGTGAGCAGGCTGGCAAGCTGGCGGGCGGGCTGGCGGGCGGACTGGCAAGCTGACAGACGAACTGGTTGGTGGGGTTCAGTGTGATGGTAGACATGCACGTGTCAACATTTTTTTTTATTTATAAATTGCTTGTGTATTTGTATAAATGGCTTAATTATAATTTGAACAGTATACGTGTCATATTATCTAGAGGTTTTTTGTTCTAAACTTTTACAATTTTCTTTTATACTGGTCGTGGTGAAATACATGTACCAGGTAATATACAGGATGAGTAGAAATAAATTGTGACATATCCAAGATGGTGGAGGTGAAAAAATGTATCGCTGTTAATTAGTAATAAAATTTGTTTTACTTATTTGTAACGTTAACATCATCAAAAATTATTTACAAATGTGTTAAAATCTTGTTCTTATTTCCAGGTTTCAAGGTAGGTACACCTCCATCTTCACCCCCACCTAATTATAATAAAGTTAATTTTCAAGTTGGTCAGTTTTTTTAAAATATCTGTTGACTGATGCAAATGTATAGAACGTACTTTTTTTGAGAATTACGTGACAGCGGCGATCGTTAATAAAAAAAATATACAGGGTAAGTCTATATAAAATTTTGAGTTAAGTGCTCTTAAATTAATCTCTAAAAATGGAATCTGTAAGCAGTTTCTTAATCATATAAATGTATTAAATTATCCCGTTTTTTATTCTTCGGTTTAAGGTAGTAACACTCTTAAGTTAATCTTTAAATTAAAATGGAATCTGTGCATTAAACAATAATACGAGCTAGTAATAAATTTGAATGACTCAATAGTGTAGACGTTTAGATACTTGTTTTGCATGCGGACTGCACGATTTCGAATTCCATTTCGAATAAATTTTTTTTTCTGACGTGGAGAGTTAGGTAGAGGGATGTGGAGGTGCTTGGAAGGATGTGGAGGGATGTGGAGGTGTGTAATGTGTAGTGATTTGGTGGAATATAGAGTGATGTAGTGGCATGTGAACGGTGGTGTAGGTGGATGGGGAGTGGTAGAGGTGGGTAAAGGGTGTTGGAGGTGGGTGGAGAGAAGTAGAAAGATGTGAAGGTAAAGTGATATGGAGGTGGAGGCGGAGGGATTTGGAGGTGAGGTTTTTTTCAGATTCATAGTGAATGCGGGACTACTCTGGCGCACGATATCCTAAATTTATATTTTTGTAATTCAACATGTAGTTAAGAATAACTACATATATTTTAATAAATTTATAATATTTTTTGATAAAGTTTGTTTTACTTATTTGAATTGTCAACATCAACAAAAATTATGAATAAATGTATTAAATTATCTTGTTTTTTATTCTTAGGTTTAAGATGGTAGCACTCTTAAATTAATCTTTAAATTAAAATAGAATCTGTGCATTAAACAATAACACGAGTTAGTAATAATTTTGAACGACTCGATAGTGTAGACGTTAAGGTACTTCCTTTGCATGCGGACAGCACGGTTTCAAATTCAGCTTCAAATAAAATTTTTGTTCTGTAAGTGAAGATGTAAGTCAAGGGATGTGGAAGTATGTGGAGTTTATGTTGTGTGTGATTTGGAAGCATGTGGAGGGATGAGGAGGGATGTGGTGGGATGTGGAGGGTGGTGGAGGTGAGTGGAGGTTGCTCGAGGTGGTCCCAGAATGCCTAGGAAAGATGTAGAAGAATGTGGAGGGATGTGGAGGGATGTAAAGAGATGTGGTGGATGTGGAGGACTGGAGTAATGTGGAAAGATGTGAATGATGTGGAAGTGTATGGAATGATGTGGAGGTGTGTGGAGTGATGTGGAGTGATGTGAAGAGATGTGAAGTGATGTGGAAGGATGTGGAGGTGTTATGGAGTGCTGTGGAATGATGTGGTGAGATGTATTGTATTGTATTGTATTGTATTGTATATCTTTATTATTTAAATAGCATTGATACAAATAACTATTAACTCAAGAAGTAATTCTAGCGAGATTTGGACTATGAAGTCCACTCTTACACCTAACTAGAGATTACTTCAAAATTGACAGATAACTAAATAAAAATATGAAAAATAAAAATAAAATAAAATAAAATAAGCATTTTTTTACAGTGTTTAAACAAATAAATAAATATTCCTTAGGCATACATATACATACTCGCGCGTATGCGCACTCGCACCCATGCTCATACATAGAGATAACAAAAACACTGTCACACAACAGGCACTTAGTAAATAAATTTAAATAAATAAATATAAGTATAAATAATTAAATAAATAGTATACCTTTGACATACACATTCACATACGCGCGTATGCGCACTCGCACCCATACTCATGCATACACATAACAAAACACTCAATCAAACAACAGGCACTTAATCTCAAAACCCATGCATCCTAAATGTAACTACTGTTGCGATAGTAGATACTCCCGATACGTTTGTCGGAACTTAGAGATTGTGATAGAACTTCTTATACTAGCAGGAATCGTGTTCCACAGTGAAGAACTGGAAACCACAAAGAGGAATGATACATTTCAGTTCGATGATGTGGAATTTTCAACCGGTTATCATCTCTGATGTTGTAGTGGCCGTTAGATAAAGGCGAAAATTTTGTAGTAAGGTAGTTTGGACCAATCCCGCGTAAAACTTAAACAACATTATCGCTTGATGTATTTTCCTCTGGTTATGCAGCTTCAACCAGGATAATTTCTTAAAAATGGTGAGATGTGATCATGGCGCTTAATATCAAATATAAAGCGAATGCAGCTATTATGAACTTTTGCAAACGATCACCACTAATCTGGGGCAAATTATTATACACAACATCTCCATAATCGAAAATGGGCTGGATTAGGGCTTGGACCAATTTGATTTTAAGCAAATTGGTAAAATCGTCTAATTCTATTGAGACCATGCAGCGAAGCAAAAACTTTTTGACATGTGTATAGTGTGTGGTTCTTCCAAGATAGGGTCGCGTCAATAACAACTCCAAGACTTTTAACGACCGGGCAAAGTTTGATTAGCGACCCACCCATTTGAAGAGGCGGGAGTATCGATTGGTCAGTTTACCTAACAATTTGGAAGATCCGAATACAATTGCTTCACATTTACAAGGATTTATTGTTAGTTGGTTTTCGTCTCCCCATGATTTTATTCTATCAAGATCAGAATTAATATTGATAAATGTATTTAGTAAATCATTAGGATGACAGTGACAATATATTTGAATGTCGTCGGCATAACAATGGTACTTACTAAATTTGAGAACCTTATTAATATCTTGAATATAAAAAGAAAACAGAAAAGGACCAAGCACACTTCCCTGTGGAACCCTGCCTGTAGATTCGCCCAATTAGAAAATTGATTTCCTTCATCATTGACAACACGTTGTTCACGGCCGTTAAGGTATGATTTAAACCATTCAAGAGCGCTATCGGAAAAGTTATATAGCATTTTAAGCTTTGCAAGTAATATTGCAAAATTAACATTATTAAAAGCTGAGCTAAAATCTAATTGCACAAGAACTGTAAGCTGTTTTTATCCATGGCTTGCTTAATATCATCAATTATACAAATTAAGGCCGTAGAGGTACTATGGAACTTGCGAAAACCAGACTGGTATTTATCAAAAAGGTTATTTAGGTGAAAGTAGTCAAGTAGTTGATCAAGAGCTATATATTCGATTAATTTAGAGAGAGTTGGAAGGATACAAATTGGGCGAAAGTCAGAGGAGATAAAGGACTTTTCTTCTTAGGTAACGGACGAACCAGCGCTTGTTTCCAGCATTCAGGAAAAGTACTTGTTAAGAACGAACAGTTTACAATAGACAGAAGGGCCTCCATCAGACTAGGAAGTATATATAGAATCATTGATTTAGATATTCCATCGACCCCTATTGCGCTCGATTTGATGCGCTTAAACGCTTTATGGACAGTATCTTTATTTACAGTTTGAAAATAAAATTTAGGATATACAGGAGAATTTAACGAAGTGATATTTTAATATTTCTTTCAATAAGAATTGAGTCTGCACAAATTATAGTTACAAAGTGATCGTTTAATTCATTTAAATTTAACACATTTGGTGAACGAATGGAATGTTTACCAACTCCCAACGTTTGTAACTCTTTCCAGGTTTTGGCAGAACTTAAATTTGACGACAGCAGTACAAATGCCGTAACTTAGAATTACGGATTAATTGTTTAGTTTTATTACGAAATAACTTATAACGTGAATGATTTTCCAACGTAGGTAGTCGTTGAAACTGAACTGCAGCAGCGTCTCTGAAACGTCTCATTTCCTGTATTTGATCGTTTAGCCACGGTGCTTTAGGCTTTGTAATCCGAACCATTTTAATTGGAGCATGAAGGTTGTAGAGGTCAGTAACAAAGGAGATAAATGATTGCAGTTTGCAGTTGACATTAGGCAAAAAGTCAATTTGATTCCACGGTATTTCATGAGCATCCTTTGTAATTTGTTTAATATCCATATGTTTAAAATCTCTGAATGTTTTATATTTTGGAATAAATTTCGGTAGCTTTGCTGAATAACATACATATATGAGATCATGTTTAGACAGTTCAAGAATGGGGAACTGGCCAAATTGAATTGCTTTTTCTTTCTTTAGCAGCATTATATGATCTATACTTGAATGCACCTCATGAGTGGCAGTGATTAGATGGTGAGTTGGCATAAGAGGCAGTAAACTTAAGTTGCACGACTTTATAATATTTTGTAAACACCGAACGTCATAAGTGTCCTTAGTGATATTTATATTGAAATCACCTAGTACAATGATATCACTATATACTGGTATGAACTGAAATAGAATATCCTCAATGTCGGACAAATAGCCAGTATTTGGTGGACGATATATAGTGCCAATCAGGATCTTCTGATGCATGAACGAAATCTCAACAAACATGTATTCGGGTCTAGCACGATATGCAGATTGCGAGCTAGCGATCAACTTAGCAGATAGGTCCTCCCTTACATATAAAGCTACTCCGCCGCCACGTTGTTTGGTTCTATCATTTCTTAATATACGATATCCGTGCAGATTTACTAGATTATCTGAGAGTGAAGGTTTGAGCCAAGTTTCGGATATAGCAATGCAATGTGCACCACTAAATTCAAAGACATTAGAAAAATCGTCGAATTTACTTAATAACGACTCGAGTTCACATGACAGCAATGAAAAGCCCTTGAATGTCGCCGTAATGCCTGTTGTAGACGAGTCGAAGCAGATGGGACGCTAGGCAGAAGAGACAGAATATGAGGTTCCTCGTCTGGGGTATCTACATCGATTCTACAAAGGTCTGAAAAGTATTCAGCCATTGCAAAAGGAAAAGTTAAAGAGAGAATAAAACAGGGTTTACAGATTAAGCGCCCGCAACTCACACAAGGAATCATACAAAAGCATAGAAAACAACTAAATACACAACTAAACTTAAACCTAATGGGTACATAATTGAAGCAAGAGTCCGATAGTATTTAGGCTCCGAACAAATACGCTGTATAGAGGATAAATGAATCATTATTATCCAAAATGCAAAAAAAAGAAAAAGGAAAAATTAAAATTATTTAATCAGATAATATTACCCAACCATAACGATATAGATGTAATCGTAATAAGACCTAGTTATGTAGATTTTTGTAATCCGTGTTGTTGGCTACGGGTGTTGTAATGTTTAGTCGTGTTGTCCGAAGTCTTACGGGAATCGAGCTGCCGCCTTAAGATGTTCCATAGTGGTGATGAGAAATTTTTTCCTGCTTGAAAAACATGTATTTTTCCGTCTTGAGTCCAGGTATTCCTAGGACCAAAAGTTTCCTTACAGGAGTTATAGAGTGCTAATCGTCGTCTAGTGAGGGACTCGGTTATGAGATACGGCATACCTTTAAGGCACTTTTCCTCTCCCATACACAACGTCTAATTTGATAAGACATAAATTTCACTATAATAGGGCGTGGTTTTTACTATCATTACTTCGTGTGCCTAGGCGATGACACCGATCAATACTATTCAACGAAAATCGTTGATCTTTAATGTAGTGTTTACGAAATTAACTATTATATTATTGACGTCGATTTTGGAGTTGTCTTCCTTAATACCGTGAAACAGCAAACAATTATTTCGTGAGTAAGCTTCAAGAGCATCAATTTGTTCACCAACGTCAACAATCAGTCCATCGAGGCAACTTTTCATTGTTGACATGCAATCAATAATATCATTTTGAAACTATAAAATTCCTTGCACAAACTTTCTAAGCTAATTGATGTACCGTCTTCTCTGTTGTCTTTGGAATTATTAGAAGATACAATAAGCAGTTTATTTTCGAAATCGCTCATTTTATTAAGAAATGTACGTTCAAATGTTTCGAAATATACGCGCGAATCCATCCTAGCCTACAACTTATAAAATTAATACACTAGCACGATATTAATGTTCAATGCCGATACTGATAAGCGGCAGCTGCTATACAACAGATTACGCTATTTAAATGAATGTCTGGTATATTACAATATTTGGTTTAATTTAATTTATAGTAAGTATACGAACCAGTAAGCATTTAGAAAACACACTGAAGTAAATCAATCACAATACTTTGTTCACTCACTGTAGTAGGAATTAATAATTAACTAACTCTTAATTACTGAGTTATATGAATTTATATTAGGAGGTTGAGTACGTAGCTTTAGTCAGTCAGCCATCTTACTTCTTACCTTCAATGTGTGGATATGCGAAGGATGTGGAGTGATATGGAGTGTGTGGAGATGTGTGTGAGGGATGTAGAGTAATGTGGATTGATGTGGAGTGATGAGGAGGGATGTGGAGTGATGTGGAGTGATGTGGAGGAATGTGTGGATGTGAAAGGGATGTGGAGTGATGTAGAGGTGGGAGCGATGTGGGGTGACGTGGAGTGATGTGGATGGATGTGGAGTGATGTGGAGGGTGGAGTGATTCAGAGTGTTGTGGGAGTGTGAGTGATGTGGAGTGACGTGGAGATGTGGAGGGCTGTGGAGGGATGTGAAGTGATGTGGAGTGATGTGGAGTGACGTGGAGTGATGTGAAGTGATGTGGAGTGATGTGGAGGGTGTGGAGTGATGTGGAGGGTGGTGGAGGTGAGCGGGTGTAGTGGAGGTGGTCCCAGAATGCCTGTTCTGCGTCTACTCATGTCAATTCATGAAAAAAGCACCTTGTCGCCATTTGTGGGATATGCACGTTGATTAATTAGAAAATAACAAAAAACGTATTTTGATGGTGTTTATTTTACAATTGCGACCAACGTGTTGTTTACTATTTTTCAATCTATATTATAATAATTACAAACGTATGAGATCGATGCGTGGTAGTACAAACAAGTAGTAACCAATCTAAACTAAGGCAGACCAATGCTCACTTTCTCTCTCTGCAAGAACTGACTTGATTTGGTCACAGTCGTTCAAATCAGATGCAAAATGAGAGCAGTCACTGATATACTTCTGATTTCGACCAATTTTCCAATTGAGTCAGACCTCCCATGGAATGGACGGCGGTTACTAATCATTGTAATAGACATAAAAAGTATTTTAATATTGGATGCGACTCTAACGCATACCATACTGTGTGGGGAAACGTAGACAGTACCCTTCATTTTTCCAATGCTCCACCCAAAAATACTCCATTGGCCAGGAAACGAGTTTTTTTACTTAGAAATTTTGAATTTTGCCGAACTTTTGCTGTTCCCAATAAGGTAGGGATCTTTAAGGTGGGTGACAACACTCACACACGAGACCTACATTTTACTTCTTATCCGAACAAGGACGTACATTTGTGGAAATTGCTCGCCCAACATTTTTCAAGCGGACCGTGTCGAAATTTAAACCCACGACCTTGGGCATAGTAGTTACACGCATACCAACAACGCCACGGAGCCAAGGCAACGTGGACACCAAACCTCGTGGAAGGCTATTGCTCACGTACATATCGAGTAGGAACCTGTGGATTCTAAACTGGCGAAGGAGACCCACGTTTGTGATATCTCGCTAATAAACCTTGGCATCAGTAGGCATTTCTAGACATATTTCGAACTGGTGGGTAACCTTTAATGCTATCCTGTCAGATCACAGCTTGTTGGATCTTAAAATAAAGACACAAGGGGTTGTCTGTATAGATTGCAGTAACCTAAACGCGACTAACAGGTCTGTCTACGTAGACGACCTAGATGGACGACTTTTAGCAAAACAGGGTATTGGCAATACAAAAACAATAGAAGAGCTACAAAAAATCACAGTTTTTCTTTAGATCTTTGTCAATTTTTTGAGCGGCATACCGGCACCGTATAGCTTCCACATCCCCCATCACTCCATGGTGGGGCGAGAAGCTTTATAAGCTATAGACGACTTTAAGAAAACTTTTCAACAAGGCAAAAACAATACCAGTATGTCTGGCTGTGAGGCTTGTAAGACCACCAGAGACTACACAAAGCTGCAATAAGAAGGCGACAAATAGACTACTGGAAGAGCTGTAACTCAGTTGAATCTGATAATGCAACCCCTGGTATTACCAGGATTTTTTCTAATGATCCTTGACATTAACCATGCTGTGTGAAACGTGTGGATGGTACCTACACTACCAACGAGACAGAAATGACTGGTCTACATGCGGATACTCACTATCCAGGCAGTGTGTTACCACCTTCCACATTCGAGGTGGAGCAACCTATTTTAGCCTCAAATGGGTCTAACTGGGTGGTATCCAATCGAATGGTGAATAAAAAGAAAGACATGGACCATCTCAACCCTCCAACTGTTTAAGTGCCCTGGAATGAGTGGTGTCTTCCTCACCGTACTACAGTATTGAGGTTGTTTCCGTTCTTTATGCTACTTTTCATGTGTTGTATTGTAGTTAGATACATCATCAGCTGTTTGGGAAACGTCGGAGTTTTCTTCATTCCTACACCAAAGACTAACTCCCAGGATAAATCTTGCAGAACGATCAGTATTATGTCGCTTTTGTTAAAGACCTTCGAAGAACTTTACATTTAAATTTCCAATGCTCCGGCCGAGTTCTTTACCTGAAAATTTTGAATTTTGCTAAACCCTTGCTGTTCCAATCAAAGTAGGGATCTTTAACGTGCGTAACAATACTCACACACTGGACCTAATTTTACCTCTCATTCGAACAAGGGAGTATTTTTTGTGAAAAATGCTCGCTTAACATTTTTTCAAGCGGTCCGTGTCGAAATTCAAATCCGGGATCTTGGGCTTAATAGTCACACGCAAGCAAATTAAACCACGGATCCACCCTTTCAAACGACTGTACGACAACGGGATAATGCATTCTTATCCACTTCATCCACACCATCGTGCTTTCATACCAGGGAAATTCACAAAAACTGCTCTTTACACTTTTGTTGGACGAATTAAGGGTTCCCTTAGCAACATACCAGCAATAGGCGCATTGATATTGAGGTTGAGTTTAGTGAAACCAGTTTTGCAAGAATTAACAGAGACCTACGGGCACATGGAGTTTAAGACAACCTTCGACATCTAATTATACAGTTTTTACGATATCGACATTTACACATTAGTGTTGAAACACTTCGTTAATTAGTACGGTAAGTAAAGGCTGTCCTCACAGAAAGGCGTTTTGTCACCACTACAATGGAATCTAGTAGTAGACAGCCTTTTCAAATGCCTTAATGGGGCAGGTTTCTATACGATAAGTTAAGCGGTTGACATATTTGTTGTGGTAGTCGGTATATTCAAGCAAGTGTTGTGCAACTTGATGCAAGCGGTACAAACGATTACTGGTGCTCCGATAACTCTCTATGCATCAAGCTCTAAAAAGCAGGACTTGTGCTATTGTCTAATAAAAGAATGGTAATATTAACTAGACTGCCAATACTCTTTCAAACTCTACGATCAAGTAAGTCTTGGAAAAAACTGGACAGGGCTAAGCACTTACAAATCAAAATTAAAAAGGTCAATTTAATGTTCTAACAGTGTAAACGTACCATAAGAAAATTTTAGGGTTCTGCGTCAAAGACTGTTCTAAGTCTGTGCACCATGATAGTAAAACCAATGCTTTGCTATGGCACTTTGATCTGGTGGCCCAGGACTAGACTAACCCATGCAGCTGAAGAGCATAGTCCGATGCATAGACTGGCCTGTCTAAGCATCACGAGCGTAATGCGATCCACGCCCATGGCAGCTTTAGAAGCCATTTTAGGTCTCATTTCACTAGGTCTGCATGTGGAGGGGATGGCATTTAGGGCTAAACTCAGTAGTCGGTTCAAAAATCTATCGAACGCAAAAGACGACAGGGGCAGACACCACAACCTGCTAGAGATGACTGTGCGCAACACGCCCCTCTTGAGAGGAGTGGTGGACTCGATTGCACTCATAATAACTTTAAGAAAGCGCTTCGGGTTTGTCATAACAATGAGGATGGGTTCTTAACTAAAATTTCTATCCAAATAGATGGTTCCAAAGCAAATGAAGGTACTGGGACATTCATCTTTTCAGATGACCTAGACCATCATGGAAGTGTCACACTGGGGCAAGCTGGCAACTGTCTTACAAACAAAAGTCATAACCATCATGCACGGTCCTCACCCTGTACTCTAATGTAGAATACAAAATAAAACTATACGCATTATGAACGATAAATAATCAGTAGCTACTCTCAGGGGCGGTACTACCACTCACCGCACTCTTGGCTTGCTCCTAACACTAACGTCTTTGATATAGTTTGGATCAAAGAACATTCATGCGTACGTGACAATGAACAGGCTAACACTCTGACAACACAAGAAACGGCTTAGAGGTTTGTTGGCTCTGAGGCGTCGGTTTCTATATCGCTATGTGCTATATTCTCCATGATAAGACAATCAACCCGCTGCCGCTATAAAGACAGCTGAGGTTGTACGACAAGCTACCGACAAGCAAAAATGTTTATTATATCTCCCAGGTCTATAATCGAAAAATTTGTCATATGCTTGTCGAGACAGAAACTAGTACTGTTGTTTAGTATTGTGTCTGGGCGCTGTAAAATAAAAAGCATCTGCGCAGAATGCGTCTATCGGACAACCGCCCCCTGTCGCAGCTATCAGCAGGAGAATCCATGCTTGGGGACTTCTAGCCTGCTAAAGCCAGAATCAGAAACACCTTCTGGTCAAACATCCCCAAATTTACCTGTAAGGTCACGAAGAACGGAAGCACAATGGGCGCAACATAACAATAATTTCGTCCCTTTACGCATACAATAATGTGTATAAAGTGATCAGCCCCAACCATTTACACAACGGGTGTACAAAAACGGTTCATTTGGAAGTGTGGTAAAAGATTTTGTTGCGTGTCATTTTAACGCGTATCAAAATCGTTTAGGTATTTAATTTTTATATTTTACTAACACTTTGAAGTACAAAGAGTAATGAAGTGGGCCGTTTTTTATACCTTAACCCTTTATATAACTTTGTACGTGGGTTTCTTCTGCATCAGATTTGTATAGGCCCCCTGAAGGTTGCGATAAAGATACTCGGTTAACATTGTAAGTAGACACTCCTTTTACTTTAATATATCAATGTATCATAAGGTTACAAATAACTTAAATGCAACAACTTTGACATATTCACCACCATGGTCTCTTTGATCTATTACAGACCAAATATGTATTTTGGAAAATATGATTAATGTATGTATGTTTTCTCTACAGGTAAAATTTGTGTAATTTCCTAAACCAAACTCCGTCATTTTGTATGGTGATCACTAAAAAGTCCATTGGTCTGCGAGGTGTGTCCGTTATTGGAGCAGACCAAAGACTAGTTTAATGGCTTCTTTAATTTTTTATGCTGAACACGATGGCAAAGTTAAACTGGTCATAAGACATTTTGATTTTTCAGAAACATCAGGAAGTTTATTTATTTTATGAACGCCATTTTAAATTGTATTTATTTAAATAGATTGTTCTTTAGTAATTTCAGCAACGAATCATATGATATACATTTATTTGTAAAAACATCTATTATTGACAAAAAAACAAGGGTGTGCTTTAATGTGTATTCAATTGTAGGCTAATAAAATTAGAATTAAAACATATCAGATATCAACAAACAAAACAATGAAAAGAAAAACTTAAAAACGCCAAAAGCAAAACCACAACAAAATTACTATAGTAAATACTCGAATGAAAGTCATCCTATTGTATGCAAGGGTTGCCTCTGAATCCAATACTACTTACTACTATTTGTATATCTCGTCTGCGTATCGATGCAAATGTATTAACAACCTTAAGGCTTAGATCTTCAATATTATTAGATTTTGCTTTATAGATTTTACCTTTAAGATAGCACCGCAAAAAAATCTAAACAAGAGGGAAAATCTTACGGATCATTCCACTACACCTAGGTTACGTATCCATTGTTATGGGAAATGTTGATTTAAAAATTAGCAAACTAATTTAGTGTTATCTGGATGTACGCCAGTAGTGGGGTAGGGCCGGTCCTAATTCAAAACGCGACAGACGTATTTTCCATGTGTAGAATACACCTGCACCGTTTTGAATTAGGATCGGCCCTATATAATTTCAATGTAAAATAGTCGTGAAAACATTTCAATGTAAAATAGTTGTGAAAACATGAATTCTTATATACTTTCAATGTAAAATGCTTGTGGGCACGTTTTGAATTAGGATCGGCTTTATATTACTTTCAATGAAAGATATTTCAAAACACACGTATGTTGAAAAATGTAAGTGCAGAGAAGAATGTGTGTAGCTGTTTTGAATTCGGTTTTCTAGGGAGAAGTTACACGTGCACCGTAGTGAATTAGGATCGGCGTTATATACGTTTAATGTAAAATGTGAAAACCTGAATTCTTATATACTTTCAAATGTAAAATACTTGTGGACACGTTTTGAATTAGGATCGGCTTTATATTACTTTCAATGGAACATACATACTTCAAAACACACGTATGTTGAAAAATGTAAGTGCAGAGAAAATGTGTGTAGATGTTTTAAATTTGGTTTTCTAGCTAGAAGTTATAAAGTATGACAGATGCAAAATATCGCATTCAAGTCAATTGTGTTTAATTAAAGTGGATTCTGATTTATGTTTAGAGGTTGCAAATACACATGGGCCGGTTTCAATTCAAAATGTGTTCACTCTTGTGATAGGTTGAAAAGTGGGTTGGCAAAGTACGCAGATGGTGGTAATCTGCTATATAAGGAGATTGCTCTTAATATTAATTTAATTAGTCGAAGTTTACTGCATATATTTACATACAAACATGTATATAATTGATATTCAGGGATTTTAATACAAGAAAAACGAGTTTGTGTGCAAAGAAATTGCGGTTTTGGACTTGTTGGAAGGTGTTGTTTGGCATCACATTTTTAAACTGCCAATGCAGTCTAGTTGTTTGAGTCAAGATCATATAAAACATAACGACTGGGTGACGAGGAATATTCATTGTCTTTCTTGGGATGAATCTTCAACGGCTGGAATGGTGTTATCATATATAGCGCTTTATTTGAAGCAAATTATCCGACCCGGTGAAGAAGTATTTGTGAAGGGTCTAGAAAAGAAGAAATTGATTGAAACCTATCTAATGCAAAACGTTGTAACTGATATGCTTGCACGAGGTTGTCCTAAGCTATCGGAGTTAAAAATCAACAACCGTTTAAAATATAACATCCATTGTTGTAGACACAGCAATAATAATCTGCAATGTGCAAAACAACATACCTTGTTATTAAAAGAATGGCTTGCTTGATAATAATAAAAAACAATAGAAAGATTGTGTCTGTATTATTTATTTTAATATAATTTTACAATGTTAGCCGAAGCAAATTATCCGACCCGGTGAAGAAGTATGTGTGAAGGGTATAGAAAAGAAGAAATGGATGGAAACCTATCTATTGCAAAAACAAAATACTTTTGTTATTAAAAGAATGGTTTGATAATAATAAAAAAAACAATAGAAAAGATTGTGTATGTATTATTATTGTAGTCAGTAAGAAATCTTTAATGCTGATGTCTGCAGAAAAAACAATTAAACTCAGACAGCACAAATGGGACTCTCAACCCTGAAAGCAATTATAATTGATCAACGCAATAGCTCTTTACTGGTTTTACAACATTTAACAAATTGTACAGATATCTCAAAAAATTTGCCAAAGACAGACAAACAGATAGGCAGACTGACTGCACCAATTTTCTCATTCTCGCTTTTAAAGAATAACAAGTCGTAGTTATTTAAATCGCGAACTCAGTTTATCTGCAAGAAATATATAAACGTGGAAATTTATGAAATGCTCCAACTTTAAAAAAAGCCACTATCATTATTCTTTCCTGACAAGGGTAATTTTAACCAAAGTTTTCATTTTTGATTTGTTCTATAGAACACAACTACAACTTGACAATAAAGATTGAGCAATTATCACACACATATCTTGAGTATATATAAAGATATTAAACAATAAGAACAGCAGAAAATTCAACCCATGTCAGACAGCTTTTTTCTTGTCAACGATAGTCTAGTCTAATGCTTCTTCAGCATTTGCATTTCCATATTTACGTACTGAAGGCAACTCTGCAATTTTAGATCACATGCATTTCTAATTTCAATTACAAAAAATATGAAAGCATCTATTTGAAATGCATTTCTAACTTTAATCGCAAAAAAAACGAGAGCATCTATTCGAAATATGCACTCAGATTAAAAGTCGAAAATTGTTTTACACCGTTCTGTAAACTGAGATTACGTAGTTATTAAATCGGGAGTAATGTGAAATGAAACACACAATGTATTTTTCTTTATTGTAATCTATAAAATACATATATATATATATATATATATATATATATATATATAATGTTATGTACTCTAGAATAAACATACTATAATTCACTTAAGTTCCCAAATATAAAAGAACAGTTCTAACTCACTCCAACACTGAACGGTTAAAAAAAATATTGCATTATCAATTCTATGAGGGCTGTCTTCTTCATCTTTGACACGCGGTCGTTTCTGGTTGTTCTTCTTCGTGTTAACTAAAAAAACGATTCAAATGAATATTATATCAAGTAAATGCATTAAGAAAATTAAATCTATATATTAAGCTAACGAATACATACTCTGTATTGGTGTCATTAGGTCGTACGTTGCAATTGGTGGATCTGCTCACGGCGTCAACGATTTTTTTCTCCAGTACTTAATTTGGATTGACTATAAACTACTCAATAATTTTAACCCAATCACTATCATTATTCTTTCCTGACAAGGACAATTTTTTTTTTAAAAAAAAGGTTTTCATTTTTGATTTGTTCTATAGAACACACAACTACAACTTGACAATAAAGATTGAACGATTATCACACACACATATCTTGAGTATATAAGGATATTAAACAACTAGAACAGCAGAAAATTCAACTCATGTAAGCAAGAATTTAATGCTAAGGTATTGTCTAGATAGCAATTGTAGAAAATATGAAATCTATAGAAAATTTAATAAAGCCAGTCATGTATAAATTTTTTTAATGCTGACATCCACAGGAAAAATAAAAAGCGAGAAATTTAATGCTAACATCAACAGAATAATAAATAAATCCACTTAGTCGGCATTAATTGTTGTACGAACAACATGAAGGCACAGCAATGGGAAATAGCTTATCACCTTTCATAGCAAATTTATTTATGTCTCGTTTTGAAACCGAGTTAAAAGAAAACTCCAAATACTTCCCAAGAATATGGTTAAGGTACGTGGATAATATTTTTGCAGTTTTTGACACTTCTAAATCAAATGTTGATGATTTTCTTAAAGAAATGAATTCAAAATTTCAAAGCATAAAATTTACGTATGAACTAGAGAATAATGGACAATTACCCTTTTAGATACATTAGTAATTAGAAATGGTAATAAATTAGAATTTGACATTTATAGAAAAGAAACCAATGTAAATCGCTTTATTTTGTCTTCCTCTAATCATAGCATACAACATAAGTTGGCTTCATTTAACTTTTAATTAATAGATTATTGAATTTCCTTTAAATAAAAACAGATTTAATAAGGAATTTGCTCTTATTAAACAAATAGCGAATTACAATGGTTTCTCTTCTGATATTATAGATAATATTTTTAGAAAGTGTAAAAATAGGATCAACATCCGTAAATCAACGACTTTGCAATCAACCACCTCTAACGATAATGTTAAATATGTTAAACTTCCGTTTCACAAAACCACAAAGGGTCTTGATAAAATATTCAAACAGTGTAATTTCAAAATTGCTTTCACTAATACTAATAAAATTAAAGATTTGATAGGTAATCCAAAAGACAAGGTGGAAAAATTGCAAAAGTCGGGGATTTATGAAATTAGTTGTGCAGGGCCAGGGTGTTTTCAAAATATATTGGTCAGACCAAGAGGAATATAACAACAAGATTTAAAGAACACATTGCTCACTTCAAATATGGTAAATACGAAAGGTCTCAGGTCGCCAAACATATATTTGAAACCAGCCACCCCGTTAAACTAGAAAATGTTAAATTGTTAAAAGCGGTACCAACGTTTTCCTCCTTAAATGCCTATGAATCAATTAAAATTGTTAAACATAAAGGACCCCTCTTAAACACCGATAAAGGGCCAATAGAGTCATCCGCTTTGCTTTCCCTATTGGCCAACAACCAATGAGAAAGCAAGATTAAATTGGTTCCGCTTCAGTAGATTTAGAATTAGTATAAATTAAGTAGATTTAAGTTATAATGTCAGAATTCACTTGTTTGTTGTTGAGAACACCAGCCTGCGGGTGAGGAGAATATCCTCGATAGTGTTTAAAGCAACAATATAGTAAATTATAGGTTGGAAAGGTTCACTTCAGCCTAAGTGGTGAGGAGAATATCCTCTGAAGTGTTCCAGAAAAACAGCTTTTTTTTTTTTTTAATTACAGGTTTTCTACTGATGATGACCACATAGTGGTCGAAATACGTATCTAGTAATTTAAATATTTTTTGTGGTTAAGGGTTTTTATTTAATTTTATCTAAATTAGATTAATTTCGTTTTATATTACTGCTAGCATAATTTATTTTCCATAAAAAAATTAACAAAAATTGACTTTATATGCATACATAAGAATATAGTAATTTGTGCGTGTGTATGTTTTACGCGAATCATGCTGAATAATAAAAATTCTTTAGTTCTATCAACGTACTAGAAAATGTTTTTCTTAATATCGGGTTTTTAAAAAAACCATGAGTGCGTGTAAATTATGATATTTTTCTTTAGCTTAATTTTTCGTTTAAAAATAATGCAATGCAAATAAATCCTTAAGTAGTAATATTTATAAAATAAGTTTTAGATTACCGCTGAGACAATTTACATGCATATATAGGTAATTTGTGTGAAATTCTTTAAAGGTACTGTTTATATAATAAAACTGCAGAATGTTTTTTTAATACTGGGTTTTTAAAAACCATGAGTGCGTGTAAATTATTAAACAAAGACGGTTTAATCTGAGACATTTTTTTTCAAATTTGCTTTGTTTTTATTTAAAATATTTCATATGTAATCATAAAAAAATAGCGCTGTAATGATAATGTATTTTCTGTATACACATCATAAATCAAAGGTCGTATAAAACATTTTTTTGTAGTAAACGCAACTGAATGAATGAAAAATGATGTTGTATGCTAATTCTTTTTGCAGTTGTTTTGCTCAGAGTTGCCTTCAGTATGTAAATATTGGAAATGCTTTCATAGCGAATTGTTTGTCATAGATACGTACTGAAGGCAACTCTGCAATTTTTTAGATCGCATGCACGATTCAAGCTTGAAAATCGTCTTGAATAAAAACGTAAATGAAGGAGATTTTTTTTAACAATTGCATTCAAAGCAATTCGCTATGCAATTATTTTGATTTGTATGCTATTTCTTTTACAGTTGTTTTTGCTTACGCGTTTTCAGTAAACTCAGCTGAATGAAAAAATTATGTGAGATTGTTGTTATTGGAAATTAAAATTCAGTATTAATTTTTTCTGCTGATGAACGTGATTTGTTCAGGCAAGAAACGGCTGGAATAGTGTTATCATATATATAGCGCTTTATTGGAATCAAATTATCCGACCCGGTAAAGAAGTATTTGTGAAGGGTTTAGAAAATAAGAAATTGATTGAAACCTTCACAAGTACGCAGTTTTTTTCGTTGTAGATTTATCTAAAAAATAGGATACCTTTCAATCTACCCGAGTTTAACTATATTAGCATAAATGTATTGTAGAGAAAAATAGTAGTAGTAACCGTTCTGTTTAAAAAATCCAGTTTGTTATTGTTTAAAGATGTGTTAGCATAAGGTTGATGAGTATGTTTTTCAATATTAACAATTGCATTGTCGAAGTAAACTTTTTTCACGCACGTTCAGTATTTCACTATTCATTTTACATTTTAATTAAATAAATGCAGTCCTAACGATTGTAGAAACAACGGCTGGAATAGTGTTATCATATATAGCGCTTTATTTGAAACAAATTATCCGACCCGGTGAAGAAGTATTTGTGAAGGGCTTAGAAAAGAAGAAATTGATTGAAACCTATATATAATGCAAAAACATTGTAACTGATATGCTTGCACTAGGTTGTCCTAAGTTATCGGAGTTAAAAATCAACAATCGTTTAAAATATAACATCCATTGTTGTAGACACCGCAATAATAATCTGCAATGCACAAAACAAAATACCTTTTTTTATTAAAAGAATGGCTTGATAATAATAAAAAAACAATAGAAGGATTTTGTCTGTATTATTTATTTTAATATAATTTTACAATGTTAGCCTTATTAACTATTATTATAACAACTTCTAGCAAACATTATTTTTATCGATCCAGCTATTGTGTACGTTAGAGAAGCCTAACCATTTTACAAAGACTTTATTTATCCTCTTTCTTAGGACTTTTTTCTACCAGGTAAATTCCTGGATGTTTAACCTTTTGCAACTCCATTTCATAAAATGCACCTTTGATTTCTTTTTCGTCTTGATTTTCTAATATATATGTTGTCGGATTGGTTACGTTTACCTTTTTAATATTAAAAAATTTCATTTGACCAGTTTAGCGTGTAACCTTTCGTAAATGCTTCCCTGTGTTTACTAATCCTCACACTGTCTTTAATTGAATATTTTCGTATTTTGGTTGCAAGTTTGATGTGGGTAAATGATGATTTAAGAATAGTATTTTTCATTTGATTTATCAACTTTTACTAAAAATAGGATACCTTTCAATCTACCCGAGTTGAACTATATTAGCATAAATGTATTGTAGAGAAAATAGTAGTAGCAACCGTTCTGTTTAAAAAAAATCCAGTTTGTTATTGTTTAAAGATGTGTTAGCATAAGGTTGATGAGTATGTTTTTTTTTTCAATATTAACAATTTCATTGTCGAAGTAAACTTTTTCACGCACGTTCAGTATTTCACTATTCATTTTACATTTTAATTAAAATAAATGTAGTCCTAACGATTGTAGAAACAACGGCTGGAATGAAGTTATCATATATAGCGCTTTATTTGAAGCAAATTATCCGACCCGGTGAAGAAGTATTTGTGAAGGGTTTAGAAAAGAAGAAATTGATTGAAACCTATCTAATGCAAAACATTGTAACTGATATGCTTGCACTAGGTTGTCCTAAGCTATCGGAGTTAAAAATCAACAATCGTTTAAAATATAACATCCATTGTTATAGACACAGCAATAATAATCTGCAATGCGCAAAACAAAAGAAAGATTTTGTCTGTATTATTTATTTTAATATAATTTTGCAATGTTAGCCTTACAAAATTCTTTTTTATTATAAGAATTGTTATATAATAATAAAAAACATAGAAAGATTTTGTCTGTATTATTTATTTTAATATAATTTTACAATGTTAGCCTTATTAACTATTATTATAACAACTTCTAGCAAACATTATTTTTATCGATCCAGCTATTGTGTACGTTAAAGAAGCCTAACCATTTTACAAAGATTTGCCCCTCTTTCTTAGGACTTTTTCTACCAGGTAAATTCCTGGATGTTTAACCTTTTGCAACTCCATTTCATAAAATGCACCTTTGATTTCTTTTTCGTCTTGATCTTCTAATATATATGTTGTCGGATTGATTACGTTTACCTTTTTAATATTAAAAAATTTCATTTGACCAGTTTGGCGTGTAACCTTTCGTAAATGCTTCTCTGTGTTTACTAATCCTCACACTCTCTTTACCATACGTATTTGGAGAAACAATCAATAACTACTAAAATGTATTTAAATCTTTTGTTTGTTTGCGAATATGGTAGCATTTCAATCAAATCGGTCTGAAGAAGGTCATTTAAACCTTTTACTATCACTTTGCGTCTCTTGAAATTTATTCTTGCTGGTTTATGAAGTTCATTTACTATATGCTCTTTCACTTTTGATTAAGCAACTATCATAATACTTTTTTTCTAATCAGGATTTATTAAATACAATTAATAAATACTTCCATGTTTGAATGTCGTGGGTTCCACTTGCTTTGAAGGGAACTTTTAATATAAAATCAAGAAAGATTGTGGTATTGTTTATAAGTCCGGAACCGGAGCAAACGTTGAACACCCTCCTTTAAGTGGATCATGATTGTTTATATTTACCTTCAAGTGTAAAACTTCTTGGATTGCCCAACCTGAACCCTTTTCGCTAAATTCCTCTAATCGCTTCGAAATTTTGTCTAATACGTTCTCCTTATACCACCGCTTGAGATTGGTATTTATATCGATGTGACGATTTGCAGTAGGAAACGTCTTCAAATCTATTTCGCCAGTTGTAGGCTTAACAAAGTTAGCGGCCAATATTACATTAACTTTCAACATTGACTTTTTTAAGCAAGCAACAATCTTGCGTTTAAAACTAGCGAACGCCTTGTCTAAGAACACTAGAGGATCTCTATAACTTAAATTGGTAATAAGTCCCGTAATTATTCGACCTCCAAAACATGATTGTACATCATGCCAAATCAGATTTTTTCGAATATGACCTCTAGAAAGCGTTGCATGAATACCTTTACCTTGATATTCCAAAGAGCGTTTCAAGTGCCTCAATCGTACAAGGTAACTTTTAAGATGTGCCAAATTAGATTCCAGCCTACTAGGATTTTCCTGACGATTGTCTTCATATACCTTATTTCTAATAGCAAGCTTCAATATACTAATATTTGCTTTGATTATTATAATGTGTTTCGTTATTGCATCGACTGTTCTGATTAGATTCACGCATTTCACAGTTAATTTCAAAATAGCGCTACTAATTTCGGCCACGGTTTCAGAATTTATGATTCTATACAAATCAATACACTACTTAATATATGTACAGCTTTATTTACTATTTATACAAAAAAATATCATGTGACAAAAGCAAAACAACTGTAAATGAAATAGCATACAACATCATTTTTTCATTCAGCTGCGTTTACTGAAAAAATTTGCTTGCTTGCAGTATAGTAATCAAATGTTTTTTATACGACCTTTGATTTATGCTGTGTGTACAGAAAATACGCTATCATTACAGCACTATTTTTTATGGTTACATATAAAAAATTTTATTAAAAATTCAAGCACGTTTTGAAAAAATGACTCAGATTAAAACCGTCAATGTTGTTTATTAATTTTTACACGCACTTTTAGTAAAAGTTGATAAAACAAATGAAAAAACTATTCTTAAATCATCATTTACCCACATCAAACTTGCAACCAAAATACCAAAATATTCAATAAAAGACAGTGTGAGGATTAGTAAACACAGGGATGCATTTACGAAAGGTTACACGCCAAACTGGTCAAATGAAAATTTTTAATATTAAAAAGGTAAACGTAACCAATCCGACAACATATATATTAGAAAATCAAGACGAAAAAGAAATCAAAGGTGCATTTTATGAAATGGAGTTGCAAAAGGTTAAACATCCAGGAATTTACCTGGTAGAAAAAAGTCCTAAGAAAGAGGGGAAATAAAGTCTTTGTAAAATGGTTAGGCTTCTCTAACGTACACAATAGCTGGATCGATAAAAATAATGTTTGCTAGAAGTTGTTATAATAATAGTTAATAAGGCTAACATTGTAAAATTATATTAAAATAAATAATACAGACAAAATCCTTCTATTGTTTTTTTATTATTATCAAGCCATTCTTTTAATAAAAAAAGGTATTTTGTTTTGTGCATTGCAGATTATTATTGCGGTGTCTACAACAATGGATGTTATATTTTAAACGATTGTTGATTTTTAACTCCGATAACTTAGGACAACCTAGTGCAAGCATATCAGTTACAATGTTTTTGCATTATATATAGGTTTCAATCAATTTCTTCTTTTCTAAGCCCTTTACAAATACTTCTTCACCGGGTCGGATAATTTGTTTCAAATAAAGCGCTATATATGATAACACTATTCCAGCCGTTGTTTCTACAATCGTTAGGACTGCATTTATTTAATTAAAATGTAAAATGAATAGTGAAATACTGAACGTGCGTGAAAAAAGTTTACTTCGACAATGCAATTGTTAATATTGAAAAACATACTCATCAACCTTATGCTAACTCATCTTTAAACAATAACAAACTGGATTTTTTAAACAGAACGGTTACTACTACTATTTTTCTCTACAATACATTTATGCTAATATAGTTAAACTCGGGTAGATTGAAAGGTATCCTATTTTTTAGATAAATCTACAACGAAAAAAACTGCGTACTTGTGAAGGTTTCAATCAATTTCTTATTTTCTAAACCCTTCACAAATACTTCTTCACCGGGTCGGATAATTTGATTCAAATAAAGCGCTATATATATGATAACACCATTCCAGCCGTTTCTTGCCTGAACAAATCACGTTCATCAGCAGAAAAAATTAATACTAAATTTTAATTTCCAATAACAACAATCTCACATAATTTTTTCATTCAGCTGAGTTTACTGAAAACGCGTAAGCAAAAACAACTGTAGAAGAAATAGCATACAAATCAAAATAATTGCATAGCGAATTGCTTTGAATGCAATTGTTAAAAAAAATCTCCTTTATTTACGTTTTTATTCAAGACGATTTTCAAGCTTGAATCGTGCATGCGATCTAAAAAATTGCAGAGTTGCTTTCAGTACGTATCTATGACAAACAATTCGCTATGCAAGCATTTCCAATATTTACATATTGAAGGCAACTCTGAGCAAAACAACTGCAAAAAGAATTAGCATACAACATCATTTTTCATTCATTCAGTTGCGTTTACTACAAAAAAATGTTTTATACGACCTGTGATATATGATGTGTATACAGAAAATACATTATCATTACAGCGCTATTTTTTTATGATTACATATGAAATATTTTAAATAAAAACAAAGCAAATTTGAAAAAAAATGTCTCAGATTAAACCGTCTTTGTTTAATAATTTACACGCACTCATGGTTTTTAAAAACCCAGTATTAAAAAAACATTCTGCAGTTTTATTATATAAACAGTACTTTTAAAGAATTTCACACAAATTACCTATATATGCATGTAAATTGTGTCAGCGGTAATCTAAAACTTATTTTATAACTATTACTACTTAAGGATTTATTTGCATTGCATTATTTTTAAACGAAAAATTAATCTAAAGAAAAATATCATAATTTACACGCACTCATGGTTTTTTTAAAAACCCGATATTAAAAAAAACATTTTCCAGTACGTTGATAGAACTAAAGAATTTTATTATTCAGCATGATTCGCGTAAAACATACACCCGCACAAATTACTATATCCCTATATATGCATATAAAGTCAATTTTTGTTAATTTTTTTATGGAAAATAAATTATGCTAGCAGTAATATAAAACGAAATTAATCTAATTTAGGTTTTATTATGCGCCTTCTTGCAATTTCTTTTTCAGTCAATGAATGTAATTCATTATTTCTTCTAAGCAGTACCTATACTTTTCAGTAAAACTGAATGTGATTTTGTATCAAGGTTTATTTTATTATAAAAAAATTTGGCCAATTCAAACTTCTTCTCTGCATTGCCCTAAGCGAATAAAAAGAAACGTAAAAAAAATGAACTCATGCCTTAATCGACTAATACAGTAATATTGACGGGAATTGATGTTACTTTCTGCAACGAAAACAATTTTTAACACAGTACTCGCTGGTCGTATGTATCAGTGGTTGAGGTACTAAGAATTCTTTTATCATCACTTGGATTAAGAACAATTTTGTTTTGTTTAATAGTAAATACATCATGTTTTTGACTGATATAATTAAACATTACTGTTTCTGTACAGTATGATATCGATTAAAAAATGTATAAACTCAAGTTCTTTCAGTTGTACTGAAAAAGTACGCAATTTATTTTCAGAAAAAGATGCAAATTTTTAATTTTTTTCTAACATGTCAGTTTATTATTTAATATAAATACTTCACGTAGATTTTTTACCAACAGTATAGAAAAAAGTCTATGATATCGATTAAAAAAATGTATAAAAGTCAAGTTCTTTCAGTTGTACTGAAAAAAAGTAAATATTTCAAAATGATTTGTAGGTAAAATTTAATTTTTTTGTTTTGCAATTGACAACTTTAATTTTAAAATATGGTATATACGCGTGCACAGTTTCGAAGCCAGACCGGTCTTCCATTAATGCTGACTAAGTGGATTTATTTATTATTCTGTTGATGTTAGCATTAAATTTCTCGCTTTTTATTTTTCCTGTAGATGTCAGCATTAAAAAAATTTATACATGACTGGCTTTATTAAATTTTCTATAGATTTCATGTTTTCTACAATTGCTATCTAGACAATACCTTAGCATTAAATTCTTGCTTACACGAGTTGAATTTTATGCTGTTCTTGTTGTTTAATATCCTTATATACTCAAGATATGTGTGTGTGATAATCGTTCAATCTTTATTGTCAAGTTGTAGTTGTGTGTTCTATAGAACAAATCAAAAATGAAAACCTTTTTTTTTTAAAAAAAATTGTCCTTGTCAGGAAAGAATAATGATAGTGATTGGGTTAAAATTATTGAGTAGTTTATAGTCAATCCAAATTAAGTACTGGAGAAAAAAATCGTTGAAGCCGTGAGCAGATCCACCAATTGCAACGTACGACCTAATGACACCAATACAGAGTATGTATTCGTTAGCTTAATATATAGATTTAATTTTCTTAATGCATTTACTTGATATAATATTCATTTGAAACTTTTTTTTAGTTAACACGACGAAGAACAACCAGAAACGACCGCGCGTCAAAGATGAAGAAGACAGCCCTCATAGAATTGATAATGCAATTTTTTTTTTAACCGTTCAGAGTTGGAATGAGTTAGAACTGTTCTTTTATATTTGGGAACTTAAGTGAATTATAGTATGTTTATTCTAGAGTACATAACATTATATATATATATATATATATATATATATATATATGTATTTTATAGATTACAATAAAGAAAAATACATTGTGTGTTTCATTTCACAATACTCCCGATTTAATAACTACGTAATCTCAGTTTACAGAACGGTGTAAAACAATTTTCGACTTTTAATCTGAGTGCATATTTCGAATAGATGCTCTCATTTTTTTTGCGATTAAAGTTAGAAATGCATATCAAATAGATGCTTTCATATTTTTTGTAATTGAAATTAGAAATGCATGTGATCTAAAATTGCAGAGTTGCCTTCAGTACGTAAATATGGAAATGCAAATGCTGAAGAAGCATTAGACTAGACTATCGTTGACAAGAAAAAAGCTGTCTGACATGGGTTGAATTTTCTGCTGTTCTTATTGTTTAATATCTTTATATATACTCAAGATATGTGTGTGATAATCGCTCAATCTTTATTGTCAAGTTGTAGTTGTGTTCTATAGAACAAATCAAAAATGAAAACTTTTGTTAAAATTACCCTTGTCAGGAAAGAATAATGATAGTGGCTTTTTTTAAAGTTGGAGCATTTCATAAATTTCCACGTTTATATATTTCTTGCAGATAAACTGAGTTCGCGATTTAAATAACTATGACTTGTTATTCTTTAAAAGCGAGAATGAGAAAATTGGTGCAGTCAGTCTGCCTATCTGTTTGTCTGTCTTTGGCAAATTTTTCGAGATATCTGTACAATTTGTTAAATGTTGTAAAACCAGTAAAGAGCTATTGCGTTGATCAATTATAATTGCTTTCAGGGTTGAGAGTCCCATTCGTGCTGTCTGAGTTTAATTGTTTTTTCTGCAGACATCAGCATTAAAGATTTCTTACTGACTACAATAATAATATATACACAATCTTTTCTATTGTTTTTTTTTATTATTATCAAACCATTCTTTTAATAACAAAAGTATTTCGTTTTTGCAATAGATAGGTTTCCATCCATTTCTTCTTTTCTATACCCTTCACACATACTTCTTCACCGGGTCGGATAATTTGCTTCGGCTAACATTGTAAAATTATATTAAAATAAATAATATAGACACAATCTTTCTATTGTTTTTTATTATTATCAAGCAAGCCATTCTTTTAATAACAAGGTATTTTGTTTTCACATTGCAGATTATTATTGCTGTGTCTACAAGAATGGATGTTATGTTTTAAACGATTGGTGATTTTTAACTCCGATAGCTTAGGACCACCTCGTGCAAGCATATCAGTTACAACGTTTTGCATTAGATAGGTTTCAATCAATTTCTTCTTTTCTAGACCCTTCACAAATACTTCTTCACCGGGTCGGATAATTTGCTTCAAAT
This sequence comes from Platerodrilus igneus, assembly GCA_036346225.1. Lineage (NCBI taxonomy): Eukaryota > Metazoa > Arthropoda > Insecta > Coleoptera > Lycidae > Platerodrilus > Platerodrilus igneus. The sequence continues at coordinate 201,294 of JARFIW010001395.1, read as the reverse complement.
AAAGCGCTATATATGATAACACCATTCCAGCCGTTGAAGATTCATCCCAAGAAAGACCAAGAATATTCCTTGTCACCCAGTCGTTATGTTTTATATGATCTTGACTCAAACAACTAGACTGCATTGGCAGTTTAAAAATTTGATGCCAAACAACACCTTCCAACAAGTCCAAAACCGCAATTTCTTTGCACACAAACTCGTTTTTCTTGTATTTAAATCCCTGAATATCAATTATATACATGTTTGTATGTAAATATATGCAGTAAACTTCGACTAATTAAATTAATATTAGGAGCAATCTCCTTATATAGCAGATTACCACCATCTGCGTACTTTGCCAACCCACTTTTCAACCTATCACAAGAGTGAACACATTTTGAATTGAAACCGGCCCATGTGTATTTGCAACCTCTAAACATAAATCAGAATCCACTTTAATTAAACACAATTGACTTGAATGCGATATTTTGCATCTGTCATACTTTATAACTTCTAGCTAGAAAACCAAATTCAAAACATCTACACACATTTTCTCTGCACTTACATTTTTCAACATACGTGTGTTTTGAAGTATGTATGTTCCATTGAAAGTAATATAAAGCCGATCCTAATTCAAAACGTGCCCACAAGTATTTTACATTTGAAAAGAATTCAGGTTTTTACATTTTACATTAAAAGTATATAACGCCGATCCTAATTCAAAACGGTGCACGTGTAACTTCTCGCTAGAATACCGAATTCAAAACAGCTACACACATTCTTCTCTGCACTTACATTTTTCAACATACGTGTGTTTTGAAATATCTTTCATTGAAAGTAATATAAAGCCGATCCTAATTAAAAACGTGCCCACAAGCATTTTACATTGAAAGTATATAAGAATTCATGTTTTCACAACTATTTTACATTGAAATGTTTTCACGACTATTTTACATTGAAATTATATAGGGCCGATCCTAATTCAAAACGGTGCAGGTGTATTCTACACATGGAAAATACGTCTGTCGCGTTTTGAATTAGGACCGGCCCTACCCCACTACTTACGCCATTTAGTTGCAACCACAGCATTCTTCTTTGTGTTAAAAAATGTCTTCCAAGTAATTGAAAAGTTAAGTGTTGAAAACCATAAATAACGTTTTCCATTTAATGATTCATGATAAATAAATGGACCCTAAATTCAATCACCTAAGATTCCAGTCCAGACGTTCAAATGGAAACGTGTTTCATTTCTGATTTCTCGAAAATGCCGAAGATTTTCTACTTGCAGTAATGCCACTTCTTTCGATTAAATATGCCTGCGTTATAAATTAATACTCAACAAACCAAATGATCTTATATAAAAACTGTATATCGTTTGTAGTGTGCGCAATAAACAATTACAAAAATTTAAACAACGAATATCACTTACATGAAGCGTTTGAAATGCATGAACCTTGTATTGATTATATTTGTTATTGGGTAAAGTATGCCACACTGTTCTTCGAGGCAAATTTAAATTCTGGACTAAACTATTAGTTGACGTCGCCGCCGGATTATCATTTACCTGAAAATGTTTTCATATTAAACAATTCAATAAAATTATACCTGCTGTAGGAAATTTCGTAAATCTTTTTCTGCTTATCTGCGGCTAGATTCTTACCGTGGCTTTTTAAAATAACTGTATTCGATAAGATTTCTGTCTACCACTAAAAACTTTTCTATGAGGCTGTCGGTATTTGGGATACGTTACAAAGTAACTACAGCTTGCAATAACAAGTTTAAATTTGAAACAATCTGATATGACGTACACACGAAAAATAAACCTGATGATGGTTCTGCAATATCGAAACGTCTTGTGACCATTTTAACTTTGCCCAATGATGAGCGTCAAACTTTAATAAACCTGAATCGTAAGTATTTACAAAGGTAAGTGCCACTCTCTAAAAGGGGGTACAATGTAAAGTCCAGGAGAACGTTTATGTCGTGGACAGTCGTACTTTGAGTGCTTTCAGGATGTTTGTATTGGAACAACATCGACATTTCTACATGGTGTTATTTGCTTCAACGTTTGCTGCTGGGCAGTGATGTGCTACTAAATTTGTAGTTGAAATAGCTGGTTCTGCCACTCCATGTGGATTTAATAGTTGTTTTGACTTTTTTGCGAAATTCTAAAAAAACATTTAAACTTACTGGTCGTAGGGGGGACGAGGCAACCATACATCATATATATTCTCATAGTATAGAAGTTAGTTTTAATATATGGCCGGAATAGTGGCAAGGGCATCATTTATTAAGGATTTCACACAGCGTGTTCAATGACTCACCTTCGGTCCTACTACCTTCTTACATAACCTTAGTGGTGCTTAGATATATAGCATATCTATCTAGTACTAGTAATCAGTTTGAGGCCTACAAAAAAAAGTAAGCGAAATATGAAATATGCCAGTGATTTAATCAATTAGTCAATATTAACGCGCACCCGATTCGAACCCGTGCGTGATCCGCTTGACTTGCGTCATTAAAACTAATTAAACGTCTATCACAGGTAACAAGTAGTAGAAGTAATCCCATACCTTTTTCTCTACAGATGTATCATCATCATCATTGTAACGTACGTAACAAAAACATTAATCTTAATCATCAATTAATTGCAGAGCGTAAATAAAATACCAGTAAATCGCATCGTTTATTTTTATTATTATTGTATTGTAGCAACTAGCAACGTGAGTATAAGATAAGATATCATAATACATCGTCATTTCATTACATTGATGTTAATGACTCATCATTTCTTTTACTGCAACTGTTGCCTTACAAGTTGCAACGATCTGCACCGCATTTGAGTAGTAGCTAGTAGATTAGTATGACACGTCTGTGTTCAAGTGATCTAGTTATCTAATTATAAACATCTAAGCAAATACTGCATAATTATTGAGAAAGGGGATTTTTATTCGACTGGATTGTAAAGACATGGCGAGTTAAATAATTTCAACCCTTCGCATTTACTATAGTATACGCAGTATAGTTGATAATACTAGTATACGTATTTTATTCGTAGAGTGCAAATTTATTAGGTATGACGTATGTATTATTGTAATTGCTGAAAAACGTGAACTTCAAACCACTCGCATTCTCGCATGCTTCAAGCAATTCAAGTAAGTCATAGGAGCGTGCTTTATTTTTATGAAATATTCCATTTTAGGATTTTAGCTAAGATGAAACAAGCACCCGACGGTTAAGACAAAATAAAATGTAAAGAAAACAAAAAACTGCCAGTCAACAAGCGAAGCAAATCAACATAGAATAACGTTTCTCGCTAAAAAAAAGGACAACTTCAGGGATTCAGAAACAAATTAGGATTAGACAGAATTCGAGTTATCTAAAAAAATCAACCACAACCTACATTGCATCTGAAGAGTTAACTAGCCAGCACTGGTAACACAACCTCGCTTGCTACTTCTGCTGTTGATACTACTTTAACTAATATAGAACCAAACAACTTATCAAGGAAAAAAGTTGCAACTGAACTGGTTGCTTGATAAATACAAATTTCTGTGGAAGTCTGTGGAAAAAACAGGAGCTCGTAGTAAACTGTTTGTCGCCTGAAGCATCTACAAGATTACGAATATGTTGCTGCCAAAATTCACAAAAAACTGAGTTGTCACTTTTGCTAGGGGTTTCAAGCTGAAAGGAAGCAGAAATTAGAGGAAATGGAATCTCAGTCAGAAGCTTCCAAAGCTACAACTAGTAAAGAGCAAAAGGACTTACAATCTAAAAGTCATCCATGGGTAAGGGTTTTCAAAAGTCGCCGAGTTCAAGTACTGGATCAATTAATTCATCATTGTATTGATGTTTATAGCGACCCCCATTACCGGAAACTGTAAGCGCACGGGTCTGTCCATCACTATCCTTAGCGAATACGATGGCACATTCCGTTGAAGCGCGACTTCAAAAAACTGTAAGGCAGAATTACCAAGTTTTAATCCTCCTGCCTCATAATTGCGCTATCGAGATCCCGTTGCTTATGTTGAAATGTTACACGTTCTAGGAGTCATGGAGCGAAGGAACATCGGGAGCCTATATCACGATCACTAACTTATTCCATTCAGATTGATGGTACCAAAGTAAAGATAATAAGTTTCTCGTTTGCTGATACGTTCTACCAGAAAATCCGGCAGAGTTGCATATTTCCTTTCTTGGTATGATACAATCCGAAGAAATTGAAACAGCAGGCCTGGTGCAGACTGTCAAAGTTATGTGAGCTAGAATATCTTTGAAAAAATTACAAGGAACTAGCATAGATGGTGATTCAGCAAATACGGACATAAATGCAGGAATATGGAAGTTGTTGAGGGTTCGTTTAGGTAATGACTTAATAACTGTATGGTGTTAATACCTGCTCCGACCTAGCCATGGAAGTTGCGTTTAGCAATGTCCCAGCGTTGAAAATTTAGTTGTCACATTTGAAATCTGTTCCGTCCTATTCTGGAACTTCCCCATTAAAATTAAGATTACTTCATAGTAAAATGGTAAACTTTAAAGCTTTTCCTTCATATTTAAAATCAGATTTGCTCAGCATGTTAGGAATATAATATTCTGTTTTGCATAATCTACCCGGATGCCGACTTACTTGGGAATAAATAAAATCGTCAGACTCAAAATGCCAAAAAACTGACAAATCCACTGCAAGCGGAATGTTGAAAACTTGGGATACAGAAGAAAGACTCTCATTATTTGCCTAAATATCTGTGGTCTTTTAAACCTTGCAGACATTTTTTCAAAAAACGAGATGCTACAGATGCAGTTCTGAGGAAGCTGAATGTGATTGAATGTTAGTGTTGGCTGTGAAAATAATTTAGATTTATCAATAATTAGACCTTCACCCTCCTGCAAACAAAATGTGCCAAATTTATATGCAACTACCGGAAAACGAAACCTGTTAGACAAGAAGTTGTGTTGTTCTTTAGAAACTTTGAGTGCTAAAATTAATGTTAAGAATGATAATACTATCAAACACATGAGCAACCTAATTTCTGCCAAGTCCCAAACAGAAATCATTACTGCGGGACGACCCTTAATTGAAACTTTATTTGGTGTTGACGAAATCACCAATTTTGCAAATAAAGCGATTGTAGACTTTAAGATTAGTGAAATAGGCGACATGTAGACGACTGATTAAGGCATCAAATATGCAATCAGAGTAGGAAAACTATTGGTTTGTATACAGGTAGTTCAAAAATTACTTGCGTCTCTTTTCTCACATTATAATAATATAAAAACTCCATCGCGAATGTCTTCAAATGAAGACACATTAAATGATCTCTACAGATTGCATTGAATGGTAATAGAAGTGCGCACTTTGACCTTGCAGCTGCAGAGTTTTTAAGAAAGAAAGAGCGTCGATTAAAGAAACCAACCGCACAAATCTATTACACCAGATACTTCATCAAAAAATTCTTCAGAAAAGATACAGATGTCTAGATTTGATTGCGTTTTAATAACAGATTCTATGCTTGGCTTTATTGATTTCCTTTTGTTTTCCATTTTTCTTTTTGTTTGGCTTTAGTGTTCAACGTATAATATGTATCTCGATGTCGCAACCCCCACTATGGTAGGCATTGGTAATGAAGGTGTTGATATGAAACAATTAGTAAACCTCAACAATATGTAACATTATTTTGTAATGTTAACAATTAAACAAATCTTTTAATTAAAAATTCAGTAACTTGCATAAAGTATAGACAAAAATTCCCACAATAAATTACCTCATTTTAGTTAGGCTCATTTATAATAAAAGACCAGCTTTACAAATAACTTCAGGCTACTAAGTTCCAGCGGCAGGTCATCATTTAAAGCTCTAGACCCTCGTAATTCAAATACAATAAACCTCTTAAAAGTTTAGGTCGGTTACAGACTGACAAATCCGATAAAATTAAAATGTAATAGTACCTTTTAGCGTAAATAAAGGAAACCAATTTCAGTTTGAAAAGCTTAACCTTCTTAATACTTTCGTTGATTGACAGCGGGTTATACAAAACGAAATATTATAAATAGCGCAAAACTATTTCCAATTTGATTTGTTCAAATATTACAAGTAATTTTAAGTAGTCTGGAGACATCCATTGTATTTAAAATCCATTTCGGCTCAAGTAGGTTAGCCGGTCTTTGTTAAGGGCAGACTGCTGTCGCCATAGATAGCTTCCACATTGCAATAACTAAGTAATTCGTAGAAGGTAAAATATAATTTAAACCCTTAGGAGAATAATTGGTTCCGTGATTCTCATCTAAAAAGGGGTTGGGTTTGGGTTTCTAAAATCTTGTTTTGTGGGAGGTTCTGTTCAGTCATTGGATAACAGAAAATGACGTACATAATGATTAGGGTAGGAATTAGTCTATATAATTGAAGGCTTTAGCCAAAAACAGAGAGTTCTTCTTCCAATGGGGCCGTTCGTGGACAAGAAGTAGAGAGAAACGTAGTTCGCGGGTAGCGTTCTCCGATAGCACAGATAGAATATTTCACTTCGTATCACGATATTAAAAATTGGAAAGGAGCAATAACTCTTCCAGTTTCGCGAGGGTTATGCCCATATGTTTGCGGATTTATAGTGATGCAAGATAAATATTAAAAAGCTTGTAGGCGTGTGACGCACAAGTAATTGATATTGTCAAGAAGATTCTGCCGGGTGCGTGTGTCAGTAAATTCTTTAAAACTTATAAACAGAAGCAACAAGCGAGATTCTCTTCCCAAATTTAAGAACTGTTCTATGTTGGAAGAAAAACCTTCAAACAATGGTCAATTTTTAGTAAGTAAGTTTTTATAGTTAAGTAGCATGACCAATTTTTAGTTAGTTTGTTTGTTAGGACGTTTTGGCCATAAACCGTAGGATTAATTTAGTGTACGATTTATAATATAAGTTTCTTTCATATACAAGTGTTTGATAACTACTTATGTACTCAAAATTTTCATAAATTCCACAGTCACCTATTCACTTAAATTTCTAAATCAATGAATGTAAGAGGTTCACGTTTATTGCTCTGTGAATTAAATAGTTTTGTTTGCCGTTGATTAAGTCAATAGTCTTTTTTTTTATCATGGAAGTTTTATAAGTAGTAAAAAAGTGAGGAATTGATTAAAAGGAACAATTGTCCTCCTTGGGATGACAAGTCTCCCAAGGTTTTGTACGAACATTTGGACATTCTCGACTTGTCTGGCGCCCTTGGCAATTGTCATTAAGCCACAATATTTTATGAAAGGAAAGTGCCACATCTTTGTAGTATATTATAAATTAATTTAACCTTTTTTTCAAAATTTTAACCCTCTATATGATCCACGACCTTCCGCTAGCTAGTGCCGGTGACCCCCCTTTAATTTTTGTTTTACAGGCCGCCCCCATTTTATAATTTGACTGGAAAAGATACACTTAGTAGCTTTTCCGCCTGTAACAAAATTCTTGGCGCCTAACGTCTGTGGGACAACGTATGTAACAAAATTCTTGACGCCCAACGTCTTTGGGATTACTTATGTAACAAAACTCTTGACGCCCAATGTCCTTGGGTCTTGTTTTTTTGAGTAATTAAAAATTTTTTGCTTATTTCATTATCAATTTTATATAAACTACAACCTTTCAAAAATATATGTGGCATTTGAAAAAGAAAAAAATCGAGTATGAAATAATTGTGAGGAAATTTTTTTGATATATATTATTTTTTACTTTTTAAAGAGAATTTTATGATAACATTGTACACATTCTTTAATTCAAAGATGGAATTTACATACAGTATTGATAGGTTATTAAAAGATGAACTAATTTATGAAATAACTGTACGAGGAATAAACACGGAAAATATGACAGTAACTGATTTAAGAAAAACCTTACGAAAAGCGATTAGATTAGAAACTGAACCAGATGAAGATTTAGACTATCCATTTGATTTTACGGAAGACGTGACAGTTGTTAAAAGTGTTTTAACGCTTTTACATGAACAAATTTCAGATTTAAATGTTTTAAATTATGATAGTAATAAAGCAAGAATAGAAACAAAAATTGCATATTGTTATTCTAGACTTTCCAGAAGTTTACCAGATGACGATAATGATGAAAAAATTAGGAATAATTTACAATTAGAGTTAGGACATTTAATTGAATCTTTTCGTAAAGTAGGAAATGACATTTTAAAGACAAAAACACAAATTGCTTCCAAAGAGGATAAATCAATTTTAGACGAACTAGAACGAGAGGAAACGTCAGAAATAATTGACATAAATAACGTAGACTTGATGACGTAATATAGTCAAATGTTATTTCCCTTAATTTTTTAGTACGAATATTGTTATTAGGTTAAATTTACGAGCATTAATATTAGATTAATATTAGATTAAGTCTTGGTTGGAAGTATAAAACTTTAAAACCAGACTATACCGGACACCCTATCAACTTTGTGAGTGATAACGAACTATTTAGTATACATAGTAGTAAATATACTTTCAGAGTTACAGATAAGAACATATTTTTAAACGTATGTTTATTAGGACCATGATGTCTCCAATATACATCCTCTTTAGCAATTACTGGTATATACCCTGAGTGAACGCGTTATTAAAATATACACATTTTGTGTAATCATAAAATTTCTGGCGCTCGATGTGTGTTAGTGCATAGCATGTTCCTAGTCGTCGTAGCTCGGGCAACTTTCTGCTGGCTTACAAGATAACCTTACTAGGGGAAGCTTTCCTGTATGGAAAGACGTTAGGCACATCTGGAGAAATAGAAATCGTGGCGACGTCTGTGGCAGATATGCTAAGAATGCTCACACTGAACGGTAAGGTGTTGTTACCGTTAGTAGGGAAAGCTACAATGGCACGGTTCAACCTAATTAACACTACAAACAAGACTTTTGCAAAAGCCTCGAACCCTTAAAGTCATGGTGGACGACTGAGACGAAAAATATCTGGTCAATCAGATAACGACTGCATGAATTAGGAATGAAGATTTAGTACCTGGAATGTCAGGAGAGTGTACGGTAAAGAATATGAAATCATAAATGAAATGAAAGAAAGGCGCATGGATATGCTGTGTTTGAGTGAAACGAAGCGGAAAAGGAAAGATGTTGTTGGGTTTATGTTATGGAGTAGAGAGCAATGAGTTTGGGGCGAAAGGAGTTGGTTTAATTTTAAATGATCAAGCCAAAAGCATGCATGAAACAATATGAATTGGTTTCTCCCCGCATTTTGTGAGTTACAACGAAAGTGGGCTTTAGAAAGATTTTTGTATTAGCATGTTATGCTCCAGTGAAAGACGATAGGGAGTGTGAGAAACTTTGGTAGGAGTTGGAAAATGTATACGCGAAAGGAATGACCGCGTGGTTCTATTAGGTGATATGAATAGTCAGGTCGGAGTAAACAGAGAAAATGCTGAGCATGTGGTAGGTCCGTTTGGCTATCCAAAAACGAATGAAAGTGAAGATATGTTAGTGAGTAAAAGTATGGAAAGAGAACTGTTTGTATCTAACACGTGGTATAAATATAAGGAGGCGTCGCCGTGGATCAATGTAGTAAGCGTAAGACTACGGATCCCAAGGTCCCGGGTTCAAATCCCGACACGGCCGACTGCTTGAAAAATGGCAGGTGAGCATTTTTCACAAAAATTACGCCCTCGTTCGGATGACAGGTTAAATGGAGGTCCCGTGTGTGAGTGTTGTTACGCACGTTAAAGATCCCTTCCTTGCCTGGAACGACAAGGGTCCGGCAAAATTCTAAATTTCCAGGCAACAAAAAACTCGCCTCCTGGCCAATGTAGTACCTTCAGGTGGAGCATTGGGAATGTAAATGAACGGTATAAATATAAGGAGGCGACTCCGTGGCGTAGTTGGTATGTGTGTGACTACTACGCCCAAGGTCCCGGGTTCGAATCCCGACACGGTCCGCTTGAAAAATGTTAGGCGAGCATTTTTCACAAAAATACGCCCTCGTTCGGATGATAGGTAAAGTGGAGATTCCGTGTGTGAGTGTTGTCACGCACGTTAAAGATTCCTACCTTGCTTGGAACAGCAAGGGTTTGGCAAAATTCCAAATTTTCCGGGTAAAAAAACTCGCTTCCTGACCAATGTGGAAAATCAAATATAAGGTATAAACATAAGGACATACACACGTACACATGGTAAATGGCAAATGCGAGAAGTATACTTGATATGGTCGTGTTTGATAAAAGTTTAAGAAAACTGATAAAATACAGATAGTAATGAGAGGGTCTGAGTGTGGGACCGATCATTTTCTAGTTTTGTCCAGAATTGATCTTAGCCGAAAGTGGGTGTGAAAAAGAAAGAAAATTGAGAGACAATCAAGAGTGAAAGTAGAATGATTGTAGGAAGAGTTGACACTAGGAGAGTACGCTACTATGTTAGCGAGAGTTGTATGACTGCAAACAGGAATGCGATAATGCTCTGAAGCTTGAAGATGTGGAAACAGCATGGGACTGTTTGAAGAACAGTGTAATGAAATATGCTTTGCAAGTATGTGAAACGACAATAATGATGTCAAAAAGGTTGTCGAGGAAAAGAAAGTGCCATATAAGAGAATAATTGGGGAAAAAAATGTCGATTTAAGACAGCAACTTCAAGAAGTATATAAACAGAAAAGGCGATATGCAAAGAAGTAGTGAAGGCAAGCCAATAGTTAACTGAGAAAGAGGAAGGCTGAAGAAATGCAGTGATTTTGAAGGGAATAAAAACTTGTTTTGGAAATGGTTAAGGAAGACAAAAAATGGTTGAAATAATCGTGTGAATGGCGTTGTTAACAGTAGAAATGATATTGTTTGGGACGAAGCAAGTGTGAGAATCTGTTGGAAAGAGTATTTTACGACGCTGTATAGTGTTGACAAGGAGGATACAGATGACTGTGTGGATGATGAAGAGAGCAGTAATATGCTGGTCGAAAACGTAGGTTATTACCTACGTTTTCGACCAGTATATTACTGCTCTCTTCATATAAAGTTCATATAAAGTTTAAATACAGCGTAGATGGGGTATGGAAGGCGGTACGAACCCTGAAGAATGGCAAAGCGGCGGGTGTAGATGGAATACAATGCTTAAGTATGGGTCTGTGGTGCTGATTGAATGTTTGTGCAACTGATAGAGTTGTGTATAGAACAAGCGAAGGTGCTTGAAGATTGGAAGAGTGCAATCATTATCGTTTGCACGAAGGTAAAGGTAGCAAGTAAGAATGCAAAAATTATCGTGGAATAGAAGTAACTACATCTAAAAATTCGAGATTTCATTTTTTATTAGATTTCTATCTTAATTAATCTTCATACCTCAAAGTATACTTCATAAGTTCTTGATAGTACTTTCATTAAAATAGCCTGTGACCTTCCACCAAAATAACATCATTTAAATTCGAACAATAAACAATTAAACGCAATTTCGCGGGTTCATTTCATTAATGGTCAGTCAATGTAAAATTTATTGCGATCATGAAAATTTCCTATCTATTATTAATGAATAAAACTAATAGTTGGTTATATCTCTCTCTTACGAGCTTTTGTAATATATAACCATTAAAACTTGTTATATTATCTGGTTTTACAGTCTTTCCTGATGTTATCACGTTCTACAAATTCACGTATATTCATTCATGGATGATAATTAACTGCGCTTTTGTTTGTTTACAAATGATTCATGATTTTGAAAACACTCTCGAAAAGTAGAATGCGAATGCACGCCGATTTTTCGTTTTAGATTAAATAAAGCATATTCAAATTAGACTTCGTTTTTAAATGGTATTTTAACCAGAGTGATCCTTTCTGCATCAGAACTGGCTTACGGTCTTTTCAATCTGTATAAATGCAACAAAACTTGTTTTTTACTGATATTTCTCAAAAGAAAAAATATTTGCACACGGATTATTCAATCAATGAATGCTTTTGTGTGTTTACAAATTAGATTTGCTTTAAGATTGGGTTCCGTTTTTAAATGGTATATCTCAACGTTATATGTACTTAGAGTGTATTATTTTACATAGGATTTCTTTATTTGCAACAGGGATAATAAGCTTGTCTTTCTAGATATATTATACAGGGTTAAAATTAAATATTAGAAAATTTTACTTTCTCAGCTTTGGATCGTTTTCTTTTTACAGAATCTAGAGCTCAATGAACACTTATGGCTTCTTTATCACATCATTATATATAATATATATATATATATATATATATATAAATGTGATAACGCCTCGCGTTGGGCGCCACTGAAAGAGTGTTGTTACTACGGCCGCACGTTGGAGCGCCGCTAAATAAGTGCTGTAACAACGCCTCACATTTGGTGTCGCTAAAAGAGTGATATGACAACGGGTACAGCAAATTGTAAAATTTTAAATTACAAATATACAAATATACAAATTGAAATTAAACAGCAATATCATAAAACATCTACACAAAAAAAACAATTTTCTTTCATACAAAAGAATATAGAACATTTACAGAATGGTTTCCTTCAAACATAAAATTATTCCTAACAAGTACCTATTCACTTATCAAAATGTTGCTCACCTAATCTTGCTTAAAATTTACAGAACTCAAATCTCTTCTCTTATGGATAGTTTACCTGACTTTTATTCCCGCGCTTGTAAGGTTGTTTGACCAAAAAACCTTGCCAAATAGTCTATTTAAAAAGTCAAAGTGTTTCGAACTCTGACAACAAGTTTTCTGGTAAATTATATCTTTAAACTTATTCTACCTTAAATTAAAATGATTAACACTCAAATATTAGTTACAAACAAAAGATTCTAAAATAAATACTTGTAAAATCCAATTCTCGTAATTAACGGTCGTAAACCCCTTCTGCATCTACTTTTAAATTAACGTCAAAATCAGTTTACAAGATTTTCCATATTATTTAAAATCTCTATTTAAACATCAGGTACCAAAAATGCATCTTCAATTTAATAATTCATTTAGCTTTAAAACAGCTCTTTGTATAGAAGAATTTTTATCTTTATTGTATATTCCAAAATCAAATAACTGCATTTAACAACTTCCATATTTTAAGCTATTTTATAAGTAACCTCTGCATGTTATTTTAACGTCATAATCAACTTTACATTTACTTGGTTGACGCGAAATTAAGACTGAATTATTACGTTATCGGTCGCGTAAATCAACATCGAATTAATCAATTAACCAAGTTCGCACTTATATACCTTTATCTAAATACGTCATGGTTCTCCAGTTTTTAGATTTTACGGGATTCCATTAAAAAGTTACATACACATCTGACGCAAGATTTTTAGGAATTTCTCAGTTTATTACCTCATTAGCGTCAACTCGCTGCGGTCATTTGTCCTTGTCCAACACAACGAGTTTAATGGTTCGCGATCTCCTTCACAAATACGTATGGCTATTAAACCGCGTTCTTATTGATTTTACGACATTTTTATTACATTTTTAATGTCCACGCTCTTCTTAAAATAAATGTTTCTTTATTTAATTAGTTTATACGACTTTTCTTAGTGTTATGATGAAGAATTCTTTCTTAATCCCGTATATTAAAACGTGTTTTTATACACAAAATTATTTATTTTATGCACGGAAAGTGCATTTTTACAGGATTCTTTGTTTTTGGTGGGTTTTATTTGTAGACTTTGTAGGCTTTGTGTACTTATGTATAAGAAAGAATTTTTTTGAGACTGAACTTGATGATACCGTGTAAAGATATAAGAAAATAAGAAATAAAGGATAATAATGAGAGAATTTAGGTGATGAAAGAATGGAATTTGGTGAAATTAATTCTAATTTGAGAGTTTATGGAATAATAGGATTATTGCAGAAAAAGGCCACCGTGAGAAAAGAATTACTAGTGTGTATTATAAGGTAGTTAGAAATAAAAATTGAAAATTATTTATCAGAGCAAAATATGGCGCTCAACGTGAAGTTGGTGGGATTAATTTGAAATTATATATTTCAATTTGGTAGAATATATTGTGATAAGGAGGTCATATAGAGGTCAAGAAGCACCTTATTCTATAACTAAAACGACCCAAAAAGAAATCAAAATATTCTAACACTTAATTTTTTGTATAAAAGCACCCTCTATAATATTCCTGTGGTACGATAGACCTAGTATAGTTTATCTTTAGTAAATAACTGAAACTCTTAAAAATACAAAATCATTCCTTGATAATAAATCCAATTTAAAAACAAGTTTTAAATATATATTATGAGGTTTGAAAGCCTGCAAAACGAGTGCTAACATGTAAAATTCGTCCTCTTAAAGATATGAAATATCATTTAAAACCGGGTTGTATAACTTGATTAAAAGTATTAAAGAACATTTAATAATGCTTTGCACTTCTACTAAAAATATTATTGAAAGCACTCGCAGGTCATTTCTTTCCATTAAAAACACTTTTTATGCAAAACGTGAAATCTAAATTTAAAAGAATATGCTACAATGCTACAGATTCATCTCATGCAAAAATGAACAACATAAATCACTAAGCAAATGACAGCTAATTATCTTTTACCATAACAACATAAACAAACATTATAATTAGCGCGGCCGTAAAATACGATAATAAATTTTACTACCTCTTAAATTAGATAACAAACAATTACAGCTAATTATTTTCATTCATTCTTTCAATTAAGAAACTATTTTATGAACTCATAAATTAAAAAGACAGCTATAAGCGTGTAATTTGAACGAAATTTCGAGGAAGTTACATTATGTTAGATGAGTCAGACCTACTTAAAAATGATGGAAATTTTTTAGAGTTTGTGACGTATTAAAGATTTTATTATATAAAGCCGTGAAAGAATGCAAACGGGGAAATTTTTGATAGTTGCTAGATCAGTTTCTTGCCGACAACCCCTTTTATTGATAAACTACGAACTGTAATAAAAGTAATACTTCGTGCAAGGTCACAATACTTGTATAAAGCAATGTGTTTATAAATTTAATCGAATATACCACTCGATGTTGTTACGGTATTTTGTGCAGACAAGAAAGAAAGCAGTAAAGTAGTTGAAAGAATCACTTACACCGAATACAGCAACAAAAACAGGGACTGCATGTTAGAATCGAACTCTAAAAGAAATAGAGTTCGGGCTAGCTTAAAAACAACGTAAAGTGAGGTGGGTGATATAGAAAGAAAACAAAGTGGAAACCTCAGGAAATAAACTATATTACAACCTGTAAGTAAAACATGCAGTTCCAAAAGAATATTTACAAACGCCAGAAACACATTTACGCAATCTTTTTTAAAAAAACTTCGACACTTTAACAAATTTAATTTAATAAGTTAAACAGAAATTACAATGAAATTTAGACTAGGTGGTTCATAATAACTTTAATAAAAAATAATTAATTGTACTGGGCGAGTAGTCTAGGTAGACAACAATGCAAAAGCTGTAATACTCAGACTGACTCGGGTGAGTAGCTTGAACAACGAAGTATGGAGTTCGAAGACTGACTGCCGGGCATTGAGCTCCCGGGCTTTTTATAATAACCTGCCCCTCACACGGCTTGTGGGAACTTGCAGATCTCATGTCTGCTTTACACTTTGTTACAATGTATCAATCTTAATTCTAAGTAATTGCGGTCTGTTGACCGCCTGTGACCTGCCACCTGCAGTATCACTGCCCTCACGGATGCAAAGTTGCATGTCCGTTCTCATGAACTGTCGATAACCTCTCTGGGTTATCCTTGTGTTACAATGTTGCATTGAACTTATACTTTTACTTAATAATTTCTAATAATTCCTATTAGATTCAATATATCAATATATATAGGTAATTGGGGGATACATAACTCCTCCCACCGTAAATGAAAAATTAAGGTTTTTCTTAATTTTTAAATACATAAAATTCATTATTCAAATTCATTTAAAATTCATTGTTTCTAAGGGCATACTTATTGTTTCCTTTTTTCTCTTTGTTTCCTTAAATCTAGAACTGTTTCCTTCATTCTTATATCTAAGGTACATTTTGTAAAATACATATATAATTACAAAAATTATTAAAATGATTAATACAATTGTCCAAACACTTATATTATTATAATGTAACTTTGGCGTTTTGAGTTCACTTAATTGTTCTTTATAACTTTCCACTAATTTCACGGCGTGGTTGAGATCGTCTAAGTCTAGATGCTCTAGCTTCATAGGTTTCTTGATTATTTCTTCGTCTTCTTGTTGTATCTTGAACTGTAGTTCCGGTAGGTTTGCAAGTTTCTTTGTTGCTATGGGATCTTGATAAACACTGATTACTTCTTCTTTCAATTTCACATAACAATCTTCTTTGAGGGTAATTAGTTTGCTTCCGATTAATGCTTGGTTATTTTCATCTTGGTTGCAGTGGATGGTTGCTATTACTTCTGTTGGGAAAATGGCTATCCATTTGTTATCTGTAACTTTTTGAATTTTCATATTAGTTATTTGCACTTGTTT
Organism: Platerodrilus igneus; assembly: GCA_036346225.1. Classification (NCBI taxonomy): domain Eukaryota; kingdom Metazoa; phylum Arthropoda; class Insecta; order Coleoptera; family Lycidae; genus Platerodrilus; species Platerodrilus igneus. The sequence continues at coordinate 184,877 of JARFIW010001395.1, read as the reverse complement.
GGTTTCACAGTTTTCGTAATGATTTGAGAATTTTAATAGTTGTACTTCACAAGGGCTGTCTTCTTGAATGGTTGTTGTCGTCATCGATTGACATAAATATTGGTTTGGTGTTACTTCAGTACATTTTTCGTTTGTATAACCATATCTCAGTTCATTTAGGGATAGGAATTTGGTTTTGGGTATGATTACTTGGTATGTGCTAGTAACTTTTGTTGGAAAAGCAAATAAATGATTATAATTATAATTGTTACTTTCTACTATCGGGATTTCTATTAAAAATATCTTAATGTTGCTAAAATTTGTTACATTAAAGTAAGGGTTGATATTATTTGAGTAAATATTGTAATTTGTATACTGCCTAGTTTATTGGTAGTATACCGGGGTTGTTTTTTATTTACTATTATTTGGTTGTCCGCTCTACCTGGGTGGAGGTTGACGGTAAGGGTGATGACTGTCCATCTGAAATTACAGGGTGTCTTAGGTTTTTCAAATGAATGTACTTTGTTATTTTACCGTTGTCTACTACTGCTATGTTTTTATCTGCTATTTTCTTAATTTTAAATGGTCCTAAATTTCTGGGTGCTGTTTTATGTCGCTTGCTTTGAAAGTTTTTCTCATACACGGTTTGTCCTATTGAAAATTTATTTGAGTCGGTATTTTTGTTTCGGGTTGTGGTGATACGTTCTTTATCGTTCTCTAACTTATCTTTTACTTTGTCATAAGTTATTTTTAGTTTTTGTTTGTGGTCTTTCGCATATTGTTGATATACTTCCTTGTTGTAGTGTATGTCATAGGGATTTCGTGAATCTGAATGTCCTAAGGTTAATTCTAAGGGTGTAAAATTTGTCGATGAATGAATTGTGTTATTATAGGCGATTAGTGCGTATGACATTAAATTAGTTATATGTTCCTTTTTATAATTTATTCTTAATAATCGAATTTGTTCTAACAGGGTTAAATGTAATCGTTCAATTAGTCCGTTTGATTCAGGGTGGTTTTCCGTTATGAAATGAATTTTTATTTTGTGGAGTTCTAAAGTGTTTTGTATTGTCTCGTTTTTAAATTCGCTACCATTGTCTAAAGTGATTGATTCGGGTGTTCCGTAAAATGTGAAATATTGTAAAAATCCTTGGGTCACGTCAATGGTATTTTTGGATGTGATTGGTATTGCTTGGCCTATTTTTGTGAATGCGTCTATAATTGTTAGATAGTTTTGTGCTTCTACTACTAGAGTATCGGCATGTAGTTTTTGAAATGGTTTGTCGGGTGTTTGGTTAACATTAAGGGTATCTTTGGGGGTTTCCTATCGTATTTCGCTTTGTCACATAGTTCGCATTGATAATAAAATCTGTTGTCAATTCTTTCATGTCCTTAAAATAATAACGTCTTATGAGTTGTTTTATTGTTTCGTTAATTCCACGATGGTTGGTTTTTCCTTCGTGTTGATTTCTAATTACATCGTTTATCTCGTCAGGGTCGTCTAGTGTTATTAGTTTTCTAGTACATCTGATGAGTTCGGGTCCAGAGTTGTTGAATAGTTTGATGTATAATTCTGAAAATCTTTGGTATAAATGTTCGGTGTTGAAATAAAAATAAAATCGTTTTTTCTCGGGGTTGTATTCTTTTAGAATTTTAATTATTTGTTCTTCGTTGTCATCTTTTGTTATTTGAATTTGATATATCTTTTTGTTATCTACTTTTGTATATTTTACTGGATTGGGGTTATTTAAAACTTCTGTTATTATAAATTGGTTAGGTTCCATATCGATTGCTTCGTTTAAAATTTTAATCGCGTTTTTAGGTTCTTCGTTTTGTGTTGAATGTATCGTGTCGATCTCGTCTGGATCTTCCCTTATTTCTGCTTCGTCTACGTTTCCTATAATGGATTCAGTTTCTAATGCATTGAGTTGGATTCTGCTTAAAGCGTCTGCGTTGTTGTTATAAATTCCTTTTTTGTATATAATTTCGTAATCATACTCTTCGAGTCTGATTCTCCATCTTTGTAATTTTGAATTCGGTTCTTTCAGTTTGCATAACCATACTAGTGGTCTATGATCGGTATATATGTAAAATTTTCTTCCGTATAAGTAAGGTCTAAAATATTTTGTTGCCCAAATTATGGCTAATAATTCTTTTTCTATGGTACTATATTTCTGTTCGGTTTCATTTAGGGTTCTGGATGCGTAGCTGATGGGTTTATCGCTACCTACTTTTCCTTGGCTCAATACTGTGCCTAATGCTATATTCGATGCGTCTGTTGTCAGTATAAATGGTTTTGTAAAGTCTGGGTATTCTAATACAGGGTGATTCGTTAATATGTTTTTAATTTTGTCTACGGCTTTAATAAATTCCGGGGTGTGTTGAATTTTGTTTCCCTTTTTTAAACAGTTTGTCAGGGGTTTGGTTATCTGAGCGTAACCTTTAATGAATTTGCGGTAGTAACCACTAAGTCCTAGAAATCCTTTAATTTCTTTGTTTGTTTTTGGTAATGGGTAATTTAGAACTGTATTTGTTTTGTCTGGATTTGGCATTACTCCTTGGGGTGTTATTACATGTCCAAAAAATAATACTTCTTTTTGTAAAAATTAACTTTTGTCTAATTGTACTTTAAAATGTGCTTGTCTAAGTCTTTCGAATACTTCCTTCAATCTTTCTATGTGTTCTACCAATGATGTAGAATAAACTATGATGTCGTCAAGGTATACAAGGCATTTTTCATTGTGTATTCCTCGTAGTATATTGTCCATGACTCTCTGGAAAGTAGCGGGTGCGTTCTTTAATCCAAATGGCATTCGTTTGTACTCGTAATGTCCTCTAGGTGTGCTGAAGGCTGTTTTTGATATGTCTTTTTCTTCCATCTCTACCTGATGGTATCCTGATGCTAGGTCTAATGTTGTAAAATATTGGCATTTGCCTAATTTATCTAAAATTTCGGTTATATTTGGTAGTGGATATTTGTCATCTACCGTTTTTTCATTTAACTTTCTATAATCTATTACCATTCTGTACTTTCTTTTTCCGGTTGCGTCTAATTTCTTAGGTACTATTAACACGGGGCTGCGCCATGGTGAGTTGGAGTGCTGGATTATGTCTTGGTCTAATAAGTCTGCTACTTGTCTGTCAGCTTCTTCTTGGCTTGCATGAGGTAGTCTGTATGCTTTTGTAAAGATTGGTTTATTGTCTGTTAACTCGATATTATGTTTTACTGTGTTGGTGAATGTTAATGGTATTCCTTCGCAATGGAATATGTCTCGGTATTCAAAACATAAGTTTTTAATTGCTCTTTCTTCTTCTTGATTGATATCGGTATTGAAGCGGATGTTAGTTAAATTTTCTCTTAACATTTCGTCATGTTCTATTGGGTTGTAATCGTTTTCTAAATTTTCGTCTATTTCCATTTCGTTAAAATTTAGTTCTTCTACGTTAATTGGGTCGGTCAATGATAATTCTACGGGATAGTCGTTTGAATTTAATATTGTTGTGGTTGCATAATTATCTTTTATTTGCACTAAGGCAGTTGGGGTTTCTACTCCTTGTTGAAATGTCATATGATTTATTATTCCTAAATTTTTGTTAGATTTTACTGGGATTTTTATTTCTCTTTCCGTTCGGGGTTCTATAGTGTATTTTTGTTCAACTTGTGTGTTTTGAAATTTAATTGGGATTTTTCCGTATTTTGTCCTTAATAAGCGATTTTTAATGTCAATGTTGGCTCCTAATTTTCTTAAAAGGTCCATTCCGATTAATCCGTCATATTTGTCGTTAGATTCGAATACACAAAATTTATGTTTCATTTTAACATTAAATGTTCTCGGTAAGGGTATATTTGCTACGAATTGGTGTAGTGTTGTTTGATGGGCTGTTTTAATTTTAAATGGTTCTCTTTCTACATAATCTAAATAATGTTTTTGTACGGTTCTGGGGCTAATTAATGTTTTAAAGGATCCAGTGTCGATTAATAGTTTGAATTTGGCGTGGGGTATTTCTATGTATGGTAATACTAAGTGATTTATGTTATTTAAGTTTATTAAGTTTGGTCGGTTATGAATTGGTCCATTTGAAAATTTGAGTTCGAGTTTTTTTCGTCGTACTCCTCGTAAGTTTCGTATTGTTCGTCACGTTCGTAAGTTTCTGCATGGTTTGATTCATGGTTCGTAGGTGAATGTGATTATTCTGGTCAGTGTCAAATTTTTCTATTTCTTGATGGAATAATTCCTCTGATGTAAAATTACGTTTCTGATGAGGGTTTGGTCGGATATGTGTTATCTTTGTATGTCGTCTGGTGTTACCAGATGAGGTATCCATTGGTGTTGGTTTATAATAATTATTAGGGTTGTTATGATTATTAGTCATTGGTGTATTTCTATTGGGGTTTGCGTTGAATGCTGGTCTTTGTTGGTTTAAGTTTTGATTAAATCTTGGTTGGAATGCGGGTTTCGTAAAAGTTGGGTTGAATGTTGGTCTTGAAAAATTTTTATATTGATTATTAAAATTTGTATTGTTAAAACTTGGGTTATTAATTCGCGGTTGATTTGTTTGTGCGTTAAAGGGTGTAAATTTTTGTTGAGGGATTGTTTGTCTTGTAGCTTGAATGGTTTTTATTGGTGAATAACTTTTATTCGCGTTGGGGTTTTATAGTCTGTTGCGGTAATACATTACATTTTCTTCTTCTATTACTAGGCTCATAGCTTCTTCTAGATTTTGGGGTCGTTGGAATCTGATTTTATCCGATAGTCGTTCTGGTAAAGCGTTTATGTATGTGTCTAGTGCCATTTCGTCATACATTTTGGTTTTTAAATGTCTAACGTTTTGATCGGGTTCTTCGATTTTTAATTTTGTTAAAATTAAACCTCTCACGTCTTGGCATTTCATTCCGAATTGGTAGGGGGATTGGTTGTGTTCCATTCTAACGTTTATTAGGTCTCGTACCAGGCATTTTATGTTACATTGGTCTCCAAAATATGCAATTAGTAGCTGTTTAAATTGTTCCCATTCTTGTAAATCGTCCCTACTGGCGATTAAGGTTAGTGCCCTTCCGGTTAGTTTACTTATTACCAAGCGTATAAGCAATGAATTTCTTGCGTCATCTCCGGGTTTGTAGAAGGTTTTTAGGAACATTTCAGATGCTCCAATGAAATTTGAGAGATGGGCCTGCGTGCCATCAAATGTCTGTATTGTCTCCAAATAGAGTCGCATTTCTGTGCTACTCATGTTGGTTAAGGGTTGTTTTCGATTTTGGGAAATTTAAAAATTTTTTTTTTTTTGAATTAATCTTTATTTCGCTATTTGTATTGTTATTTTCGCTTCGGATTTACTAATTTTCCGTTTGGGTTGTGAAATTTCAAATTTTGTAAAAATTGGGGTTGATTTTCTATTTGTAACGTTAATTATGCTTGGGATGTATTAATTTTTCTTTTGGATTAAATAATTTCGAATTTTGTAAAAATTGGGGTTGGTTTTGCTTTTGTGACGTTAATTTTGCTTTGGTTTCATTAATTTTCTTTTTAGATTGAATAATTTTGAATTTTGTAAAAATTGGGGTTGGTTTTGCTATTTGTGATGTTAACTTTGCTTTTTGGTTTTATTAATTTTTCAATTAGATTAGGTAATTTCAAATTTTGTGGAGGTTGAGATTTATTTTGCTATTTTTCAGCGTTATTTTTGGTCAGGATTTGTTAATTTTCAGTTTAGATTGGGTAAGTAAAAAATTTGGTAAAAATTGAGATTAATTTCGTACTTGTAATATTAATTTTGGTTTGGATTTATTAATTTTAAGTTTAGACTGCGTCTGGTTATTTTTAGAATCGTAGTCGCTGTTACTTGTATTTAATTTAATTACAGTGCGGTGATGTACTCGTGAGATTTGTATTCAATAACGTTGATTTAATTACCGTAGTCTTGGATTTGCTTGTTTTTATGCAGCTTTTAATTTGTCTTGAGTTTCTGCTTCTTATGGAATCTGGAATGGATGGATTTATTCTCGCTTAGCGTTGTTTTAGTTAAATTCTGTTAATTTGTAATTAATATTCTTTCCGTGGGTTTTACTGAGTTGCGTAATTATGACTTGAGGTTAATTACTTCTGCACTTTATTGTTGAAATTGAATACTAAAGGATGTAATCTTTGTTACTTTGTAATAATTGCGTACATATGACTATACTTGTTGAGATTATTAACACTTACAGATGTTAATAGAAATTAGATACTTCGCTTCTGTAATTACTAACTGCTTGCATAAAGTGTTACGTCTATTTATTTTTAAATATCTCGGTGTTCACGACTTGTAATTGAACTCTCCGTTATGTGCGTTTTCAGGTTACAATTATGAGCGTATGATAACGTTTAGCGTTATTCTGTATTCGTATTGGAATAATGCACTTTATAAATGCTGATTAATTAATTGAAAGGCGTTTAGATTTTATACCGTGTTTGTATTGCAATTTATTTATAGCTCGTTGTGGTGTAGTTTTCATGCGCTTTTATGATTGATTTAATAATGCAAATTGCGTTGCTTTATACTATGCAAGGTTCTGAAAGCGATTTTCTCTGAGGTTTTAAATGTGTAATAAAGGCTGCTTCTTGCTTTCTTCGGATGGCGTTTTAGATTACAGTGGTTTTAGGTTACCGTAGTTTTAGTTAATGCAGAATGTTCTTGCTGTGGTTCATACAGTTTTATAGAGGTCAATGTTTTAAATAATCGTTTTTGTGATTGCTTTAAAGGATTAGCTTTAGCTTTGAAATTAATTTTGCGTTCTGTGTTTTTATTTTACCGGATTGAAAACGTGCTTTTGAATCGCGCTGGTTAATGTTTCTTATTTTGGTGTTAGTGAATGTGCGCCCGTTATTTTTTGGATTATTTTCGTTCTAATAATTGTGGTAAGAATCTCTTAATATCAATTCTCATTTGTTTTTTAAAAGAAAATCTCTTTTACATTCAAGTCTCATTTGCTTTTTAAAGAAAAAATATCTCTTTAACATTCGTCTCATAGGTTAATACTTTCTTAAAATAAGGTCTCGTTTTTTTTTTGGAAATAATTCACTTTGTAATTATTTTCAAAACAATATTCATAAAAATAAAATTCATAAGACAATAATAATAAATGGTAATCAATAATTATAATACTAGCATATACCAATTATAGTTTTTGGATAAAAATCTGTTTCTTTGGTGGGTTCGATCGATGCTGTATCTTGTCCACCTTGGTCTGTTTGTTGGATTTAGACTATGCTTGTTCTTCCTCCAACTTGGTTTGGGTTCTGCCAAGATTTCGAATTAAAATTCTTGGTCACCAATCTTCCGATTTTTGGATTCTCAGTGCCCTTTTGACATCCGTTACGACTGCGCCAGTTAAAGTTCGGGCCTTTGGAGCTGGTTTTTTAAAAAAACCTCGACACTTTAACAAATTTAATTTAATAAGTTAAACAGAAATTACAATGAAATTTAGACTAGCTGGTTCATAATAACTTTAATAAAAAATAATTAATTGTACTGGGCGAGTAGTCTAGGTAGACAACAATGCAAAAGCTGTAAACTCAGACTGACTCGGGTGAGTAGCTTGAACAACGAAGTATGGAGTTCGAAGACTGACTGCCGGGCATTGAGCTCCCGGGCTTTTTATAATAACCTGCCCCTCACACGGCTTGTGGGAACTTGCAGATCTCATGTCTGCTTTACACTTTGTTACAATGTTGTAACGATTTTTTCCTCTCTCTAATTGGCTCCGCTAGCCTCACGCATGGGCGCTAGTGAAACGCTTTTCTATACTTCTGGCCGACAATACTTTATAATCACCATGCTCCAAGTTAGGTGTCTGCAAAACAAAGTCTTCCGACGTAACTAGGGGTCTATTCCTTGGGTAGAGCTATGAGCAATGGGGGTAAGTCGAAATCTGTGGGGGTCATACTCAAACTAAAACAAACAGGCGCCACCAAGTCCAGATTGATTCATGTAAATGGCATGGCTAATTTCTAAGGGCGGACGTGGAGACCCAAAGAAAAAAAGATCGCCTTCGCTGACAAAAACCTGTCTTAACAGAATAAGACTCTGTTCCTGTAAGGAAAAATAATAATTAAGTCACATAAAAATGGGAACACTATTTGTGTCCCTCAAATATATCTAAAATGCAAAAGAATGTTTCCTACATAAGGGTACCATAAAAATTGAACTCTTATTGCTTTTTGTTTATCAGGTCTGATCAAACTAGATCAGAATAAAAGACTTTAAGCGTGGATTATAAATTTACTAGAAAGAATTTTTCTGTTTCTGTAAATAAAATTTAATGCAATAAAATAAAATGAATACTTGAATTACTTGAAGAATTATTGTAAAGTTTATCAACTTGATTCTTACTCAAATATATTACAACCCAGTGTGACGGGTTATACTAAGGTTTTCTAACCCAATCAGATCTGTGTAGGTCATTTACAAATTAATATACAAAACTTTCTTTTTAAGTTAACAGTATTAAAATCGATTTGAAGTCAAAATATTCACAAAGATATTCTCTAATTTTATCAAAGGTGGTAGTAATGTAATACTAAACATCTGCTTGCAATTGTGCAATTGTTGACGGCATATTTCAAACAAACAAGTGACGTAGCCGCAGCTGTTAATTTATGCTGAAGCCACGTGTAGTCACATATCTACGAAACTAAGTGAAATTTAAATGTGATACTGGAGAAAACCAGCTTAGCTACAGATAAACTGAATAACAAATTTGTGCTTCTATAAAACAAAACGAAATAACGTCCTTTTAGAAGGAAGCACTGAGGAAATCTTAAAGCTATTACGAACCAAACCCCAGGCTGCTGTCCTTGGCTAGATTGGGAACTGCATCGCCGTGCGGAGTCTGCAGCTAATTATTCCTGCTTTCCATGCTTTAAATACAGGTGTCGAAGCGAAGTGGGTTTCTTACATTGATTCAAAGTTGCATAAATTTTGTAGCGTAATCTTCCATGGTCTAATCTTAGTTATAAATATAATTTTCGTTGCGTAGTTTGTAAGTCGTAGTTTGTAAGTCGTAGTTGCGCTAAACAAATTTTTAAATTAGATACTATGATAACGAATATACAATACCAACCGTTACTCAGGAAGTGTGTTACACAATTAATGCGACCCGGAGGTCACTCGCCATTCTCTTCGAATGCATGCTGTCGCTGATTTTACCTATCGACGAGTGCCCCTGCCGCGTTCTTGCATGGTGGGAGGGTCCCGAGGGGGATTGTCAATCCTCTCACGCGCGTGCCTGTGGCTGTGGAATACACCGACCTCCGAAACAAATAGACTAACGACTCTAGATACTGTATTAATGCAAAAATTTGATTGTTACACGTATTATTACTTTAGTTAATAAAGGTGTTTTAACATTCGTTATACCTTTAATGCAGAGATTTTTAATGCGAAAATAAAATTGTTACAATGTATCAACCTTAATTCTAAGTAATTGCGGTCTGTTGACCGCCTGTGACCTGCCACCTGCAGTATCACTGCCTTCACGGATGCAAAGTTGCATGTCCGTTCTCATGAACTGTCGATAACCTCTCTGGGTTATCCTTGTGTTACAATGTTGCCTTGAACTTATACTTTTACTTAATAATTTCTAATAATTCCTATTAGATTCAATATATCAATATATATAGGTAATTGGGGGATACATAACTCGTGAAGTACACAAAGCGTCAATTTACCTACAGAACAGTCTAACTTAAACATTTTAAAATGTTGAAAGTAAAATCTTATTATCTAAATGCAAAAATAGGTACAACATGTTCCAGTCTTAAATATGTAAAAGAAATAAATAAATAATACAGTAACATTTGCTTTAAGAAGCGCACCTCGTAAGATTAAAAAACGTAACCTTAAAATTTTAAACAGCAAGTTGTTGACATTAACATTAATTTATATAGAAAAGTAAACAGTAGAAATAGTTATCTAACCCAAGCTTTAAGAGTAACGTACATAATCGTTTGTGTAGTGAGCGTGCATTTGGTAATATATGGTCTGCAATTTATTGCGGAATCAACCAAAACAGCAACAAAAGTAAAGCAAATAGAAAAATTCACTGTAGCTTAAGCTATCTCATCTCTGGTACCATCTTAGGATAAGGAAACGCGGCTGCATTTATCTACGACTGGGTGCTGGAACCAACAGCTTAACTATACTAGCACAAAACACTTTTGAAAGCGCTCAAAGGACGTTGTGTAACAGAAGGATCGTATAAATAAGAGCGATGAAATAAGTAAAAGAAGTCAAATAATTAAGAGAGCCTTTCCAAAGTTGAACTTTTATTTATACAACTTTGAGAACGATGGGGGTACGTAACAAAGAACCATTCCCACCGATATTGGTGTAAAATATTCTGCAAAAGTAAACAAAAATATACTCCAGACACCGGCGAAACATTCTTAGAATCCAAGCAATAGCAAAGGCAAAATACGATAATTAATTCCATTGAATTTCGTGAAAGCAAAATATATTTTAAAACACTAAACGATTTATGCAACCAGGCCAAAGTTGGCCATTTGCTTAACTTTTAGGAGAGAATAAAGGTTTGCATTATTTTCGATCCACGCTAATAGGATACTCGGAACGACTTAATTAGGAAGAACGATTTTATTACCCATAAAACTTGAGCGAGCTTAAACGCCTGCAAATAACAAAATAGAACTTCAGGGTAAATGCGCAGATAACAACCTTATTAAAGTATTTTAATGAGCGAGAAGTTCTAATCTTTCGACGAATAACTATTGAAAATAATAAGCACGTATGTCAAGGAAGGATAAAATATTACAGTTTTTAGGAGAAGCAAATGCCTGTTTGTTTTAGCGAATTTACTATTGGAAATAATCAGCAGCGGTTAGAATGTGTTACAGGGAATTTAAAAGGCAAGCTTCTAACTTTTTCATTTCAACGAATTTATAAACGGTTATAGGACGGTTTAATGCGTATTTATTAAACTTGTTAGCTTGTATAATTTGAGAATAACATAAAAATGGTTTAGATTAGTGCTTTTAATAAAGGTAGTTGCAATTTAATGCAGAATCGCTTTATTTAAAAAAAGTTAACGTAATAACGTATACAAGCAAATAATATTTTAATGTTATTAAACGCAAATGGAAAACAGAATGAAGTTTATTGATAAAGTGGATTTTCATATAGTAAAGGCAGATGTTAACTACCCATGAAAAAGGCAGACTGGATTTTCCAATGCAGTTTAGTTTGAAGAATTTATTTTGACAACGTAAGTATATCTATGTTTAAATCTTTTGGAGGGCATTATGTAATATAATTTAAATGGGTTAAATTATATAAGAGTTGGCATATAGATATTTTTCTGTAAATAAATATTGTAAAACTGTTTTGAAGTCAAATTCGATTAATTTCGACATTATCAAAGGTTATAAAGAGGTATTCGACAAGATATGCTGCTTTTCGCAGATAAAAAAGATTATTGCAATGATCCATCATATTTTTAATAATTTGTACATAGTGTGACTTACATAAGAAAGATTTGGTAGAGACTGTTCGCTTTCTATATTAATCATAGTAGTTATGAAATGTTTGTTTTTGACTTAATATACTCTTCATATTTATAGTTTTAATGCTTGTGCGTAAGTAATCTTTTTGGATAGAATGTGTTGAAGAAAGATGTTTGTGAATGTAGCAATTATTATAATTGGAAGAATTGTTTATAAATATTTTTTGTTATTCTAATTATGATTTTGAAATATCGTTGTTTCATTCCATCTGAGTTAGCAAGATAATACGGGCATTTTCAGGCAATAGTTTACACCAGACTAATTTTGTTTTTACAATATCTTGCATTAAAGCCCAGCATAGGGGATCACTTTTCTACGGTCACGCCAGCATAGCAAATGTACAGAGTGAGTCACGGGAAATGCCACGGAGTTTTATAGCAAAACGGTGTATTTATTCAAAGTTTTATCACAGTAGAGCCATGTAAATCCAAAAGGGCTACATTTTAAAATTATTTATATATATACAGGGTGCCCCAAGATAAAGTTACATATCAAAGTTATATTTTTTTTGTGGAACATCCTACTTTTCGTTGCATTTTTAAATTGCACGTGGAAAATAAACTGGACTTCCTTAAAGGCTCATTATACCTAAATGTAGAGCGTTTTGATTTATTTTGCTTTTTCTAAAATTCTAAGGGCTTCGTAAAAATTAAATAATTCTATAATCAGTTCACCCAGACAAATTTGTTTTTAACACTTAATATTAGATCGTACCCCTCACTGATCAAGTAACTTACTAAAAGCAGATTCAATACAGGGTATTTAGAAAATGCAGTTTCAATATTGACAAATTCAAAGTATAATATCGTTGTTATTTTGAATGGAATATCCTGTATTTTATCAGTTTGTCTTATAGTAATTTTGATCGTCTTTCAAACGGTATTAGGGTTGCCTATACCTATCTCTTCGAACTTTGACGTAATTTGCATATTTTTAAAATTTATCATGTCTTTTTAAACTAATCGATATTATTTTTGACAGAAAACGCCTAAATTCTAGCTCATGATTTTGTGGGATTAGCATTCAGTTCTGCACCTTTATAAACAAAAATTAGATCTTTATTATTAAAAAATTTACATAATGCACATTGTTCGGCGTGTATCGTGGAAAGAAATGTTTGTTGAACGAGGAGGTCACGGTAGACCTAATTTAAACGAGTTGCCTTCACACTACCGGTGTAATGCAAGCCAGAGGAGTGGACTGTATATCGAGAAGCTTACGAAGCTTGCTGTGATTGATAACACTGACATACAAAAATAATAATAAATTTATTAATAGCTGAACACCAATGTTACAATTTACAATTGCGGGAGCGCGTCTTTTTAAATGCTTCCTCTTTCGCGGTCTAACAACTTCTCTTACCTTTAACACTGCCCAGAGGTGGGGCGAGACTGGTTGTGGCACGCAGGCCTTCTCGTTCAAATGTTTGTAAATATACATATTCCTACTCGTGTCGTAACATAAGCCGCCTCCCTTGAAATTAGTAATTTAAACAGAATAAGAATCGTACATATTTACAAACGTACTTAACGAACGTGTACATAATGTAAATAATTGTAAATATTTCACAATACATTTAGGTTTAGAAGAATTACAAATATAGGTTATAAGTTTTAATAACTAATACACAACAAATAGCACTTTATATTGCTACTACTATAGTCGCGCCGAGCAACTAGATTTTAAACTTCTTGCCCCTCGATAGGCAAAACACACAATTTCACAATGGGTCTTTTAATGACCCCACTCACAGTTTTGACACTAGCTACACGAATTTCAATGTCGCGTCCGGGATGAACTTCAGTTACACGTCCCAACTTCCAAATTCTAGAAGGAACGTTATCTTCAGAAATAATGACGAGTTAACCAGGACATAATGATGCTCTGGTAGATGAATGCCATTTGTTACGCCTTTGTAATTCTTGTAAGTACTCTTTAGTCCATTTCGACCAAAAGTTTTGTTGGAGCAGTTGTACGAACTGCCATCGAAAAAGTCGATTGACCCTTTCTTGCGATAAGCCAAGTTCAGGTATCGCCTTTAGATTATCGTTAATCAAGAAATGTCCAGGTGTGATATAATCAAGGTCACAAGGATCATCAGATAGAGGAATCAACGGACGGGAGTTTAATATACTTTCAACTTCAATCAGCAATGTGTTTAATTCTGTGAAGGTTAAATGGGCATTAGAAGCAATTTTAAAGATATGTTTTTTGAAAGACTTAACCGCCGTCTCTCATAAACCTGCCATGTGAGGGCCTTTGGGAACATCAAATATAAATTTAATATTCTGAGAAACTGTATCTCTGAGAATCGCATTTTGTGTCGTTTTATCTGTTAAAAAATTAACAATATTTCGTAATTCGTTGGCTGCGCCTACATAATTAGTCCCGTTATCACAAGATATTTCAGCTGGAATGCCTCGTCTGCCAACAAATCGTTTGAGTGCAGCGATAAACGCTTCTGAAGTCAAATTTTCCACGAGTTCACAATGAACCGCCTTCGTGTTCATGCATACAAATACGCATCCGTATGCCTTTATAATTTTTCGTGAGGTACGTGAACCTTCTTTAATATAAAATGGTCCAAGGAAATCCGTACCAAGCCTTGTAAATGCCCTTTGATTAGGCACTAAACGAGAGGCAGGTAAATCTGCCATTTTAGGTTGAGATTTGAGAGGGTTGTGTCTAAAACAAAGAACACAATTTCGTATAACCTTTTTTACTAAATTTCTGCTTTGCTATTAAAATGGGGTATTTATTATCGTATTTTAAGTTAGAATGACGTAAGCGTCCTCCTACGCGTAAAATTTGATTTTTATCTAAGAAAGGATTCAAACATAGAATTTTTGAATTATTAGGTATAAATTGAGAATTTTTAAAGATTTAATTTCGTTACCAAAATTAATTTTTTGGTCGAGTTTAATTTAAATCATTTCGGTTTCATTTAGCTCATTCACAGATAATTGTGTAATGATTTTGTTAGATTTATTTTTGCAATTAAAAATAAACCTTTTGCAAGTGACGATTATTCTAATTAGTTTAGTAAAGCTGGAATATTTCGTAAAAATATTACTTGTGAAAGCAATTAATTCTTCATTGGAAAAATTAACATTTGAAACGAGCACCTTGATTTCCGGTAAATTTATTTGGTTTTTCGTGTTAAATATTTTAGATTTGAAATTCACATCGAATAAAAACTTGGGCCCATTGAACCAAAGTTTGTTGTTACATAACTCTAAGGGCCTACAACCCCTTGAAATTATGTCAGCGGGATTAGAATGAGTATCAACATGATACCAAGAATTTGTGTCAGAAATGTTTTTTATTTCTGTAGTTCTATTCGCTACGAAAGCCTTCCAACGACTTGGACACGATTTTATCCAAGATAACGCTATTGTAGAATCAGTATAATAACTAACAGACGAGAATCTTGTGTTGGAAACCGTTCGAATTTTTTCTACTAACTGTGCAAGCAACAGACAAGCACAGAGTTCCAGACGAGGTAAGCTTATAGTTTTTAGAGGAGCTACACGTGACTTTGCACACAGAATAGCACAATTTATTAAATTATCAGAGGTTATTTCTCTGACATAAATACACGCACCATAAGCACGTTCGCTGGCATCAGCAAAACAATGAAGCTCAATGCAGGAATCATTGTTAAAAATAAGTTTTTGTGGTATAAAAATTTTAGAAATATCAGTTAAACACGATGAAAACGCTATCCATCGATTAAGGAGATCAGGTGGAACAACTTCATCCCAACCCGATTTAATTTTCCAAAGATCTTGCATGATCAGTTTGGAAATCGTGATTATAGGACCAAGTAATCCTAGAGGATCGAAGATTTTCGCAATATGACTAAGAATCATACGTTTTGTAATTTGAGTTTTACTGCAGTTTAGTTGAGTACTATACCGTATAGTGTCAGAGATGGGAGACCAAAAGATACCCAAAGTTTTAAAACTCTCACCATCTTTGCATTTTATAACCAAGTTTTCTTGGTCGGACTCGATGTCCTTCAAAAGATTTGCAATATTCGAGTTCCATTTGCGCAATGGAAAACAACCTGCAGCTAAAACACTTAAAATATTATCGCGTAATTGTAATAATTTTGTTTCGTCATTACTACCCGTAATTAGGTCGTCTACGTAAAAATTATTTGTAATTACCCTATATAATTCGGAGTTCGAAAATTCAAAGGGTTTCGCGAGCTCAAGCAAACACCTTGTAGCTATGAAAGAAGCGGGGCGTGTCCCATATGTAAGCGTTTTTAATTCAAAGATTTTAATTTTGTCATCACGAGAGAATCGATATAATATTTTTTGATATGGAGTATCGTGTGGATCGATTAAAACTTGTCTGTACATTTTGGAAATGTCAGAGGTTTTGATGTATTTATAGAACCTAAAACGGATTAGAATGCTAAATAAGTCATTTTGTATTACGGGACCTATCATTAAAATGTCGTTCAGCGACATCCCCGAGGTAGTTTTACATGACGCATCAAAAACCACTCGAGTTCTTGATGTTAAAGATTCATTTTTATAAACTGCGTGATGCGGTAAAAAATAACTATTGCTGTTGCAATCATCAATATCACCAATTTCTGCCATATGGCCGAGCTGTAAATATTCTTGCATGAAATCACGATAGTTTCTTGCAATCTCGGGATTTTTTGCTATTTTCTGTTCGAGGTTAATAAACCGTTTTTTGGCGATTTCTAGCGAATCACCTAATGCTTCTGGGCTAGATTTCCAAGGCAAAGATGCCACAAATCTGCCAGAACTGTCGCGCTTAATTGTGTTTTCAAAATGTTTTTCACATTCTGATTGTTCTTGAGATTTAATTGGAATTTCAGGAATGTGTTCGACTTCCCAAAATTGTGTAATGTTTTTGTCTAACTGGCGTAATGTATTTAAGTTACATACAGCGGGATAAGCGTATTGATTTGGGACGATTCCCGAAATCAACCATCCAATGACCGAGTTTTGTAAAGTAACCTTGTCGTTACTACAACGTATTTGACCAATGCTCAGTAAACGATAAAATACTTGAGCACCTATTAAAATATCTACCCTTCGAGATTCATTGAATTCAGGATCAGCGAGTTGCAAATTGGGCGGAACATCCATTAAATTTGCATCAAACGATTTTATGGGTAAATTAGATGATATTTTATTCAACACAAGAAATTCTAAATCGAGTTCGAATTTTGTGTATTTTGAGCGTACGTTAGCCTTGATAACTAACTTCGAGTTCGTGGTGTTATCACTAATGCCCGTGATTGGCAGATTTATATTGTTTGTAGGAAGACCTAGCCTTTTTGCTAAATCAGTAGTGATAATATTTATTTGCGAAGCAGAGTCTAGTATAGCTCTTGCATTTTGATAACATCCTGTATTATCTCTTACTTCGATTAAGCAAGTAGATAATACAATATTACACGGATTTTGTATTGCGTGTAATACGTGAATTTCATCTTGAGGGCTCTGGCCATTAGAAGCACACTCAGAATGATTCGAGTTTAAAGGAGCTTCGCGATTAGCTTCCTGTGAAAGTGGCTTACGAGTATTACCGCTAGCATTCACCTTATCTAAATGTAGAATTGTATTGTGCAAGGCACCATATTTTCGGCATCTGGAGGATTTGCAATTGGGCGCAGGATGACCTGGCCTAAGGCAATTGCGACATAAACGCTTTTTACGAACGTTTTCTATACGGGCTTCGACAGAAAGTTTTAAAAAATTTGAGCACTGATTTGTAAAGTGATTACTTTCTGTGCAATAATTACAATTACTTGGTTTGTTTAGAGTCAAACTGCAAGACGCGGGGTTGTAATTATTTTTTGTGAATTGTCGTTTGAAACTAGTGTTATCGCTAGCTTCACGAGAATTTATCGCATTTAAAGCGTGGCATTTTTGTGTTAAAAAGTCGATAACATTTTATATGTAGGTACATTCGTGGACGTTAATTTATTTTCCCACTCACTACGCGTTGTAAGTGGAAGTTTCGAGGTTATTAGATAAACTAACATATCGTCTCATTTATCAACAGATCTCCCCATGGCAGTAAGAGACCTTAAATGTTGCGAGGCAATATCTAAAATATTACGTAGTCCCTGATATGACTCTTTAAGTAAGGCAGGCAATTCAAAAATTGAACGAATGTGATTTTTAACAATAACTCTTTCATTTTCATATCGATCACGTAAAATCTGTTTCGCGTTTTCGGAATTTTCAGGCGTAATTTCTAAACATTTGATAGTTTCCGCTGCTTCCAATTTTAAACATCCTATCAAGTACTGTAATTTGTCCAAGGGACTTAATGAAGGGTCTGAATCTATTAAAGAATCAAATACCTGAATAAACGAGAAAATTTCTTCAACATTTCCTGAAAAATAAGGGAGATTTAAAACCGGTAACCTCGCTGCTACAGATCGATTAACAAAGGTATTGAGATTAAAATCTGGTTGAGGAACAACAGGTTTTTGTTTTGGTTTATTAATATTCAACGCGTTAATTTTAGCTTGTAACATAGAAAACATCGTATCAGTTTCCATTTGTTCATTAAATAAATCTTGAAATTCTACTTCAATATCAAGATTGTAAATTTTTTGTAAATAAGATTCAAGTTCATCAATTAATTTACTACATGTATCAAAATGTCGCGAAGCTTTTTGTTGGGTTTCCCGGCAAATTTCTTCCCATAAATATTTTTCAAGAATCGTAAACGAGCGCTTTAGATAAGAACGTTTAGTTTTGTATTTCTTAATTTGTCCGTGAACTAAATTCAAATCTGGATTTTGTGCCATGATGTTGAAGTATTATAATGAATGAAAACGGGTTTAATTTAAAGAAAAGGGTGAAATAACAACAGTGTAATGACCTTTATCGTAGGCAAGATTACCTGTATTCAAGTTCAAACTACGGGTTGAACCAATGTAAACACAAAGCACCTGATGAAAGTAGTTGACCTCCTTCCACTAGGGTTGTTGCGATCGAGAAATATCGGCGTATATTGTTTATCGCCGCTATCTACAAGTTCTAATGATTGTACGTTGCCCTTGTAGCTTGTTTCGAAATCGTGTTTTCCTCCTCGCTCTAATGTACGAAAAGGACGGAACACTTGTAAACCAGAATATTTTCAAATATTTGAAACACTGGTTTACCTGCGGATATTAGACTGTGAAAATACGCTTCACTTCCAGCCCGATAAGAATGTTTGTTACCATATGCGATATATTGAAGCACGATAGCACCATATGAATTCGCATATACGAAAACGAGTTAGCAATAGACGCACTAATTATTGTTAGATTTTCTAAGTTTTTTGATAGATGATTAAACAAACAGGCGGCTACAAAAGTCACGATCCGGCTCGAAGACCAAATAATGTTCGGCGTGTATCGTGGAAAGAAATGTTTGTTGAACGAGGAAGTCACGGTAGACCTAATTTAAACGAGTTGTCTTCACACTACCGGTGTAATGCAAGCCAGAGGAGTGGACTGTATATCGAGAAGCTTACGAAGCTTGCTGTGATTGATAACACTGACATACAAAAATAATAATGAATTTATTAATAGCTGAACACCAATGTTACAATTTACAATTGCGGGAGCGCGTCTTTTTAAATGCTTCCTCTTTCGCGGTCTAACAACTTCTCTTAGCTTTAGCACTGCCCAGAGGTGGGACGAAACTGGTTGTGGCACGCAGGCCGTCTCGTTCAAATGTTTGTAAATATACATATTCCTACTCGTGTCGTAACACACATACTTTACAGGGATAATTTGATTAAGAAGTAAATACAGATTCCAGCAGTTAGTATCTGATAGACGTGGTTGTAAGTAATTATTATAACTAATTGAAAATATTGGAAGAATTTTAATTAAAAAATCCTTGAACATAATACAATTCATATTGGTCAAAAACCAACCGCACTAAATTGAAAGAAAACTGTTACAAATGTTCGATGTGATGGCCATTTTCCTGTAAACAGTTTTCATTACTTTCTCCAATGATTAAAAGCATATTAATTCTGTCTTGCAACGAATATTTTTTTGGCATTTTCAAAATTCTTTTTGATTCAATAATATAAATGTTTAAAACTAATAACTGGTGCACTTGAACAAGAAGTTAACATTCAAGCAATGTTTTATTAAGTGACAGCAGCATACTATCTCTCAGTAGTCATATTAATAACTTCTTTTAAATCACTGAAAACCTACCTTATCTAAAAATGTACCTATAAGGATTTAATTTTCGTGTATAAATGATCATTAACTGAAGACCTACTCCTCAAAATCATAATAGCTATCATTTAATTATTTTCCATCAAAAATAATATTGAACAGTAGGAAAATACCTGTTAAATTTCAAAAATATGCAAATTACGCAAAGTTCGAAGAGATAGGTATAGGCAACTCTAATAGCGTTTGAAAAACAATCAAAATTACTATAAGACTAAGTGATAAAATACAGGATATTCCATTATACTTTGAATCTGTCAATATTAAAACTGCATTTTCTGAACACCCTGTATTGAATCTGCTTTTAGTAAGTTACTTGATCAGTGAAGGGTACGATCTAATATTAAGTGTTAAAAACAAATTTGTCTGAGTGAATTGATTTTAGAATTATTTAATTTTTACTAAACCCTTAGAATTTTAGAAAAAGCGAAATAAATCAAAACGTTCTGCATTTAGGTATAATGAGCCTTTAAGGAAGTTCAGTTTATTTTCCACGTACAATTCAAAAATGCAACGAAAAATAGGATGTTCCACAAGAAAAAATATAACTTTGATATGTAACTTTTTGTTGGGGTACCCTGTATATATCAAAATAATTTTAAAATGTAGCCCTTTCGAACTTACATAGATTTACTGTGAAAAAACTTTGAACAAATACAAATTTGTTTTGCAATTTTTGGCAGAAATAACGACTTAAATGTTCAAAATAATGTTTAAAATCTTTGGAAAACATTATTTTACACATTTTTAAATATCTTTTAAAAGTAAAATAATACTACTTACATCAGTTACAAACCCAAATCCATATTTTTTTAAACTGGTTAATAGGTGTTTAAGCCCGTTTTCATCTTTAAAGAAATTAGTTGCTGATATTCTTGTGTCATTAAAATTATCAACGTCATTTCCATCCCATAAAATTATCTCATGTTTGTCTGGTTTGGGAAAATGTAGATTTTCTAACCAACTAAGAGAGTACACTGATACATGATCATCCTTCCCTGAAAAATATAGTGTTATTATAATATGTTTTATACGAGATTTATAAAGCGATAAAATTAATTAAATTCTTGACTAAAAGGTTTTCTTCTAATTAGTAGAAGTAAAACTTTAAGCGGTAAATCAGGAATTCCTTTTATAATATCATTTTTAATAACGCATTTAATATTATTACGTTTTTGAAAATAAAGTTAATAAAAACGCAACGTAAAATGATTATTTCATTCGGAACATTAATAATTTAATGCAAAGTAAAATTACAACGCAACATGTATATCGTTAACCTAAGGTATATACTTTAACTTAATATATATTTTTAACGAAGTAAGCTAACAACAAACAGTGGAAGAAATAAAATAGCGTAAATAATGGGATTGGTGTCTGGTTACCACAAATGTTCGACATAATATCCATTTTAATGTTCTAAACGCATGAACGGCTCTTCTAAATTATATTACAGCATTATTTATTTTTTCTTGTTGCGCTGCATCAATTTGTTCCGTAACCTTGTATTTTAATTCTTCCAATGTTCTTTTTTATATCAAATCTTTTAAATAACACTACAACTAGTAAACCGTTCTGTTAATATCAGGTCATCTTAGAGAACTAGAGTTTTCAAAATGTCTGCTTGTAGCAGGATCTTGAAAAACAGTAACAGTAGCAATAATTTCTTTTGCTAGTCGATAAATGTGTGGTGTTCTATCCTGTTTAAAAATCATGTTATGAAATGCTTTGTGTTTGTTTTATTACTACGGAAATCATAATCCCTAACACTCGTTCACAAGTGACGCTTGCAGATACGACCTCACCGAACAGTAACGCCCTCGTTACGAAAATTTTTATTTCATTCGAATTTACGGTTGACCATATTCGACAGTTTCGATTATAACTCCCCACTAAGAGAATAATAGGTCTCACATGTTCAGAAAGTCATACCTAGCAGCAAAATCTGCCTGCTTCAATTCAAATAGAATTACATTTTATAAAGATACATTTTAAGGTTTTGCATACAATTTTCAAGACCTTGAAATATTGTACATGCAATCGTTCTGATAGTATTTTCATACGCTTTATTCGGAGAGAAATGTAATTGTCTATAGTTTGATTTCGTTGAAGAACTTCTACCACTTGAACATCACTCACCAATCCAATTTTTATCCTCAAATCTTTGTTCTTAAATTAAAATCTTTTAAATTTACGCTCACGTACGTGTTAGTTTGAGTACAATTCGCTAAATTTCAGTAACATCGTTTGACACTTGTATTAGTTGTAGTCATGATGACTGTGTCGATTCCGTGGATACAGTAATTCAATTACTCGACCAACTAGATTTCTTTTACGTTTTGGTATTAGCGTAATTTCCTAAAATTATATTAACTTTAAAGTATTGTAACGAAAACTGTTTTGCAATAACAACAGTTCTTTATTATCTACCGATTACACAAACCTTTTAACTACTCCTAGCTACAGTGAAACTTTAAAGTGGTTACTCAAGACGATTTCTTCCCAGCTAATCGCTAACAGTACAGATACTAACTTCTTAACGCTATACTGCTATTATATTAATTACTATCGAAGCACTATAATTAACTATCAAAGCACCAAGTGGTAATTTATTTCGATCACTACAATAATTTATATCACAAAAAGCTATTTACGACACTAATTTATTTTATATCATGACTTTATAGATTTAAACTCAAATAAAAACTAGAATAGTAATTAAAACTTGAATTAAAACTAAACTAAAACCACTAAACGAGCAATTTATATTTCTAATTCTTTGTTCTAGAGCATTCTAGGATCGCACCAGAATTATTTAAATAAAATCTAGAAAGCTCCTATTGTAAATTTAATAAAGTTCCTAAAGCAACTTCTTGTAAACTGTCAATTAAGCTCATTTGAAGATGTCGCGCCATAAGGTGGCTATCAATTATTCTTTGCGTACAGATTCCTCGTTTACGTTCAGGTGTATTAATCTGATCAAGTGCAGACTAAGTGACGTCTCATTACAGTAAATCTCTTACATATGTTAAACCCAATATATTAAATCTATATGTCAAGTGAAAATTAGTTAAAGTTTAACAAATGTTAACCTAAATGATTGAGAAAATGAGAATAACGAAGTTTACAAATGATACGTTATAATAATTAACACTACTACAGATTTCATTATGAACTGTTGTGCGAGCTTGACATGTTTTTCGGTAGCTCCGTGTAAATATTATTTGGGCATATGTAAAAGATAACTTATATAATCCATCCTCGATCCCTTCATGATGAAAAAACGAAGAAATCAAAATTTTATATTTCTAGTTGTATGTATTAGCTCTGGAGATGTTCAAGTAGTTTTATAACTTATGATAAAATGCAATCCGATGTAGCCTCATTATTAGTGATAATCCTTTTCCTACGCCGGTGTTTGTTCTTTTTCAAGGTAACACAAGGTGTTAGAATCTATAAAATATGGAAAGTGTTTGTTAGCAACAATAGCGCTTAATAAATTGTACCTATTGCTATAGTAGTATTATTATCTCATGGCGGGTGACCTTGAAAAAAACCTGCGCGAGGACGAGCTATATTAATAATCAAAATAAAAAAGTGAGACTAGAAAACATCGACTGCTTACACGTCCAGTGTTGCCAGAGCAAAAATTGTCAAGCAACCAAGGAATGTGTTTTAAATAGTTTTATGTTGATTTTTGCTCTTCTATAAAAATGATCTGAGCTTATTGTTAAATGTGATACCCCAGATTATTGATTGATTGGATCAGTGTACACAAGATATTTTATCACTTATAGTCACTAGTAGAACAAAAACAATTTGGTAGTACTACACATTCGTTTTTTTCAAATCAATAGACGTTTTTGTTTTAAACACAAACTATAAACTATAAACACTATAAAAAAGTCAAATGCCCACCTCGAAAATATTACTAAGATTTATTACAAAAACGTTTTAAGAATATGTTTACACAATGACACTCATGGTGTTGTAACTAACAAAAACAAAACAAAAACAATTTTTAACTAATACCAAAAGGTTTTTATATCATTTGTTATATTAATATTATTATAAATTGCATATATCTCGTGCTTTATTTTAATGGATCATAGAATCAACAATTCAGTGCTGTAGAATTGAAGGAAGAGGAATAGTAATAGTATGAAAAGAAAGGTAATTAAGGCTTGCATCTTGTCAGGTTATATATTTTTTACATAACCTCATTTATAGTTTAGAAATATTTGCTAAATTAATATATTTTTTAGGCACTTCATCGATAATCTAGCTATAAAATAATTCCTTGAATAGTTAATAATCTTAACCTTTCTGACTAAACAAAAGCAATATTGCTTATACAACTGAAGTTAGATATACTACACCGGCCTGATCAGGTGCTGTTGATATTATAATCATAGATTATTTAAATCGTCAAGCCTGCATAATGTCGTCGAATGCGGAATTCAGATCCGATCGAGTAGTACAATCCGCTTGTTTTAATGGATTGACTGGAGATGCAGCATCGGATCGAAAACTGGTTTATGTCGCCAAACTGAAGCGGATTAACACGATCGGATAGAAGCGCCGAGATAAATACAGTCAATAAGAATCCCTTTTGGAGACAAAGAATGGACATGCTTAACAGAATTGATTATGATTGGATTAAAATGTAAAATGATTCAATCACTTTGAAAGCCAATCTGAACTTGCTGCAGGGTGGTTTGTTTGTACCTTCCTTTACAATTTTTTGCACCGTCCGCAATGACACACCTGTTGCTTCAGCCACGCACTCTTGCAAATTGTTCAGGTTGGAGGCGCCCGAATCTTTTATGCGTTTCAAATATTGAAACACATTAAAAACAATCTGTCGTTTTTGACTATGAATCACCTCCTTCTTATTCATAATATTACTCTAAAAAATATCATAATTAATCATTGAACGAACATTCTTTTTAAATACTTACAGTGCTGAAAAAATTAACTATCAGTTAGTTTTAAAAAAACCTGTTTTGATGACTATTACTTGATACAAATATTAAAACGGAAAACTGGAAACACTAAGACCTTGATAAGAGCGAGAATGACAATGACAGTTACGGTTCACATTTGGTATATACAGTATTGAGATTCGCTGAGTATGTGCACTGTTGCCACAGCAAATATTTACGGATAAAGAAACTACGAACCTAGAATTGCTTATAAGTAAAAACAAGTAAAAGCTCCGATATTATATGGAGGTCTGGATTTATTTCATATATTTATGAATTTCTAGATACCGCCAGCATGAACGGGGTCCTTACAAACAATATTTTACTTAACATAATAAATGGGATATTCGTGACGACGTATTAAAGCCACATTGCTAGCAAGATGTTTGTGGGTTGTACTGTAGCATTGTGAATCTTGAGGTTTAAGTTTAAATTGAACCTATTGCGCATGTGACGTCACCCGCCATGAGATAATAATACTACTCTACACATGATGCGTTTATAGACTTATGTTTCTTATTCAACAGCACAGCATCACTTAATTTTCCAGTACTTCTTTGCTTCAAAGCAGCATGCAATTTGCAAAATCAATTGTGCGTAATAGCTGCCATTAATAGTAGCACATTCTTAACGATTATTAGTAAGATCAAATATTCTTCAGCATTCCAGAGGATTCGAAACAAGTTTGTCGGCAGGGGGCATCATTTTGAGCTTGAAAGTCTATCGAGAACCGCTATGTTCCGCTCTTTGCTTTAAATATTCGTTTCAGTATCGTAATAATAAGACTAAAGTTCATTAAGAGTTCACGATCATAACATTATATCGTTTGTGATGATCGATTAGCATTTTCAGTACCTGTTCCACACTTAAATTGTTTTTTAAGATTTTAGCGAGAATGTTAGGTATTACATGATAATATCCCAGTGTCCGCATCAATTTGTCTGAACCGCACGCACCAATTTTCTAAGTAATATTTTCATTTGTGCTTACCCTAACAGGTGAACCTTCTGCATATTACTAGAACAGTATTGTCTACTCTCTCAAAACACCAACAATCAATTGCCTCTTAAATTAAATCAGACTTTTACTTAGTAGAGTTCACAAAACACGCTGTGAATTTCGGTTTATGTCATTCCTATCTATCACAAATATTTTATTAAAACTCCTTTCTCAGCATACTCCATTTTAAGTAAATATTACGGTAGGCAGTTATAAACTAAGTAGTAATTCGTAAACTTATCGAAATGCGCATAATGTATTTTGTATACACTTAACAAAAAAAAAAGTTAAAGATATCGATCAGTACAATAACTGCAAATAACCCGTCGATGTGTTTGTCGGTAGGTTAGATAACATCAAACACTGTTACTAATATAAATTCCGCTACTTTTATTTGATAATTTGTTCAAGTTTAGATACACAACGGAGGTTCTATCAAAATTAATACTCGTATTGTCTGTCTGGAATTGCAAATACTTAACTTTTTCTTTACCGCATCGCTGATCACACTTACGTTATACTTGCTTAATATGATCGTAAGCCCTTTTCTTTGGATGGTTAGAGTAGGATTCTTTGGCAACGATTTATATATTACAATATCAGAAAAGAGTTCCTTCAATTTATCAGCAAATTGCCGTTTCACTATGAATACAGTTAACCACCTTCGTCGACTCTAGTAACAATAAAATAAGGATAATCGGATAAGAACATTTTAACTTTGTAGAAAAGCGCCCTATAGTTATTGGTAGAATTTCTAATAATATTGTTAATCATGCCTCTGATTAAGTCTTTATGAACTTGATTGTGTTGATTCATATCCATAATTAATTTTATTGTACGCCTTATTAATATTTTAATAAGAATGTTCTCTTAACTTGGGACGCTATTGTAAACTTGGGGCCTAAAACGAAATCTTTTAACATCATGCGACATTAACATCCCACTAATATTAACAAATCATCTGGAATTGGCATTTTAAAAAGCTAATTACTGTAATTGTACATTTTATAACTTTTATTGAATTTATTGATGTTAGGTTTCATTTTCAAAACTATTTATTAAACATTTATAGAATCATGCGATTGATAACATAAGCCAACATACTACGGTTGTCCTTTATTTGCCGTTCCGTGGATCAGACAGATTCGCGTATGACTGCCGATCCAAAGGTACCTGGTTCGATTCCCGACACGGACCCTACATTTGATTTTCTAATGCTCCACCTGAAAGTACTGCAATGGCCAAACTCGTTCTTTTACCTGGAAATTTTGAATTTTACTAAACTATTGCTGTTCCAAGCAGGTAGAGATCGTTAACGTGCGTGACAACACTCACGCATAGCTATATTTTACCTCTCATCAAACGCTCGCTTAACATTTTTCATGCGGTCCGTGTCAGAAATCAAAATCATGACCTTAAAATCGGCAGTCATACGCGAAACTGTCTGATCCACTGGGCCATTAGTACAGAAATTATATTCGTAATTGTATACCTTCAAAAAATCTAAATGGGAAATCTCCGTATGAGATTTGGATAGAAAACCCACCGAATATGAATAATTTTTGAGAATTTGGTTGCAAAGATTTTTGTTTAAATAGAAGTCTAAACAAAAGAATGTTTGACAAAAGAACTAAAGAAGGAATATTTTTATGACGTCAAATTTGCTTAATCAAATGACGTGCACAAATTGCATCCTGCACACAAATATTTTCGTTCTTCATGATGAAATTTTACATTTCTTGCTCTCTTTTTACGGTGATTTGAGTATTCATTAACAATTTCAACCGCCTTTTCAAATTAAACGATTACTTATTCATCACCCTGTAGGATTTTAGTAGGATATGCAGTTACAATTTAAAAATGCTTTAATCTATTTTATTTTGAGATAGCGTTTAAATGTGATATTCGATTTTCAGTCACATTTGTTTTCGGAAATATTACACGAGGTATGTACGTGTTTTGTACAAAGTTGTTAACGAACACATATTTCGATCCATTGGCCTTTTTTGTAACTGGCTTTTTTTAATTAGAGGTTTTGTAAATAAAATTCCTTTGTTGAGGTTTTTTTTTCTTTCTTTGCCACCCACTCAACTCTACGATTGATTAGCTAGCACGGTATTCTTCGGATTCCTTGTTTGTCACGGTATTCGGTGCAAGCTATTTTCGTCACTTTACTTTTCTTCTTTGTTCGCACGGAATAGCGTAACATAAATATTGCTTCAGAGCAACACAAAAATTAATCAAACTCATGAAAATATTAGGTACCCGTAGGATGTGTTGCCTAACTTTTCGCATAAAATCATAGAACATTAACATATCAATTTGTAATGCAGTGTAAAGATAAATGAAACAAAAATTTTAATAGATGGAAATTTGTGTTTGTACACAATCTTGTAGAAAACACGTTCATGCCTCAAGTAATATTTTTGAAAACAAATGTTACTAATAATCAAATACCACATTTAAACGTTACGTCAACATAAAATAGATTTACGCATTTTTAAACTGTAGCTGCATATCCTAATAAAATGCTTCAGGGTGATGAATAAGTAATCATTTAACTTCAAAAGGCGGTTGAAATTGTTAATGAAAACTCAAATGACCATGAAAAGAAGGTAAGATATATAAAATTTCATCACGAAGAACGAAAATATTCGCGTGCAGGAATTGAAATCAAAAATGATAAATTTGGATCTGAAATTGAGTATAAATCCCGCATACTCCTGTTTGGTCTGAATTTGCTAAAAAACGATGTTCCGGAATATAATGTAACAAAAAACCTCCATTTGGTTAGAAGACCGGATGGGCTTAAACTAGTTCGAACCGGATGGAAGCGACGACACATAAAATTATTGAATATGGTACCGCAAACTAATACTAATTATGTGACAGCAGAATAATCGTTTATGTCCAAAGTACCTGTGAAAAAACATAAAATTCTGATAAAGCTGAAGAATGGTACACAGTTAAGATGAATGAAACTATTTCGCTATTAAAAGATAGACATTGGTCCTTAGTGCATGTAATAAAGAAGTAATTGGGAGTAGAATGGTTTTAGGAAATAAGCTGAAAAGTGACCAAAGTCTTGATAGTAGGGATCCTAGCACAATCAGGCATGTTCTTCAATCTTTGCTCCTCTAGCTCATATGAGTTCAATAAGACTTAACGGCTCAATACAAAATGGATAAGCATCAATTATATGTATCATGCGCTTATTTAAATAGAGACATATGAGACACTGTATACATAGAATCTGCCAAAAAACTGTTATCCAAAGTGATGAATAATATTTCGTAAAGGCATCATATGAGATGCTGAAAAGCTTACAGAGTGGTGATAAAGTATGTTTGCTGAATAAGGTTTTATAGACTTTGAAACAAACTGGTAAAAGTTGGTAAGCCAAGCTAAATGAAACATTGCGAGAATGTAGTGCTGAACCGAGGAATTCTGATCCTTGTTTGTATCGTATGGGTCAAGGTGATAAGTTTAACTCTGATTATAATCTACGTTGATGAAATACGATTACCGCCAAACCTTAAAATTATGGACAATTTGTAATCGAAATTATTCAAAATAATTTAAAGTTAAACATCTTGGTAGCATTGGCTACTGTTTAGGTATTGGGTTTTCTCGAAAATATGGCAAAATCATGCTACATCAAGAA
Organism: Platerodrilus igneus; assembly: GCA_036346225.1. NCBI lineage: Eukaryota > Metazoa > Arthropoda > Insecta > Coleoptera > Lycidae > Platerodrilus > Platerodrilus igneus. The sequence goes on along the minus strand of JARFIW010001395.1, from coordinate 155,444 downwards.
GGTTATACAAAAAAAATATTGGACGGATTTGGAATGTGTGAAGCTAAACCAATCAATACGCCAATAGATCTGGGCGCTAAGTTGTCTGTTTTGCTGTTAGATATCTTAGTCGGTTTAATAGTCGTTACAGAAATTGATTTAGAGTGGCCTATTTTTTAAGAAAATAATGTTTGAAACGGTTATGTAGAGGACGATTGGGGTGGATGCACAATCGACAGAAGATCTTTCACCGGATTTTCGTTTATGTTGTTTGGTTGTCCAATTTCATGAGAATGTAGAAAACAACGTACAATAGGTCTTTCGTCGACAGAAACGAATTCCATGGAATTAACAAAAATTGTTAAGGAAGCTATTTATCTTCGAAATTTATTATTAGAACTTGGTTTCGAGAGTTTGGCTCGGCTAATCGTTTATAATGATAACATGAGCGCTATGAAATTAGTTGATAATCCTGTACTTCACGCTCAAAGTAAACATGTCAATGTGAAGAATCACTTGATGCGTGAAACCTTGAATAATAATCAATTTATTCTTCAACCTATTCCCTCAGATTCCCTCGGATTAACGAAAGCATTGTTTCGTAAAAAGTTTGAAAAATGTATGAAGTGGATGGGTCTGTTTAGTTCATTGTAGTTGGTCGCGTGTGTATCAAGGGAGCGTGTGAATAACAGTTGTTGCGTTGGTGATATTCCATGCGTCGGTTACGCTACTCTGGTGCAACGCTCATAGATAGGATCGTTGAGTGTGCAGCTGTTATAAGTTGTGTCGCGACTATGATGTACGTACAATAGGTGTGCTATTGCAGTGACGTGAGGTTATATTCCTTACTTTTGTATTCATGTGTAACCTGAAGTTGTCTAGTGTAATTATTGATTCGTGTAATAACCTATGCTCTGTTTACTATTAAATCGTTATGTTTTTCTTGTATCTAGTTTGATTTCACTACGTTTTGTATTGTTCTGCTACAACACATTCAACCGAATAAAGCTTCAAATCACACAATCAGGGTAAATTTTGACCAAACTATAGAAAACAATTGAACTAAATTGCAATCCTTATCACATTCACCCTTTCGACTACATTGAGTATATGTAAATCAACTAGCCGTAAAAACCTTAACCAAATATTCGTAATCCTAAAAATGCATGTCTATAAATAACTGAATAATCCATTTCTATGAATTCTAAGTCCATAAAATTATAATAATAATAAACGGACACTGTAAGATTTTCATAACTTTGTACGTAACTATTTATAAACATAGTTGTTGCTTACGAAAAATTTCTAAGTATAGATATCATGTAGGGTGCCCCTTAAGTATCAGACAACCGTACCGTAAGACCTTTGGGTCCATTATCGCCGCAAGTGCTATTGTAGATCTACCTTAAATATGCTTAGAAAATCGATTTACATTCCTGGTTTAAATTTCCTTAAATTCATTTGACAGATGCGCTTATCTGAATTCGCTAAAGACAGCTTTGCGTTTAGTACTTTACAAGAAAACAGTTTTGTTTTGTGACCGTACCCTTTGGACAATGTAACACTGAGGAAATCCAGTAACGTTTAGTGAATGCAATATTTCGACTTCAATTTGAATCGTGCTTGTTCTGTTATTTAAAAAAATTTATCTTAACGTCTTTATTATTTAAGAGTCACTGTCAAAAAGTTCTCAAGTAACCTATTTTGATTATAAACCTAGAGAAGTGTAAATTTTAAAAAATTTAAGCTTTTTAATACAATGTTTCTAGTTTTCTATGTAGGAGTCAGTATAAAGTTTCTGCCTTGGTTAATTTCCCTCGTTCAAAAACAACATCCTATCTAGAGCATTTTATTAGTACACATAGATAGTCATTGTATTATTTAGGAATTTTTCTTCATTGGTTTTGCCTATTAATAATTAAATCAAAAGGAATAATAAGATAGAAGCTACTGTTTGCAGTCCTAGTGTTGTCTTTCTTTACTCAAACTAAATAAGTTTTAGCGTCCTCAACCTTTGCTCGCACGTCCAAACTATATTGTCTCCATTATTGCTGAATGTAACACTAGCAACTGTCTCGGTGTATGTCTGATGCAAAATGTAGGTTGAAATTTGTTCAAAATACTGCACAGTAAAGCATCGTATAGCTAAATAAATAAAATTTCATTGGGTTGGTATCCCAGTTCATACAACCCGTATCACAGGAGTTTGGTCGTTTGTGCTACCTACATACCAGGTGTGATGACGTTTTCACTACATACTTCCAGGTGTCGTTCGAGATAATGCCACGTTTATACGCGTTCTGTTTTCTTCATCGGATAATGCGACAGACAAATTAAATTAAGACTTGCTGGAAGTAGTTCTTAACAACCATGACTTTATGGTCATGGGAATTGAGAATTGCAATATGAAAAATTACGCAGGCATCCTACACGTTAAATTAGGTTTAAATTAACGTTTTTCTTATAGATTAAAACGAACACTATTTTACAATATTTTATCTCAAATAACCTTAGGTATTCCTTTTAGCAAACCCTAAAGCTAAAGCTTAAAAATTTGGAAGATGGTTGCCTCTTCAGGTGCTAGTTGAAATTAGTAAATATTTTAACGAAGGTAGTATGTAGTAGCCTTTTGTTTATGCAAGTGTTCGAGTTCTTTCATATTGAATAAGTTAATATTCAATCACTAGATTAAATAACGGTAGGATGTGCCGTGTTGTTTGCTTGTAAGCAGTACAACCGCGTAAACAGCTCTTTCATTATAGAAATTGTCAACAAAGTTTGCAAAGTTTCTATACGTCTGAAATTGATAATAATTAATGGTGTTATTTGTTTTACAAGTATTCGATAAGTAACCTTTGCTATTTAGCAAGCAATATCGCTAGAATTTATATATGCTATAATTTTAATGTTTGAATTTATTGAGGTTATAGCGTTACCATATTTTGTAACATAGAAACGAGAAAAAATTGTTACATTACTAATAATGCTAAAAACTAAAAAGAATCTCAATCGCTGTTGTCAAAGACACAAAAATTCTATTTTTTCACTTTGATGCAAGAAAGAAAAAAATTAATCTAATTCAAGTGAAGCAAAAATTATCTTCTAGTAGTGCTAACGTTGTGATTACATTAGTGTTTTGATTTTCAGATAATGATTATGTACGGGTGAATCTTTGGTTAACAATGAGGAATTTCACTCAAATTCAAGGATAATATAAGTACATATTTTTATTGTATCTGTAGTTAGTATAGGGTTTTAATTAGTCAGAAAGAATATTTACACTTTGCTAATTTAAGCAACATTGTAGCTTCAATTATTAAAAATTATTAACCGTGCTCACTTAAACTTAAATACGTTGTGGTGTGTGTGTGTGCGCTCATACTATATGTAATTCTATGTGAATAATGATAAATGCAAGTTTTCCATGCGTAAAGACAAATATTTGTAGCAATGTGTTGGGGTAACTCGTGATGCCTATTGGTGTTTATTTTTAAAATAACGTTATAACATTAAACTGTTAGTAATCTTACGACAAATCTACATGCATTTTGTAATTTCGTACTTACATGTAATTTCAAGATTATCATTGACGATGCTGCACTGCATAGGTTTAATTTCTAGTGGAATGGTAGTTAAATCAGAAATTATTTGATTACTATCTGAGTTATAACATTTGGAACACCTAAAACAGCCGCTTTGTAAAAATTCATAATAGAATAAACATACCTGCAGTTGTCTCGTAACCAAATGTAGTATAACTTCAAATCCTTTTTCATATTGGAAAATTGTATTTCCACATGATTGTCTAAAAGAAAAAAATTATTTTAGGAATTTGATGAGAGTAACAACTCGTTACCAAACACTTTTAGATGATCACTTTGGTTAACACTATTCACTGATACTACTGCCATTTTGATACCTTATAATCGGCAAAATATTTAAATGACGAGGCTGTCGTTTTAAACGTGCTTCATACGGACTACCATGAATGCACTAACTAACATGATTATATACTCGATTTGGGGTAAAGTTCAGATTCAGAGGTCGGGTCAAACTATTTAGCAAACAGATAAAATTTGTAAGTTGATTAGTTTTGGCGTCGGTAGCGTAGATAAAATGCGTTTTATATTCCCTTTCTACTGTAAATTTGCCCTGCACTATAGTCACCTCTTAAAGTACGTTTTTAGGTATTCATAAATAAAAATAATTTTCAAGGCATCGCAACAGTAATGTTTTCACCGGAGAAAATGGATCTCTCAAAGAAAGCTCCGTACACCTTCTAGTACCATGGGTTTTGAGCGGGAATGGTGCTACAAGCCTTGCAAAGCCAGCAGTTGCAGGCGAATGCTTATATAAAGAAAATCTAAACAATTTTCATATTGCGTGAAGATTTTAGCGTTCCTAAGGTTATCGATGCTTTATTTGATTTCGCACAGAAATATTAACGATATGGTAGCGAGTGAATTATGGTAATGGATCACGCTATTCGACCAACGCAAATGACCAAATGGCGACATCCGAATTTGCCCAAAATTTAATGTAACTTGAACTACCTACTTATCTTAGCGTGCTAAAGAACATATTAGATCTAGTGCATATTCTGAGAATGGCAATGCAACGTGATCCGCATTAATTAAAACTTAAAGCTTTTTGAAATAGAAGTTGGGTTTTGCACGAGTAGACAGTGGAATAAATATGGCAAAGATAGTAGGGTTCAATCGTAAATTGTGAAATAGTGATAGGATTATGCTATACACGCATGACTTTGTATGACATTGTTATTATCTGCCGAATTCCAAATGGAAATCGGTATTGCATTAGTTAACTTAATGGTACGATTTTGCTCAATATTGCTTTGTTTATATTCTCTAACTGTTTACATTACGTAAACCTGTTAATGTTAATAAATTTTAACACTTTACACGTGACTATATCTTGAGAGAAAATCCTCAAAAATGCTAGATTAAATTCTATTGTTTTCTCACGTGAATAACTATATTCACTTGTTAAGGAAAAATCGGGTATTACATAAGGGTTTTAATGTTCTTTGCAAAAACTTACCAGTTGAGATTAATCTAAATATCATATTTGTTAGGTTAATAATTGTCTTCATAATTATGCATTTGATTTAGCTTACGTAGAGATTATTTAATAAAATGCTGGTGTTTTTGAAAACCTTGAATCGGATGGTATTGCCCTACATTGAGGATAATTCCGCTTACTATGTAGGATAATCATCAAAGCAATATTGTATCGTAGTGGCCTTGGACATTTCAGGAGCATTTGATGCTGTCTGATTGTCCACGAAACCTGATGTCATTGGTAAAAAGTTACTTTTTGGGACGATTGACATAGATTGAAATTCCGGGGGAAATTGTATCGCGAATAATGAAAAGCGAATGCCCACAAAGGTCATGCTTTGGTCCCACATTCTGGGAGTTGTTATAGAAGAGCATTTTTAGGATCAAATTGCACAAAATATGTACTATTGTTGGGTTTGCGGATGATACGCTTTTGATTATCAGGTCGGGATTATCAATAGAGACGCGAACGAAATCAAACGAGGCGTTAAGCAGGTTTCACGAATGGTCACTAGGGGTCAAGTTGAAATTCAACACGTCGAAGACGGAGACGCTTTATTTCTAAACGAAAACGGGACACTGTCCCCCTAGGTTGGAGATAGGAGGGAAGAAGGTCCCGCTCAAGAAACTCATCACATACTTCGGCGTTCAGTTAGATAAATTGAATTGCATGTACAGTTTGTCAAAAGCAATGGCAGCCAGATATCGAACAGAATGATGGCGACAGCAAAGAAAAAGTGGAGATTCAGTGGCGAATTCTTAAGGACGGTCAACGCAGGAGCAATTGAACCGGCGATGTTGTATGCGGCGTCTGTTTTGACGGAAGGTTGCAAGGTCTGAGAAGTACGACAATTGACGCATAACGTTCAGCGCATAACAGCAGTCAAAGCGGCGAGAACGTACAGAGCCACATCCACGGAGGTGGCCTTGGTGATTAGTAGGATTCTCCCAATCGAATTCGTCGTCAGGGGGATTGGAGATAGGCGAATTGAAAATATAGAAGAAGAGCAGGAAGTCGTTGAAGGTTTTGGCCTTGAAACTAGGAATGTCGAGAGGAAAATCGTTATTTCTGAATTAGGAGATCCGGCCGATGTCAAGAAGATCGAATTTTTCGAAGATGATGAAAACACGATGAGGGTCAGGATTCATACAAATGGCTCGCGTATGGACGATGGGCAGACAGGAGGGGTGTACGCTGTGTATAAGAAGGAGAAGGAAGTGTTCCGATTCCAAAGTAAAATTACGGATTGGAGCCCAATCCTTCAGTGCGAGTTGATAGCTACAAAATAAGCTATAAAGTACATCGTTATCCACTCGGGCACAAGTGGGTACTCTATCATTAGCGACAGCAAATCGGCTTTAACTGCTCAGGCAAAAATAAACGTCTCAACAGATCTTCAAGGGGACGTCTAAAGATAGCGCACCCGGCACTTGAATTTCGGGGTTAAAGTTTTATCGGGTTAGGTTGCATAACAGCAAACGAGGAAATGACAGAGTAGATGCGCTGGCCAAAGAGGTCGCAACAGGAAAATTCCCTGCATCATATTCTTCGGTACCACGGTCGCTAATTAAGAAAAACCTGCGATAAAAGTCGATCCGACTGTGGGAGGAGAGGTGGAATAATGCTGCTACAAGCAGGTTGGAACACAAATTTATATCGCGCATAGAAGGCGGAGACAGGGAGGACGTGAATTTCGATCATAAAATGATGCAGCTAGTAACAGGGCACGGGGCTCTGAAAGCATACGTGTAAAGATTTGGATTTACCGAGAACGACCGCTGCGAATGCGGCGAGGGCACAGAAAGCGCCGAGCACGTGCTATTTCACTGCCTGCTAGAGATAGCTAACAGATGGTTAACGGGCAGAAAGGTAGTTGTCAAAGGGATAGAATGGCCCAAGAGCTTGGAAGAAGTCCAAGGGAGTTGCTAACCAGAAGTCGTTCTGGGTAGGATTGAAAAAGTTTGCAGGAAGGGTCGCAAGACTGGACGCCGAGAACCGAGTGTAAACCGTGGCGGTGTGGGGAGGGGAGTGCCCAAATTTTGGGAAAGGAAGTAGTTTAGTTTAGTAGGCTTGGCATAAATTTATTTTATGGCACGATATAACTTAATTTACAAAAATTAACAATAAAAAAATACAAAAACAAAACAGCTAAATATCTACATATGCTCTATGAAATTTACATTAAATCAATCACTGGTTTATCTAAACGCGCGCAACAAAACACCTGGTATTAAATCAAAACTTTAAACATTAGGCAAATAAATAACAAAACTAAATCAGAAAACCTAATTAGTTTAATCCAATCAAATAAACCAACTAAACTAGAGTGAAACCGCGCGACCCCCCGGGACTCAAAAGTGATAGTGATTGTGACCCAGTAGAACATTTAGTACATACATACCAGGACTTTAGCAGTGCATACCCATCTTCCTTTAGCAGTAAGATAATTAGATGTAAGCAGACAAGAAGATCTTCGGATTTTAGAGAAATTTATATTCGAAGTACTTATAAATATTGTGGCGGCTGTACTCGCATAAGAATTAATTTTTATTAATAAATAAGCTTATGCCTACGTAAGTGCAGCTGATAATTTTAGTGTTGCTTGTTGCTATTTATGCATTATTAAATGATTAATGTTTTATTTAGATATTTATATTCTATGCCTGTATTTTACATTTGTATATTTTATTATTTTGTTTTGTCGTAGGATTTGTTCGTTTGGAGTTTTGTCTGTTTTTTGGTCGTAGTAGCTATAGAAAGGAAGATTGAAATTAGAATTTAGGAATTGATAGGGAACGTTAGGGACGAATTTTTGCTGAAGTTAGAATAAAATACTTAGAATAGGGAGGACAAAATTGTAAATTTATAGAGTAGGAACAAATAGCTGGATTTGCTATTAATAAATCTGGCGTATGCTTAGAAATTCAAATCCATTGGTAAATACCAGTTAATTAGATTTGTATAGTTTTAAGTTGACTCTTCAGGTCGCACCGGTAAGCAGAGCTGACTGCAGTCGTCCTGTATTACGGATCCTTCCCCTTTTACTGTTCCTAGTGACTTGTTGATCAGACCCACATCAAAGTCAACGCTAAAGATACAATTATTTAAACCCCGACTTTAGTTTTAGTTTATACATTTTTTTTTATTCATGATTAATTAATTTTGAAGTCATACTTATTTGAAGCACGTTTATTTTCGCGTTTAAACCCAATGCAGTACCTTTGGGTGGACCCTGGGTACGCAGCCGCAAGTGTAGCGGCCCTTACTTACATTTACATTATACTGTAACAGTATTGTTAGCGGTTGCGTGGCTCAATTGGTGTGCGTGTGACTACTGAGCCCAAGGTCGTGGGTTTGAATCACGATACGGTTCGTTTGAAAAATGCTAGGCAAGCATTTTTTACAAAAATACACCCCCTTTCGGATGAGAGGTAAAATTGTAGGTCTCGTGAGTGTGTGAGTGTTGTCACGCATGTTTAAGATCCCTACCTTGCTTGGAGCAGCAAGGATTCCGCAAAATTCAAAATTTTCAGGAAAAACTCGCTTCCTGGCCAATGTAGTACCTTCGGGTGGAACATTGGAAAATCAAATGTAGTGTAACAGTTGTGTTGCTACGGGCATTTAACAATAAGTGACACAATAATTAAGCGTTTAGTTTAGGTTGTATATCGATTCGCTGCATTATCTGCTTGGTCATAATACCCGGTTTTCCCCTAATTTCATTAGAATTCACTTGTGTTTTAATTAATTAATGATTTTGTTTTTATTTTCGTTTACACATTATTCATAAAATAAATTAAAAAGTATATGTGAAAAAGTAGTTATCCTGTACACAAAAGCGGAAAGAAAAACTACAAAAGGAACTTTGACGCTAGCAGTTTTCTTAATTTTATAAAAGAATTAATTAATTCTTCTGTTCTTACATATATCGTCAAACTCATTACAACATTGTAGTTTTGAAAACGAAAATCAAACGCGATAAATTCACAATAAGAAGTCTTTGGAGCAAGAACACAAGAAATAAGATGAGCTACAATGAATTTTAATTAAAATAGATACGATTCTTAGATCATGGCTGATATACCATAAATCCATAGATTAAGTTTATTGCTTTTCCTGTAAGCATTTTGAAATTGTCAATTTTCACAGTCTCGTAGAAGAATTATAATGATTAGAGAAAATTATGTAAAGCTTTACACACACATGACACAAGCTCAATTCAGACAAAAAACTTTTAAAAGTGGAATTAATTAAATAAGAATTTTACAAATAAAAACTCTGTCGATTTCCAAAGACGCATAATGTATAAAATAAAGGAAAAAACTGAGTTAATGTTTTCACGAAACATAAAGGTAACACAATTTCTAGGTCCAGAAAACTTAGCATTTCAAGGATCATAAGGACCATAAAGTTAACAAAAACTTTTTAAAGCTGACAGAACTGGTAAAAATATGTCGTTCGTTTCATCCTTTTATTGCAAGTCCTATTGAGATGGAGCTGTTAAGTACATAAAAGCTACTCAAAGGGAGAAAAGCGGATGTATCACCAAACAGATATTAAACAAATGCGGCCTTGAATAATCTTACCTGATGTCCAGTTAGAGCGGTGAAGATTCTTGGATCCAGAACACTTCTTAGCGCACTCGTAAAATTAAGTAAAGCGCTGAGGTAGTCCAATACAGGAACTGACCTCCAAAACAGAAACTTATTGTTTTAGCGGTGACAATGAACTGTGTTAGGCCGCGCATTTACCAAACATACGACAAACAAGATAGAACATTGAAGGCTGATAACGCGACCGAGGTTATCAAATAAATTTAAAATAAAAGAGCAGATATTACCATTAACAAATAAACTTAAACTTTATAATAATAATATAAGAAACTAAATCAATATGAACAGAGTTGGGCGGAACATACCGCCCACCAAAATGGAAACATTTTAATTTTCATCTAAAGGGAGGGGGGTAGAGTTTAACCACAGGACGCCTAAACTCACCACGCGCTGTTCTAACGGTGGCAACGCGGACAATCCCGTCGGTGCCAAAAACTACAGAAATATGACGCCCAAGTGACCACTGAAGAGGAGGAAGGGAATCGGCTTTAATTAGAACTAAGTCTCCCGGTTGAATATTATTTTTGGCTACATGCCATTTGAATTTTACTTGAAGGGTATGCAAGTATTCCCGGGACCGGCGCGTCCAGAAGTCCTGGTAGATATGCTGCAATAATTACCATAGAGACAAACAATTTAAAGGTAGTTCCGTCAGTGCGGGACCAGGCGGGGCGGAAAAAACGGAAAGGGTCAAAAAATGACCTGACGTTAAACAACTAAGGTCATTAGGATCATTACTCACTGGGGTCAGAGGGCGCGAATTGAGAACAGCTTTAATTTGGATGAAAACGGTTGACAACTCTTCAAAGGTTAGAACCTGCTCTCCTACAACATGAAGTACCAGGATCTTGACGGATTTGGCGCCAGCTTCCCAAAGACCCCAAAAATAGGGCGCGAAAAATGGGTCAAAATGCCAAGTAATTAGTTCTTGGAAGCTGAGGCTTTAGCAAAGGAAACCATTTGGAGATGGACACTGACAAGGGTTGTACCACAGTCGCTGTACAAATGTTCACATCGACCACGACGAGCAAGAAACCGACGAAACGCGGCTCAAAAAGCGTCAGCGGTTAAATCGAAAACTAGCTCCAGGTGAAGAGCTTTGATACATAAACAAATAAATATGCAAAGGTAGGCTTTTAAAGTTGTGGCACCGCAGATTCGACTCATGGTTATTGCAAACGGGCCGCAAAAGTCGACGCCGGTATGCAAAAATGGTTTAACTTGAGTTATTCTAACAGATGGAAGATTGCCCATGGGGTGCTGAAAAGACTTGGGATGTTTTCCAACAAGGAATACAAGAGCGAAGTACCCGGCGAATAGATCTTCTCGCAGAAACTATCCAAAATCTTTGACTTATAAGGAATTGTGTTGTTTGATTACTTGCGTAATAATATTTGTGATGAATGTTATGAATATACAGACCCGTGAAACGGCTCTTACTGGGCAATAAAGCGGGGAATCGTTTATCGTAAGAAATAGGGGCGTAACTTAACCGGCCACCTACACGAAGCACGTCATTTAAAAGAAAGGGGGATAAGTTTTGGAAGCTTTTAGCAAGTGGGGTACCAGATTGAAGGGCTCTGATCTCAACCATAAAAGATGCTTGTTAGGTATGTTTAACAAGACATTCCAAAGCGAGCTGGAACTCATAAGCGGATATAGATTCAGTACACTTAGTTAAAGGATGCCTGACATTATTAATAAAGTGGAACGGTTATACGAACGACAGAAATAAAGGAAGACTGATTTTTAAGTAGAGCAGGACAAAGTAGTAGTGTGTGTAAGAGACCCTTCTTCACTTACTACCTGTTGCGGTTCCAGAGAACAAGAACGTGGTACATGACTTATTTCTTGAAAACGTACTAAAATGGGTGAAGACGCCTACCATAGCCAACATTGGAGCAACTCGGCGTGTAACAAACCACGTGACCCAACGTCAGCGGGATTATCGTTAGAAGATATGTGAAGCCACATGGCGTTAAAAGTTTTATCTTGGATGTAGGCTACTCTGTTGGCCACGAAAGTCTTCCATCGTTGCGGCGGCGCGGAAATCCATGAATGTACAACCATCGAATCGGACCCACATTCAGAACAAAATCTAGTAATTTAGCAGATAAGGGCGGCTAGTAATTCTAACCTTGGGAGAGAAAGGGGTCGCAATGTAGCTACTTTAGATTTCCCGCATATCAAACGAACTATAGGTTCTTTAGAACCGAGTGTAACGATTTTATTTCTTATCTAGATGTGTTCATATAATTAATCTCTTTATTTAATAATAAACAATATAATGCATAATAATGCTATACAATCCACTAATTAAATATTACCTATTGCCCAATAAAATATTAGCATTCAATTCAAATTAAAATTTAATTTACACGGTGACAAAATAAAGCTTTCATTTAGTATCATTCCGAGAGCTCCATCTATTAAGAAATTGTGAAGTAATCTTGTTGCCGGGCAGCAACTCGCTTGACCCCGACACTTCCAATACAGCTGTGGTGAAAGCAAGTCAAATTGTTCCTTGAATCCGAGGACAATGTTCTTTGCAGTTTTTTCGTGTTGGAAGCACGTACGATTTAAGTTGTTTTAGGAGAATGTCATCTCCGAAAAGCATTTCTGTATTGTCCACTTGTTGGAACAGCTCGTAGATGACGTGAAATTTTTTTGGTTGAAGGGCCGTGGTAACATGCAACTTTATATATAACATGCAATTTTACATATAGTATTCAATTTAAATTAACATGCAACGTTTGATAATTTTTGTGGTTTAATTTATACGTAAAGCAACTTTAAATTCACATGCAGATTGGTAATAAGATGAAAATTGGAAATAATGTTTAGCTTGAAGAAAAACATACCATCTTTAGTTAACAGGAGTCTGGTTTAACGTAATTTTAATTAAAAGCACTAGAGGAACATATAGGAGTTTACGCTTTGTTCGAGTGTGGAGCTGGCGAAATTTAATTATTCAATATGGATGCCGAGTAATGTGGAGTTTCAGTATGCAGTAAAATTATTTGTTCTAAATTGGAGATTTCCTTATTTTAATGCTGACGCAACCACGCCTAGCAGGTATTTTTCAGTCAGACGGAGTTCTGGTATGTAGAAATTTGTTTTCATATGTTAGCTGAACTATGGACATAGCAGTTAGATAATTTTTTGTTTAATCAAGTATTTAAACTTCAAAATAGGTCAAGGACAGACCATAAATATATTTTTCTATATTAAAAATAGGAATCACATTTCTTAATATTTAATTAATTCACTGAATCTACGGAAGATGTCATTATGTGATAGAGAAAGTAAATTCTTCTATTTAAGAAAAATTAGAAATTAAACTTCTATGTTTGCTATTTCATTAATAACTATCTGGAATTATGTATTGTAAGGTTATGGTAGATCTACCCAAACCAACATTTTTGTTATCAGTAAGTAACAGTTTAGAAAGCAACTTTATGCTTTATCAATTTGTTAATAAAACTTGGCTAGTTATTTCTTACAGAAATAACCACATTTAACTTGATTGGTACTGATTTTATCCAGTGCCTTTGTAAATAATTTTCACAAATTAATTTAATCAAAAATATATAATAAATGAAAGGATATTTTGTAAAAAAGCACGTTAATTGAATACCAGAGGAATAGATTTTTATTTTTGAACAAGACTATTCTTTTTAATTAGGATGAATGAAAGTTGATTCCATTTGAATTTAAAAATTTTTTGAGTATAAATGCACAAACAGTGCTATTCTTTGTTTAATCTGTTCACAGGTGTAGCAGTGAAATACAAAGGTCAAAGTCGAGCCATAAGGTAAAAAACTTTAAGGATTATGTTGTCTTTAATAAACTGTATAGTGGTTATAGAATAAAGGTTTCCGCATTCGCCTTGTACAAGGGACTTGAGTAAGGTCTTCTCTGTATAGAAAAATACGGTGGCGCCTTATTCTTCATATTTTTGGTCGCAATCCAACCCCGACCCACAGCTCATGTTCCACCCAGAGCATATAGTTCGACTAGCCGCTTTGCCTTTGAGATTTCCACAACTTTGGGCCATTTTCCATCAGAACTTGCCGTGGGCTCTATTCGCTTATTGGAAATTCTCGTTAAATAAAATCCCATAATAATAAAAAGGCAATAAATGGCGCCCAACGTGGGGCTCGATTGCTGTGCCAATTGTATAAGCACATAACGTGCAGACTTCAATTGACTTTGCTTGTTTACACTTGTTGATTCGTAAATCATTTACCCTAAGATTAATTTAGTCTATTGATGTTGTTCGATTGAGGTTTTAGTGCAGATTATTTAATTGAGTTTAATTTGTAATTAGTTAGCTAGTCTATTCCATGATGGCTGAGAGGTATCAAGTAATTTATTTGCATAGAGATGAATTGGATTATGAATTGAGAATCCGAAGAGTTGTTAGCAGCAGACCGATGCAGGATAAGAGGAAAATGTTAGGCCGATTATTAGCTAAAGAAACAACAGTACCTGGTCGTTTAATTGATCCTTCCGCATATGTCGTAGAATATACAGATGAACGTGATGAGATTGGGGTTTCGATAGAATCAGTAAAAAATGTTTTATTAGAGTTTGAAGGTGAATTAGCAGACCCTACATTTAAGAGGATACAGTCGAGATTAATACATCTTGATGGTCGAGTTAGGAGAATCTGTAGTCATATATATAGCTCATATGGAGAATTTGTTTAGTAGGTTACCACAATTACCTGCGGAATGCACAAAAGTTAGAATGGTAAAAGGAATCTATTGCCTGATTTTATTTGTCAATTGGCTCTGACGGAAATTGATAGTATGTCAACGTTAATTAAGTTGTGTAAGCAGTTAGAAGTTTTCTTACATGGTAAAATTGTTCGATAGGAATATTATTGTTCTTTTAGTCGCAGCTTGTAGTATTTCAGTGAATAGTAATTCACAATGTAGTTGTTAATAGTGATTTGTATTTAGGTTCATCTTCCATTTGTATTAGTTACAATAGTTGTTTGATTAATTTTTTTAGTTGAAATAATAGATGTTTATAGTTTGGTACACTAGTTTTAACTGTCGGTAAACCCTTTCAGGATTGCTCTTGTGCATAGGCACGTTTTGTTTTGATATGATTTATTTTAATAGCAATTTTTGATTTATTTATATCCGCATTGCAACGCAGTATGTTAATTGGTTGTAAGTCTAAGCGAAACTTGTCGTCGTGGTTGGTCGGATTAGCAGTATATCAGTCTAGACGAGACTTAGGAAAAGTCGGTCGCTCAGCATATATGAAAGTAATCTAAATTATAAATTTATTATGTTTAAAATTGTCGTCTGCGAATTTAAAAGAAAAGGTGTTCTTAAAGTTTGAAGTTTATAGGTTTAATGTTTGAAATCATGTGGATAATTTAGTTGAGATCAAGTTGGATAATGTGGATCCCTGGTATGTGTGTCTTCGAGAAAAGATTTTATCTTCACCTGATGATTACCCACAATGGAAGGTAGAAGATAACCTTGTATTTAAATTTCTTTCTTCAAATTTACCACTCGCGTCGAATGTAAGGGAATGGAAATATTTAGTTCCTAGATCACAAAAGGAAGAGGTTATTCGGATAAATCATGACCCTTCAGTGGCCGGACATTTTGTTTTTTTAAAACATTGGCACGCATACAAGAGAATTTTTATTGGCCAAAAATGCGTATTGATGTGTTGAAATTTTGTAAAAATTGTTTAACGTGTGGTGCACAGAAGGCATCGAATAGAGGACCCCTTGGTTTGATGGGAAAGGAAAAAGAAGTGAAGTTCCCCTTTCAGATTATTGCTATAGACCTCATGGGCCCATTTCCACGGTCCAAGGTTGGACACAAATGGTTATTAGTTATTGGTGATTGGTTCTCAAAATTTACGTTAATGTTTCCGTTACGTAGTGCAAAAGCGCATTTAATAGAACGTGTATTGGAGGAAAAAGTTTTTTTAGTTTATGGTGTCCCCAAATTCATTATTTGTGATAATGGCTCACAATTTAGTGGAAGAAATTTTAAGGCAGTATGTAAAAAATATGATGTTCAAAAAATTTGGTTTAATGCAGTTTACTCTCCCCAATGTAATTTTGTGGAAAGGATAAATCGAACAGTCGGAACAGCTATACGTTCGTATATTAAAGAACATGATACTTGGGACATAGAGTTACCCCGAATTCAGTATGCGATTAATTCTGCAAAACATCATGCCACTGGTTATTCGCCAAATTTCTTAGTTTTTGGTTCCCGTGTCTGGAAAATTTTATGGTCTTGATGTGGAACCCTCAGTTGATATAGATATTATTTCTGGTGATAGACCTTCGTATGTGTTAGATCATCAAGGACTATTTGATATTTTTATAGATGTACAAAAAAGGTTACATTTAGCTTACATGCAGTCTAGTAATTCATATAATTTAAGGAGACCTAACATTTCTTTCGAAGTAGGTGACAAAGTTTTGAGGTCAAATAAAGTTCTTTCGAAAGCAAGTGATAAGTTTACTGCTAAGCTTGCACCCAAATACGTTTTGTGTATCGTTAGAAAAAAGATTTCTAATTTGATTTATGAATTGAATAATGAAGATGGTTCAAAGGCAGGCAGATGGCATGTTAAGGACTTAAAACCTTATTCAGAGTTCAGTAATGATATTGAGAAAGGTGATGTCTCTGAACACTAATTAATATTGTTGATATGTTTAATGGTTGATAGTAGGAATTATTTCTGTCTTATCTTTTTAGTAAAGAATTTATTTATTGTATTGGAATACTGTTTGGTAATCTAAAAATTTAGATGTTGGATATGAAGTAAAGAAGGATAAAGAAATATTGTAGTGCAGTAAGGTTGATATTAGTCTGCGCTGATATTGTTGGTTGCAAATTATTTGTTTGAGTCGAGATGTTATGAGTTGCATGTTAACTTAATGGTCAAATGTCAGTAAGAGATGTTTATTTATACTTTTGGTGATGAATTTTGGTAAAGTTGTATATATTTAGTTAATATTTTCTTTTGGATTTATGTATGTACGGTCATATTAATCTGTAGTGAATTAAGTATAGACTCATTCACTTGTTTCATTTAATTCGTTTAGTTTGATTAATGAGTTGATTATAGTGTTTGAAGGTAATATTGTAGTCAAGAGGAAAATTGAACGGAATTGTATCTCTTGAGATTATATTGGGAATCAAGTAGCTTGAGTCCAAGTTAGATATTGGTAAGAGACCAATATTGTTAGTAACTAAAATAGTTATGTTTGTTATGAATATTGTGTGAGCTGACAATGTTCTATTTTATTTTGAATATTGTGTAAGGTAGCAATGTTCTATTTTGTTCATTCATGCGTGAGTGAAAATTTTTTGAGGAGTAAGACGTGGTGACGTTTTACTTGTCTCTTCATAGGTAGAGATATTTCTACATCTTTGGTAGCATATGCATGCGGTAGATTGTTAAACATTCATGATTTCAAGACATGTTTGTTATTTTGGAAATATGTTTGTTATGGATCCCAATGGTGTAGTGGGAGCCCTTTTTTTCTTTTGTATGTAAATTATAGTTAGGAAAGTAAGAGTATGTTTGTCATGATAAGTTAAGTCTTTTTTTGGTGAAATTGTAATTTATATATTTACCTACCGCGTGAGGGTATCCAATTAACAATAAATAATAAATAACAGGACCTCTAACACTATCGTACCCTCACGTTTCGGGACGTTGCCTCGCAAGCTGCAGCAGTCGGTGAAGGGGGGTTCATTAAACAAACACACTGAGACGAAAATTCGATTGTTTTATTGAATGAGCTACTAACTAAAACTTCAACTAATTACATATGCATAACAAAATATAAAGTAATTACCTTATGTACAAAAGGGCGCCACCATGGGAATTAAACGGCCCATGGCCCATTCGCGGTAATAGCTCTCGTCGCACTTTGTTCGTGGGCGATGAACCAAAATGGCAGAACAGAAAATAAGTCACTTATAGTCTCCGGCTAGCACAAACACAACTTAACTAAACTTAACTAACAAACATATTTTTGAATAGATACAGTTCTAGGTGTACACACCCCAATAACAAAAATTTATTAATGCTACCCTAGTCTAACTAACTTGCATAGTGCGACGACCCTTTTAACCACGGGGTCATCTACACCATCTAAAAATACGACCTTCTCAAGGGTCAAATAGTACCGTAACTTGACTTCGGACCTGAGCTTTGCATTCTCAGGTAGTCTCGTGGATTATTGATTAACGGCCTCTGACACCGTCGAAACACAATATAATAGAAGACCCTTCTAAAACGATGCGGTCTCCAAAGCAATAATCAAACGGATCAATTTACTTGAACTGGGCATTCACCCGGAATTGTATTTTATGGAAGTCAACAAATACTGTTTTAAACAAATAACGGACTTATGCTGCATAACACAGCCTTGAGTTCATAGTAATATCACATATACTAATTACTTACTCAGAGAAATAATTAACTTAAAACATAACGGCACGCACTGGACTTCAAAGAAATAAAATACTTCACTCAATCGGGCAACTAACAACCCTTTAACCTCTAACGCGTCTGGAAATAAACAACCCCATTCCCACCGGCTGGCATCCTTATATACATTTCAGTTAATTGAAAATAACCCTTTCTTGGCGCTCTTACTCGGCTTAGGATGCGCCGGTCGTAAATCTTTAAAATTAATTAAAACTGCCAATGCCTAAGATAACCACACGCGTAGCTCTCAGAATTGATTTTAGTTGAGTGCTCAGCTAATTGAAAATTGCTTCAGACCACCCTGACATAAATAGGATCCTAAAGCATGATTGACATCTAATCATAGATATGGACTAATCTGACATGTTTAGTACCCTTAAAGTAAGTGCCTTTAGAAAAATTGATTAACTCTTGGATTAGATCTTTCTGGGAACTTCGCTGAGAAGCTACTTGGGTGATCCTGCAGCCGCTACAATTCTAATAATTAGCATGCTAAAATTAAACTAGAAACTAACTATTTTTAGGAATACTAGAACTATTAGAGCTTATTAAAACAGTATGTTACAAAATATAATACAGCAGCATTCTATGTTTTGTTTCTTAAGTTTCGAGTGTAAAATGAGTGATAAAATAAACCCGAATATGTGTTAAATAAGAGTGAAACCTCACCGATTACGACTTCCCGAATTTGTCCCCTTGTGGCGTGTAGTACGCGTAGTTACTGGTCACTCATTTATAAGTATGCAGTATCTTAGTTGATTCAGAAGTTATTTTTGTTTTGGAATGTAAAAACTAATAATAAGTTGTAAATACTAGTAATAAATTCATAAAAAAAAAAATTCTTCGCATTTATTCCAGAATATTTTCTCTAATTTTTTTCTCTTAGAAGGAGGCAGTGTAACGATTTTATTTCTTATCTAGATGTGTTCATATAATTAATCTCTTTATTTAATAATAAACAATATAATGCATAATAATGCTATACAATCCACTAATTAAATATTACCTATTGCCCAATAAAATATTAGCATTCAATTCAAATTAAAATTTAATTTACACGGTGACAAAATAAAGCTTTCATTTAGTATCATTCCGAAAGCTCCATCTATTAAGAAATTGTGAAGTAATCTTGTTGTCGGGCAGCAACTCGCTTGACCCCGACACTTCCAATACAGCTGTGGTGAAAGCAAGTCAAATTGTTCCTTGAATCCGAGGACAATGTTCTTTGCAGTTTTTTCGTGTTGGAAGCACGTACGATTTAAGTTGTTTTAGGAGAATGTCATCTCCGAAAAGCATTTTTGTATTGTCCACTTGTTGGAACAGATCGTAGATGACGTGAAATTTTTTTGGTTGAAGGGCCGTGGTAACATGCAACTTTATATATAACATGCAATTTTACATATAGTATTCAATTTAAATTAACATGCAACGTTTAATAATTTTTGTGGTTTAATTTATACGTAAGGCAACTTTAAATTCACATGCAGATTGGTAATAAGATGAAAATTGGAAATAATGTTTAGCTTGAAGAAAAACATACCATCTTTAGTTAACAGGAGTCTGGTTTAACGTAATTTTAATTAAAAGCACTAGAAGAACATATAGGAGTTTACGCTTTGTTCGAGTGTGGACCTGGCAAAATTTAATTATTCAATATGGATGCCGAGTAATGTGGAGTTTCAGTATGCAGTAAAATTATTTGTTCTAAATTGGAGATTTCCTTATTTTAATGCTGACGCAACCACGCCTAGCAGGTATTTTTCAGTCAGACGGAGTTCTGGTATGTAGAAATTTGTTTTCATATGTTAGCTGAACTATGGACATAGCAGTTAGATAATTTTTTGTTTAATCAAGTATTTAAACTTCAAAATAGGTCAAGGACAGACCATAAATATATTTTTCTATATTAAAAATAGGAATCACATTTTTTAATATTTAATTAATTCACTGAATCTACGGAAGATGTCATTATGTGATAGAGAAAGTAAATTCTTCTATTTAAGAAAAATTAGAAATTAAACTTCTATGTTTGCTATTTCATTAATAACTATCTGGAATTATGTATTGTAAGGTTATGGTAGATCTACACAAACCAACATTTTTGTTATCAGTAAGTAACAGTTTAGAAAGCAACTTTATGCTTTATCAATTTGTTAATAAAACTTGGCTAGTTATTTCTTACAGAAATAACCACATTTAACTTGATTGGTACTGATTTTATCCAGTGCCTTTGTAAATAATTTTTACAAATTAATTTAATCAAAAATATATAATAAATGAAAGGATATTTTGTAAAAAAGCACGTTAATTGAATACCAGAGGAATAGATTTTTATTTTTAAACAAGACTATTCTTTTTAATTAGGATGAATGAAAGTTGATTCCATTTGAATTTAAAAATTTTTTGAGTATAAATGCACAAACAGTGCTATTCTTTGTTTAATCTGTTCACAGGTGTAGCAGTGAAATACAAAGGTCAAAGTCGAGCCATAAGGTAAGAAACTTTAGGGATTATGTTGTCTTTAATAAACTGTATAGCGGTTATAGAATAAAGGTTTCCGCATTCGCCTTTTACAAGGGACTTGAGTAAGGTCTTCTCTGTATATAAAAATACGGTGGCGCCTTATTCTTCATATTTTTGGTCGCAATCCAACCCCGACCCACAGCTCATGTTCCACCCAGAGCATATAGTTCGACTAGCCGCTTTGCCTTTGAGATTTCCACAACTTTGGGCCATTTTCCATCAGAACTTGCCGTGGGCTCTATTCGCTTATTGGAAATTCTCGTTAAATAAAATCCCATAATAATAAAAAGGCAATACGTTAAAAACGAAAATAATCGACAACGCAGTAGCCGCGCTCCAAACCGTCCTCAAAACTATGTACCTCACACGAATCGTTGTGAGAAGGGACTAGAAGGCGCGGTAAGAGAAAATCTGCAAGATAAAAAAGGCTCTCAACATATCTTTCCCATAAACGACAAAATTCCGGTGGTGGACGGCATCCCAATCTAGTTTGAGAGTCTAAAGGCGTTGGAGGAAATGCTTTATTAAAAAGAAAAGAGGGGAGAGAATTCCTAGCGGGTTAAAAATGCGGACAAGATTAGAAGGAATATTACATTTTGTACAAGGCGTATGTATACGGTTGACCACGAAAAGGAAATTATCTGAAGAGAGGTACCACTGGAGACCCAAAACTTTCACGGTAGGATCAGAAGGATCCTCAAAGCAATGTGGTTGCAAACACCGATGAGGGGCGAGAATGCTGTTAAGCAAATTGGGATCACTACTTGACTACTTGTGCAGGTCGAAGCCACCTGGGTTTAAAAGGGTTACAAGCTATTCTCTTAAATTCAAGGTGGATTGAAAACTATCTCGGCCAATTACTACGTCATCAATATAGGTATGATAACGAGGAGCGAAAGCGGCTAGAGGAAGGGATCCACTTTAATCATCGGCAAGTTCCAAAAGAGTACGTATTGCATAAAATGGAGCGCAGTTAACCTCATAAGTAACGGTATTAAGATGAAAATCCTGGAAACGATCAGCAGGAGAGAAACGCCACACAATTCGTTGGTAATACGCTGATCGGGTGCAATAAAAATTTGCCGATACATTTGACGAATATCTGCAGTAAGGACGTAACGATGCAGACGAAATTGTAATGTGTAGTGATGTGTCTCTACAATTTGGGACCAATTAATAAATGATCATTCAGTAAATCTCCGGAAATACATAGAGTGGAGGCATTAAAAAGCACACGAAGTTTAGTGCTAACACTGGTAGGTTTTATAACACAATGATGAGATATATAATAAAAATGATCAAAGTGACCCTTATTAATGATAAGCTGCATGTGCTAAAGATCGATGTATTCTTGAAGAAAATCTTTATATTGTTGATATCCAAAGTGTTGTTTGAGAAGGCGTCGTTCTAGGGAAAAAAATCTTTGTATTGCTAAATCGCGGTTTTCGGTAAACGTAGAAGCAGCATCCTTAAAGGGCAAAGAAACTACATAACGACCCTGATCTGTCCGCGTATAAGTTTCTTTGAAAATATTTTTAGCTTCCTTTTCCGCTACTGAAAGGATTTCGACGTCGGAAAGTGATTCGACCTCCCAAAATTTGGAACCAATTTTTTCCAAGGAGGGTACTTGTCTGTAGAGCAAAGTAAAGCGGTAAGCTATGAGGTTCCTGACGCGGAAATCGATCCCATTATAATATATTCAAAAACAGTATTCATGCCGATGGGAGTATGGTGTTCAACAGGAACACGATCATTTATTAGAATTTGTGGAAATACATCGGCTCCTAGTAATAAATCTACAGGATCGGGTTTTGAAAACTGTGGGTCAGCTAACTGAATGTTATATAATGGCGGTTCCTGGTTGACGTTGACGCAAGTAGTAGGCAGGTTTTAACAAATCTGAGGTAAGACTATTGCGTCAATGTTAAAAGAAGGATTCATTTTGTTCACTGGTTTAATTAAGACAGAAACAGCGCCGTGAGTAGCCACGGTCTGCATAGAGCCAAGCCCGTTAAGAGTAAGAGGTAACGGAGTAGGTTTTAAACATAAGCGCTTAACACATTGTTAAGTGATAAATAAAGTCATACTACCGGTATCCAACAAGCAGCAAAACTTTTGAAAATTACCGAAACGATCCCGAACTTTAATTTGCGCAGTAGACAATAAAACCACCTTTTTTTGGAGATTCGTGTTAAATAATACAACACTGAAATTATTGGAAGCAGAGGAGAAACGATTTACTTGTGGGAAATCGCAGGTACTCAAAGCGGGAGCAACAGATGACTTGCAAATATCTTGTTCGGCGTTATCGGACTAGGCGGTATAAACTCTAGTAGAAACACTACTTGTTAAAGTTTGCCTTCTTTTACAAAATTATAGCTGTCGTTAGGGGTTAATTCTAAAAAGGTAAAGCATTTATATAGCTGATGGTCAACTTTGCAATGCGGGCACTTAGCAATACAATTGGTGGTGCGGACTAACATTAAAACGCTGGGACGTGACCCTGGTCGGTTCTGTGCGTGAACAATTTTGTTCATGTCTGATTTGTGATTTAAAGATAGGTTGCTCAGGGATTTACATGTTTTATCTAGATATATAATGATTTAGGTATAAGTAGGAATGGTGGCGGGATCATGCTGCAACTCAAAACCTCGAGCTGTGTGTATTAGATGCTTTTAACCAATTCTGAAAAAAAGACTCTCATTTAAATAACATTGTCATCTTAAATTTGACTCCCATACGCAAATGCACTTGCAAAAAAAATCGCACATCTGGTAACAAAATTTGTACAATAGTTTTCTTCAACTAAGCATTTTTAGCTCCAGGCATGGATAATTTAATTAAATTCTAATTTGCCATTATCTTACAGTATACCCTTCCACTATATTAGCAAATATTCGCACATCTGGAACAGTATTAAATAACATTGTTATCTTAAATCTGCACAATAGTTTTCTTCAACTAAGCATTTTTAGCTCTAGTCATGGATCTCGCTCTCGACACTCTGATCTGGGAGCTAGACCATCCACCCCATAACCGCCACCGCACTTGCAAAAATTTCGCACATCTGGTAACAGTATTAAATAACATTGTCATCTTAAATTTGCACAATAGTTTTCTTCAACTAAACATTTTTAGCTTCCGGAGCATGGATCGCACTCTCGGCACCCTGATCTGGACCGTCGGGCCCCCGGCATCCTTCCCCAGGACCACTGGATGAGTAAATTGTTCCGCTAATTTATGACGATATTTACTTAAATCTACTAGATTTGCATGAATATTTTAGCAACATCGATTAAGTACTGTATTTGCACAAATTCAATCCATTAAACTAATCTGTACATATACATCTAATGCAATCGTTCGTGAATTAAATTCTTATTTGTCTCAATCTCGCAGTATACTTTCCACTGTATTAGTAAAGATTCGTAGGCTATATAGTCACTGTTCTTTGTTAGAAGACTTGCATGGAAATGATTAGGAACTTTCATTAAAATCAAGGTTTACCTTGTTTTCTAATTAGACTCTAACTATAGAGACTGATTAAACACCAACACACGGTGGACGGTAGTCATTAGCTTAATCAGATGTACCAGTAACTTTACCCCTTAATATCACTTTAACACATTGACCATGTCTGCTTACATGTATTTTGGTGTCGTTTTAGAGCATCCTTCCTCGAAAAAACAGCATCACAAATTTCACATGAATAATTTAAATTTGGACCTCACGTTAAAACACCGTGCTTAAAATCTTGGTGGCGTTTAAGGCTATTTTTTTTTAGAGAATGCTGCCGCAGATAGACATTTTTAAGAAATGCTTTCTAGATATAGATCGCTGTCGAGACTTGTTTGTCAATGACAAGAAATTCTCAGAACTACTCAATTAGAATGGAAATATCTAGAAGGTTTGGTTTTACCCCCAACACGATTATTTTGAAGGTCCAGTCAAATGTTGAACAAGTTGGACTTTGAGTCTGTGTATACTTTCCATACTTGTATTGCTAATAATAAACTCGGGGAAAACCTACGATAATATAATTAATTAAGCCTTGGGTTAGGTTTTTCCGGTAAAAATTTGTATTTAATATCATCAGTTAAATCTGTTGTTTGACTTAAACAGGCTCAAGATTGATCGTCGCATGCCCTACATCCAATACATAAGACGAGAAATGTTAAGCTAAAAATTCAGTTCGCGAAATATCTTCGAATTAATGGGGTATCAAAATTAAAATAATGAACGTTGTCGGTGTTGACGTTGTGAATGATATCCCAGTGCCGAAGTTAGACCTAAACAAGTTAGTAAGTAGGTTTGTTTACTCCTTAAGTAGATTCCCACCATCACAATATGCAAGTTGGACTCGATTTATATGGCGGTTTGGAACCAACGCTTCAAATTGTTTGCTGCACGGGCATATGTAGAGATTATGCTGTAATTGTATTACAACTAGATCACGGACTTAAATTAAAATTGGTAGTGAACACGTCCAATATTAAACGTATGTAGATGGGCGTCAATTTTTAAGAAAAGAATACCTTTAACATGGAAATTACAAAAGGACAAAATATTATTATTTTGAATCAAAGCAAAGTCTTTGAGATATTCAAGATGAGTGAAGTAATAAGCTACAAGCTGCAGGGGTTGAATAGTCGAGGCTTTCCGGCATTTTACGAGGCGTTTATCAGTAGTGTAATAAATATAAATCGTGGAGGAAATATCGAGTGGACGGATGAAGAAAGAGATACAATTTTAATAGAAAGTGAACTCTGAGCAAGTCGTTATCTATTTGATGATTGCACCAATGCAAATTATCATACAGTGCTGGAAATAATTACATGTCACCCCGACCAATACGCCGATGATGTCTATCGCTAGCACATATGTCTGGGAGAGAGTCTTTTCCGAAGATTTCGGTTACCACAGCACATGTTCCACAACGATTCTATAAAAGACGAGTGCAGTTATTACCCGTTCAAATCCAAATTTGTGCTAAAACTTTATATATAGATCGTCTGACCTTTAACTACGATAGTATCGTGAAAGCGCATACTGAAATACATCTCAAAGGTGTACCGATTGCTAAAAATATAATGTTCCCGACATGGTCGACATAACGTAACGTAAATACTAGAAGAATTCCAGCATAACTTTATAAATTAATGTATTTATATGTAAAATGTATTTTGTAAAAGTATACATAGAGATGTGCACACATGATTGTGAATCCAGGTGGTGGGCTGGTCAACAAAGTAATAAATAAGTTACTATTTGGGGCCCACATTGTCTTATGACTTTTGTGGACCAGGAACTAGGCTGGAGGAACGGTTAGCACGAGGCGATCCTGAAATCAACGACTTGAACCGCTTGTGTAGAGACCACGACATTGCATAATCCAAATATCCCGACGATCTTTCGGCTAGACATCAAGCAGATAAAATTTTAGAAGGAGTTTGGGAGCGAGTAAAATCAAAAAACGCAAAGTTCGGTGAAAAAGCTGTTGCTTGGTTCGTCACAAACACCACGAAAGCTAAAAGAAAATTAGGGATGGGTATGAAAAAGAAAAAAATTAATTTCAAAGGAGATTTCTTAAAGAAAATACTAGCTGCAATTGATCGGGTGGGCTCTGACAATTTAAAGAAGTTACTCGAAGTTGGTATCCATGTTGAGAAAAAAGTTGTAAAAGGTGTCGGAGACAAAAAGAAAATCAAACTCCCACGTATTATACTTGTCCCGCAGAAAGGTGGCTTTTTACCGTTGATTACAATATTTGCCGGACTAAGTGCTCTAGGAGCCTTAACAGGTGGTGTTGCAGAAATTGCAAAAGCTGTGAACGATGCAAGAGCTGCTGACGAACAGTTAAAGAAGGGAGAACGTCATAACAGATCAATGAAAGCAATAGCACTAGGGAAAAAAGTAAGTGGGTCATTTTTAAACCCCTACAAGAAAGCTGCATTATTCTTGAAGCCATATAAACAAGGGCGTGGCACTTCTAGAAAAGTATCAAAAAACTAGACAAGTTACCTCTAAGAGCTCTCACTAACGTGGATATAAGGAAATACGCATCAAATATTCGTCATTTTCGAGGCGTTTTTTCTAAAGATTAGTCGAAGAAGATTAAACCGCGTATCATCGGATCGATCGGGTTTGATTAACTTAGACACCACAAAAGGACAGGGTACTCATTGGGTAGGGTACCGAAAACTTGGAAGTATTGTGTTATACTACGATTCCTTTGAGAACTTGAGATCCCGGAAGAAGTCGAGAGTTATTTTCAAAGTTGCAAAATTTACTACAATAGTGTATCGGACCAGACTTACAACACATACAATTGCGAACATTTAGTGTTAAAATTTCAAAGTGAAAATGGCTAAAACTGTGAGCGTATTTGGTTACGGCAACGTCATACCGACAGGATTCATTTACCCTCCAATTAAATTGAAGCAGAAGAGTGAATATGCTTTAGGTTTAGTGGGACTCTATACATGTAACACTGTGCAAAACGTACACCCTGGAAATAATGTCTTGTGCTTAAACGATTCAGAACAACATCCTGTAACTATTGAACCGGGTTCTTACAAATTGGAGAAAATAAACGTATATATACAGGGTGTGTTCAAACAGTGGCTCAGTAAGGTTCCAGACATCGATGCGAACATTGATAATTTTTTCAAGCTAAGTGCAAGCAATAACTCGTTGAAATGTTCTATACGAAGCAGTGTACCGATTGATTTTGGAGCTAATCGTGCAAACAGCATTGGATCCATTTTGGGTTTTACCAATCGTAAACTCGCTGCAAACATCTTACATATTGCAGACCAACAAATGCACATAATCAGTCAACATGCCACAAGGACTGATTTTAATTAGATCTAAGTCTGATGTGAATTGTTACAAGTCTGCTGAAAATACAGTATTTTTTATTAGCATACAACGTATCTCATGGGAAGTTCCGCATATAACGTTAAGCGACTTTGTCAAGACTGCTGCTCTCCGAAATGCAGAATCAATCATCTATAATTGCGGTATTCAGGAAATGGGAACTACACAAACTTCCATTTTTACTTCAACCAAAGACTCAGGTGTAGAGAATTAAAGTGTCGAATGAAGCCGAAAAGGCGAGATGGATATTACCGGCACTCCAAAACGGCAAATATGAAAGAAAAGGGAACGCTAATATAACCATTGTCAAAGTGTTTTTGAACTCTCAGGCGTTTCCTCAACATCGCATGAACCTGGATTTCGAGCAGAATGATTATTTACCAGCATACCTGCCGTATGCAACTTTTATGGAAAAATACTACTCCGACAAGGCTTCTGATAAATGTTTAATGGACTACAACAAGTTTAAGGATGGACCCATATTTGTAATTGACTGTCGCCATCAGTTTGATAGCCTCAAAGATGCGACAGTGGACGTTCGAATGAAGCAAGAATCATCAAGAAATTTTGAAACTTCGATGAATGCCTATGCTTTGATTATTCACGACTCTATGTTTGAGTGCAACCCGTTTACAAAAGTTGCCAATAGATTTTTTCTACAATTAAATAATCTATAACATATTATGTATTTGCATTAGTTTTAATAAACTTGTATGTGTTAAAAATTTTATTTTGTTTTTAAATAATTTTGGATGATCCCAGGTGTGTGGCCACCTGCGAGACCTGTGCGGTCTGACATCTACCTTAGGGTGGCCTGCGATCTATTTCTGGGTGGTCTGGTGCGGCCACTTGGCTGTTTGGCCACCTGCGCCCAGGTGTGGCCTGTGGCCACCATTTAGACGATGACGGGGGTTCTGGTGTGGCCTGTTTCTGGCTGCTTGAGGTGGGCAGGTGCGGTCACAAAAGTATATTAGGGTGTAAAATTGTCAATTTAGGTTAGTTTCAACCGATTGCTTAAAAGATGTACACCAAGAAAACTTAGGCGAAACCGATAAGTGAAGCCCAGCAAAGCGTGATAAATACTTGCTATGCAAGCAAACTGTACAAAATATCTAGAAGAACCCTACGGAGACACCTCGAACAACATTATGCAAGAAAAAATAACGTTCCTGTTGATGTAAAAAATACTGTGAATCAAAAATTCAAAATTCCAATACAAAATTTTGATAAATTTACCCCTTCGAGTTCAACCCAAGTTGGTAAACATGGGACTTTGTTCCCATCTAATCTACATGCAATATTCGTTGGACCGTCTAGTTGTGGGAAGACTAATGCCTTGATATCTCTACTTTTACATGAGAATGGTCTTATATTTCAAAATGTCTACGTGTTTTCTAAAAGTCTTTATCAACCCAAATATGAACTGTTAAGGAATATTTTTGAGCCTCTTAAAGAAGAAGAAATTAGTTACCACGAGTATGAGAATTATGATGACGTGATTGGTCCAGAAAATATTAAAAATGATTCAATTATGGTTTTTGACGATATTCCTGTAAACGATCAATGCAAGATCACCCAGTTTTTCTTGTTTGAGAGACATAAAGCAATAGACTCTTTCTACCTATGCCAAACTTATGCGAGCGCCTTAAAACACAGGTTAAGAGACAACGCAAACGTCATCGCAATGTGGAAACAGAATGAGACCAATCTTAGACATATTTTTTCGGATCACATAAGTGGTGACATGCCATATTCAACATTTAAGGAAATGTGTTTACAGTGTTGGAATGCTGATGATTCGAAACATACTTTTATAACTATTGTAAAAGATTTTGATATTGATAAAGGGCGCTATAGGAAAAACTTTGACAAATATATATGTATTGAAGATGTAAAAAATGGTTAGTTGTGATTCAGAGATTGATTATGGCGGATGTTAACGACTTGATTGCAAATAAACGTAAACTTTATCTTATTCAAGATGCTGTGCGAAACAAGTTTGTGGAGTACAAAAAGGGTTACACCACATCGCGGCAAGAATTCAAAGAGGTCCACAAACAATTGATTGAACCTTTGCAAGTAACCGCGTCTCATTTGCAAAACATAACCGAAAAACTACCTACATGAGAAGTTAAAGTTGAAAACAAGGAAGCACCTATAAAGAAAATTAGGCAATCCATTCCCGAAGAACCGTTTCATCCGTACTATGCGGACGTGTTGATCCGAGATGAAGACGAAAATATAGACAAATCTGTTTATGCTGTGAGGTATGATCCTGAAGATGATAAATAGGTGTTCGGAAACAAAGCGTTGGATATAAATCGAGAAAATGGTAATATTACATTAAATAATATAAAGTATCGTGATACGTTTGGACTGTACAATCTGCTAACCTATATGAACCTTGATCACGAAAAGGGTGATTTCAATTTACACAAGGATTTACCAAATTACCTGGAAATGATTAAAGCAGCTTCAATTTTCACGAAACGATTCGATCCATTCAAATTAAATAATCTAGCAGGGTTTTTGACTACGAACATAAAATTTCAAAAGTTTGTGTTGCCGCATATCACAGAATTTCGGAGACAATCGAAAAAGACGTAGTCAACGATAAAGAAGAAAGGTGGCGGACTTTCTAATCGTTTTTACAAAAAATTGAATACTAGTCGTATTCACTACGTTCAATTGAACAACGTTTACGAATTAATTGATCCACTAAAATTACTGAATGCTGCCTGCCAGGAAGGTAACACAAGCGTTGAGAACATAAACGAGATGATGTCCATAATCGAAGAGTTAAGGGAAGAAAGTATAATACAATAATCTTACTAAAATTTTCTCAGTTTCAAAATGCCTATAGACCGGTTCGGTCGTCCAGAGTACAAAAATGCTGATGTACGACAAGGTCCAACAGGGCGTGGTTTTGCGCTTACACCAGATGGTGAAAGTTACGATTTACAACAAAAACGCATCGTCAACATTTCGGATCCTATAGATGACTACGACATCGTCAATCAAAGAAGTACCATCGTGTTCAAACCAGAACAGGAAAAAATTTGTTTGCGCGGTAAGAGATTGATGGATGTACTTGAACCTAAAGAAGACAATGATAGGGGTCACCAAAATGTTTGCAGTTAAACTTGTAAATACACTGTCCGACTGTTTAAGAAGTATAGAAGATGCTCATCGTAAGACCGTAGTTTACAATGCGAGGAATCAACGAACTATTCAGCTTAGTTCTCCTATTGAAAATCTGATGCAGTAACTAAACAGTACATAGATGAAAAATTTGATAAACTTGTATCTGATGTAAAAGCATTTGTACAGTTGTTTATGAATTTGCATACCACATCTGCAACAAACGATCAAGATGTTAGGAACAAGTATTACTATCCAAAACTTGAACTCACACCAAAGATACAATTAAAAAATGATGGATCGCTTAGTCTGGCTTCAGTACTCGCTCGACAATGAGTAAAGCAGTAATCATAGAAGAATTGTTTAAGCCAGCGCGGAAAATTTTTTTGCGTCGACACACAGTGCTTAAGCCTATAAAAAGGGATCTTATGTCATTTGACTTGACAGAATTTTAACCATACGCTCGTGTTAATAAAGGTTACAAGTACATTCTAATTGGGCTGAACTGCCTTACGAAATACGCAATTGCTAAACCGTTACAAAATAAGTCCGGTCCAAAAGTTACAAAAGCGATGAAAATTATACTGAAAACAATATTACGCGATAAGAATATTGCATCAAAGATTAATTTGCAAACAGATGAAGGCAAGGAATTTTACAATAAATCGTTTAAAAAACTCATGCACAAATATAAAGTAAACCATTACTCTACGCATTCGGCGACCAAAGCCAGTATGGGTGAAAGATTAATTAGGAGTGTAAAAAACAAATTATACCAGAGATTTTATTTACAAGGAAGTTATAAATGGTTACAAATATTACCTAAAGTTATTGAAGAATATAATAATATCTAGCACCGGTTGACTGGAATGACCCCAACCGAGGCAGAAAAACATCCTGAAAGAGTTAAACTTTTCGCAGATAGTGATGCTACAAGCCGAAACAATTTGCGTAAAATAAGGGATATAGTGCGTATATCTAAATATAAAACTGTCTTTCATAAAGGTAATTTGCCCAACTGGTCAATGGAATTATTTAAAGTGATACAAATTCAACAGACAAAGCCTATCACTTATTTGCTTGGGGACTTAAATGATAAACCGATCTTGGGGTCTTTCTACAAAAAAGGAGCTGCAGATTACGAATTCTCCATATACTTATTTAGTGGAAAAGGTATTGCGAAAACGCAACAAAGGACGTGAGTTTCTTTTTAAATATATTATAGTATGAACGAAACTGGATGGATTCCCACAACAGATTTACTTTAAATATATGTGCGAGTTTTTATAGTTTGGTTATTTATGAATCCGCACTCGAAGATGAAACATGCACATTTAGGATTTCCAATCAGATATAATCTATTGTTAATAAATTATTGTACTAGATACTGTTTTTTAATTATGTGGATTATGACTTACAACATACAGAGAAAATTATAAGTTTTCAGTTTAGTAAAATTTTAATTTAAGCAAATAAAATGCCATATATTTTTAAAGCGGTATATTAAATACGGTAAACAAAAAGTTCTACTTACCCTTTCAGATTCAAACTGGACGACGTTAAAAAATATTTCCCGTTTTACTTAGGTCAAAACCGGTAACTGTACTGATTTGGTAATGTTTCTTACGTTTTTATATACATAACTTGGATTATACTAATTAGCTTTTACATTCATCAAATTAAACAAACTTTAAAATATACTTTGAAAAATCTAGATGTTACAATTGGTGTATATAAATTATGCTCTTCATTTATAACATCATAAGGAGCAATATAATTCATTTTAAAAACATTTTAAAATATTCGCGATACAATCCTATAATTTTAAATGGCAAAATCAATCGTTATTAAGTCTAGCAGAAATTTGAGGTTTCAGGTTTGCATAATATCCTATTGTATTATAAATAAGCCTTGCCTTTAACATTCCAATTCAAAATCTATTTCTACGTAAAAATTATTATTCCTAATGCGAAAAATTCGCCAAAACGCATTTCTAACGAGTAATGTATCATTAATTATATGAAAGGAGTTTGTTTTTCTGTCGACAAATTTTCCAGTTATGAATTATGTTACATTCTAATGATGTAGAAAAAATTGTTAAAAGATGTGTTTATTGTTTTTCTTATTTATGGGAGATGCCATAATTAAAATCATTTCTTGCGTGATATTTCTTCGCGAATTACCCTGTGTTAAAAAATACTGTAAATATAATTCCTAATATATTCTGTTTTAATATAATTTGGGAAGTTCAAGTTTGTGTCCTATAAAACGCATCACTTTCAATATTTACAAATTCCATCCTGTTGAAGCATGAATGAAAAATGGGGAAGTCAAATGTGATATAATTACCCCAGCACTTTTTGCACATTCCAATGATTTAATTTAATTTTAATTTTAAATATGGCACGCTTTTTGGTTTAAAGATTGCTAGAGTTTAGAAATTTGTTTACGTCTGTAGTAGATCTATATACGAAGAATGCCAAAGGTCTCGTTATTATCCTTCTCAAAGGCTACTTTTACAGTATAGAGAGTGTGTCTAAAATTTGTTATACAGGGTGGGTAAATGTATGTCAATTGTTCAAGTGCCCCAACGTTTTTATCCCCTACAACAATAGTTAATGTATTTTAGCAACATTTAGCTTGCCAATACTTCTAGTTAAAGTTATATAATTATAGCGATTTGATGTAACGTAGTTTTACTAAATACGTTACTGTTAATAAAATACTTTTGAGAATTTTCCATAAACAACATGAACCCAAAGCGTTCTGTGAAATGGTATCATAGTTGAGGGTCAGGTTTTTAGAACAGGATTTACGTTGATTTGAAAGGATCTTGTCATGCAATTAAGAATCATATAAACAGACCGAGTTTGTACTTCAAATATCAGTTTCAACATCTGCAAAATTCGATACAAAATAGGTGAGAATTTTTAAATTTATTCAGTCTCCATGATCAGAGTCTAATTAAAAAACAAGGTTCACTTCGAATTTAATATTCCTATTCTTTACATGCAAGTTTTGTAACAAAGAACATTGCCTATATAGCCTGAGAGGTATACAGGTAGTGAATTTCTAATCCAATGGTACGGCTTTAAAACCAACTTGGCAAAGTATAGATTCTATAATATAAAGGGTGTCTTCGCACTTTCTGGACATTTGCAAAACAATTTCTAACGAATGAACATGGTGTCATCATACATTATAGATATCATAGGTTTCCAGTTTAAGGAGAGTGATTTTTTTGTGAAAG
Organism: Platerodrilus igneus; assembly: GCA_036346225.1. NCBI lineage: Eukaryota > Metazoa > Arthropoda > Insecta > Coleoptera > Lycidae > Platerodrilus > Platerodrilus igneus. Next base: position 121,484 of record JARFIW010001395.1, on the reverse strand, counting down.
AAATCGCTATACACAATGTAGAAAACTACGACTTGTGGCACCAGATTTTCGATATACCTTTGACTGCTGCACAGTTGAGCAAAGACTTTCAGACGCATAACGAGTGGATCACTAAAAATTTGCATGGACTACACTGGGATACGCCTTCAACAAATGAATTTTCAACACAATTTTTAAGTCTATTTTTACAAGAACTAACCCGTCGAGGCCACGACATTCGTAAAAGATCTGCAGAAGCAAAAATTGATTTGTCAGTACCTACCTGGAAACGATGTGCAAAATCTTGAAGATTACAATGTTCCTTGCATCAAGATGTTAAACAAGTATAGTGGTATTTTCTATCACTGTCAACTTCATGCAGATAAAAATGATTTGAATTGTACCAAAAATAAGGCGATCATCTTAAAAACCTATTTGCAAATAAATGGATACATATCTTTTTAGTTTTATGAATAAATATTGGGTTTACATATGGGGTTTGTAGATTTATGTAAATATCGCCATAATTAGCGGAGAGAATTTGCAGACCCGGTAGTCCTGCGGAAGAATGCCGGGGCCCGACGGTTCAGATCAGGGTGCCGAAAGCACGCTCCATGATCCGGAAGCTAAAAATGTTTAGTTGAAGAAAACGATTGTGCAAATTTAAGATGACAATGTTATTTAATACTGTTACCAAATGTGCGAATTTCTTTGCAAGTGCGGTGGCGGTTGTGAGGTGGAGGGTCTAGCTCCCAGATCAGGGTGTCGAGAGCGTGATCCATGCCTGGAGCTAAAAAATGCTTAGTTGAAGAAAACTATTGTGCAGATTTAAGATGACAATGTTATTTAATACTGCTACCAGATATGCGAATATTTGCTAATATGGTGAAAGGGTATACTGTAAGATAATGGCAAATTAGAATTTAATTAAATTATCCATGCCTAGAGCTAAAAATGCTTAATTGAAGAAAACTGTTGTGCAAATTTTGTTACCAGATGCACGATTTTTTTGCAAGTGCATTTGCTTATGAGAGTCAAATTTAAGATGACAATGTTATTTAAATGGGAGTTTTTTTAGAATTGGTTTAAGGCATCTACTGTGTGTACGTCCAGTCGATTTAAAAGCATCTGAGCTAAAATAAAGCTCCACCCTTCACCGGAAGATCAAGCTTTTTCAATGACTTCCAAATTATTGGTAAAAACGTCGACTAATTTTTGTAAACCAGAGGGGTGATCGGAGTGCAGTTTGGGAAAATTGTTCAAATTTGCCCAATACGCACTCGTAATTTGGTAAATATTTTCAAATTTACTGCGCAGTTTATTGTACGCGAGTGTATAACAACTTTCAATTAAATCAAAATTTTTAATGACGAGTAAAGCCGGACTTTGAAGAAGTGATTTTATATACGTAAATTTGTCTATTAGCGTCAATTCCGGGTTAGTATGTATGAGGGAGTCGTATAAATCAGTGAAACCTCTGAACATGGAGAAATCGCCCCAAAGGAGAAGATCTGCAACGAAAGTAAATTTATTTTTGATTTTGGGGGAGCGGCAGAAACAACAGCACAAGGTTCTGGCGGTTTAGATTCAAAAAGTTTTATTTTGATTGACTTAATTAAATAAAAGGAACTATCAAACGCTTTTCGGATTTTATCTTCAACCACAAACAAATCTTCTGCGTTTTCGTCCGTGGCGATCAAGGAGATAATGTTATTGTGACTTTGATAGAAGGCTTTTTCTAATTTAACCATATGCTCAAGGTGCGACATTAGAAATGGTCGATTTCGCGATTTCTTGTATTTCTTGTAAACTTTGAATCTGCGTGTATCGTGCAAATTTCAACCTTTTGAGTTTTTCTGCCATTTTAAATAATAACTAAAGTACAAATTTTCTTAAAAATTTTAAAGAGATTTATTACTGCAAAATTCTTTTAAGCCTTATCGAATTAGGCACAAATTAAATAATCGTAGGTAAATGTAAATAGATGTACATACAAACAAAGTAATGAACTTTGTAACACACGATAACTAATGGGAATGAATAAAATTCAAGTAATATAACATTTGTATTATGAATACAATATGTTTGATAACACAAACTTGAACTCAGGTAAATGATTAATAATTATGTTTTGAATTATAATGCTTATATCTGCTACTGGTGATATCTGGCTCGCAAGGATCTAAATTTAATGTTAAGTACATAAAAACTACTCAGAAGGAGAAAAACGCATGTATCACCAAACAGATATTAAACAAATGCGGCCTTCAATATTCTTACCTGATGTCCAGTTGGAGCGGTGGAGATTCTTGGATCCAGAACACTTCTTACTGCATTCGTAAAATTAACTAAAGCGGCGAGGTAGTCCGATACGGGAACTGACTCCGAAACAGAAACTTATTATTCTAGCGGTGACAATGGACTGTGATAGGCCGCGCAATCACCAAACATACGGCAAACAAGATAGAACATTGAAGGCCGATAACGCGACCGAGTTTATCAAATAAATTTAAAATGAAAGAGCAGGTATTACCATTAACAAATAAACTTAAACCTTATAATAATAATATAAGAAACTAAATTAATATGTACAGGGTTGAACGCAACAGGAACCTTTCAGAAAAATAATCAGACACAATATCTAAGCAAAAATATTTAAATAAAGAAATTAGAATCTTAGGTTTAGCAATAGTGTACAAAATTTGCCAGTTAAAGATCTAATAACTGTTCAATAGCTTTAGGTATCCTACCAGATACAGGTGAGTAGACCAATTATGATATTGTCGGAGGCTTTCACGGCCAGAGTCAGTGGGCGAAACGTTGACCTTAGTTTATAAAATGACACGGTCCCAACCCGAAACCATAAATATTTATAAATAGACCAATTACTTATTATTATACGCTTTCTTTCCTGTGCAAATAAAATCGTTAAAATCAATCAAAATCTAAGCTCCATAAATATAGATGAATCAACAGGTCGTTGTATTTTTAACACAATATCGCCATATCTGATTAAATGGAACATATCTACACGAGACATATGAGGCCAAAAATACGACAGCGCAGTAAATATGAAGGACCGTGATCTTCCGACATTAATTTTAACTCTAAATTCCTGGACTTTAAACTATATGTGCTACGCATACATTAAATTTAATAATAAACGATTCCACAATAATAAACTATAACACAATTAACTTTTTTTATAATTGTACAGGAAATATATAGTTTTTACGTTGTGCACAAATCGTTGAGCAATAATTTTAAAATCTAATTTGAAACCAACATTAAAACCATATAAATACGCAAATCCAAAATAAACCAATTCACCACTACGTTATGAATTAAGAAAAATTTATGAAAGAAATTCGAAAACAAAGGCTTCAGTAAGAAAATTTGAAATGAAACACGAGTGTTGTATCAAAAAGAAATTTCAAGTTCATGTTTGATTATTTGACACGATTTACTTGATAAAACAAATATAGTTAGCATTATTATTAAACATAAAAATATAAATCTGCCATAAAGATTACAATCAATTTAAAAGATTTGATAACAGATATAAACTATCAAAAAGCAAGATTATTGTCTGTGGAAGTGCGGAAATGGATGGTGAAACAGAATTCAAATCTTGTTAGAAGTTCGACAATGCAAAAAAACTAGTCAGATTTTTAATGCGGACAACATGATGAACAAACGCTCAAAGCCATATTTAAAGTGGCAGAATGACTCACTATAAGAACTGCATGGATATCGCTAACGGAAAGCTTTAATCGAATTGAGACCTTTGAAGATGACTTAATTTTTTGTATCGCATTTCTAATATTGAGAATAAGTGTGATAAACATAATGTTGTCTACAGAAGCGGCGTTAGAGAAGGGCGCGGTTGGGCGACCGCCCAGGGTACCAGACCTGAAAGTCGCCGAAGGCACCCATTCATTTCTCTCCTCTGCTCCAGTTGCTTATGCATATTGTGACCTGTTGCATTTTCGGAAGCGGTCAGAAACAATACGTTATTATTGATTTATTACCGGTATAATGATCTTTGTAATCCATTTACAAAAGACTTTGACAAAATCTTTAAGGTGTTGAAATTTCTATGGAAGCCACCTAGAGATAGTAAATAGCTGCGTTACTTTTGCAATTATGTATTGCCGCTAAAGGGTACATACGCTGCGTTTTAAATAAAACTGATAAAAGTTTAACAGTAGATGGTTATTAGCAAAACCACCGCCACATTTGCACCAGCATCCACATTTGCACACAGATTAACATGTAAATTCCCATAAGGAGGAAATGAGGGAGATGAATCTCCTCCTGCTCTCTCCCTGTGGAACTTCTTGTGGAATTTTTACCCCAACCATTTTGATTACGTCACACCCGCATTCTTTCCACCCGCGAGATAAATCTTTCCCCACATTTCCACCCACGAGATAAATATTTCTTGTTTGGTATCAATTAATATTAAAATTTACTCAGCTACCCGAATCTCTAAGAATTTTTCAGATTCCATCATCCCCCAGAGAGCTACCCCAATTTTAAGAATTTTTACCGGTAGCGATTTTTGACCGTCCGCATAAACTTTTTTATACATGCAATACATCAAATTAGCCTAGAATTTTATACAGAATTAGAATATGCAAACAGATTTAAAATAGGACCACGCCTTACATAATTACACATATGCCCTCTGCGAGATAAATCTTTCTCCACATTCCCACCCACGAGATAAATGTACCTTGTTTGGTTTCAATTAATATTAGAATTTGCTAAACTACCCGAATCTCTAGGAATTTTTTAGATAGCATCATCCCCCAGAGAGCTACCCCAATTTTAAGATTTTTTGCTGATAGCGATTTCTGACCGTCTTTATAAATTTTTTAGTCATGCAATACATCTTGTTAGTCTAGAATTTTATGTAGAATCCGAATCTGTAAATAGATTTAAAATAGGACCACCCCATACCATTTTACACACACCCTCTAAATTATAACTTTCCTGCAGCTCATATCTAAAAGAAAATCTAAAAACCATTCTTAAAACTTTTTATTACAGACAATTTTTACTAATACAGTTAATATTTTGTAAACCACATTTCTAAATACATATTCACAATTTTTTATTCTTAACCTAGAACTTCTCATATCGGCTTATACTTATTAATATTTATTTCTAAATAGAGCACTTTTTCGAAAGACCAACCGGACTCACATGTTTCAAATTCCTCTGATTTTGTTCTTATGGTTTCGTTTAAGACCTCGTACATATTTTCCAGATTACTAGAAGACGTTATAACCATATTTTTTGTGTTAAAGGATTTCACATCGGACTTCTCCCATTTTGATGTAAACGCCGTAGAGTTCGCAATAGACTTTTACTGCTGTATGTTGTATTCTTTTTTCATTAATTAATCGAATAAATCGCTCTTTCTGCTTCCAAAGAAACTCGGACACTCCATCGTCGACACTGGCGTTCTTTATGCGATAGCTAGCCATACGGTTGTTAAACGCAGTGCTAACCATTTCTACACCATCGTCGCTAGTAGCGGTAACTGATGCATTTTTATGTCTGTTGCTTCTTAAGTGTGCGGCATACGTAGTTTTTTCCATTTCGAAATCGCATACTTTACACATAATTCGTGGTTGTTTCGTACAAGACCCTTTAACAGCTGGCGGAGCTGAACGGCTTAATGACATACCGTGCTGTTTTTCCTTGTGTCGCTGTAAGTTGTCTATTCTCGTAAAAGCGATACCGCAAGACATACAGTTTAAGTAATTTGCTGCCGACGGATGTATAAGCTTAACCCTGGACGATGTTACACTACGACATTTGTTCTGGTGCCGTTTGAGAGCATTCCTCCTGGTAAAGTAGACGTGACAGGGCTCGCATTTAAAAACGTTTGCAGGTACCATTTTAGTACAAAACAAAATCCGCACTAAAGAACTTTAATTAAACTTGTAAGCGAACTAACTTATAACTAAAGAGTTTACTCATGCGTACCTGCTTTATGTACCCTATAGAATGCATACCGAAGGTTTCCGAAGAGGAACTAAATGACGTCATCTTGTGCCAATTCTTGCAGCTCGTCCAATACATTTAGCACCAATGTATGCGCCCGGTTCACTTCGGCCATGCTGCGAATACGGTTAGTAGAAATCCCGGAAAACGTCTTCCATGTTATACGGATCAATAATTGCATCGCGTGCATATTAAAAATCCAAAAGGGTGATAGCACACGCACACAAATTGTGTGCAAGTCGTGCTGTAGAAGATGCAGTGCTACTATAACCAAAAACTTAATAAAAACACTTTAAACCATTACTAAGGAAATACCAACTTGTTGTCTACAGGATACTTACTAATAAAGCAATTTAATTTTAAATAACTTCTACGTCATACTTTAGGAAATGGTGGGCTTGAATATTTTCTAAATGAATCACCAAGCGAAAGTATATGCTTAGCGGTATTAAAATTACCATTAATTTCCCATTTTTGCGACCGTGGTTAATTATAGATTAAAATTTAATTTGTTCACGTTCGAGCTTTCCGTAAAGTAACATATTTTATAGTAACAATGCGCTGTATAATACATGCATACCCCTTCGCCGCGCTACTGCTATTCTTGTAATTGCTAGAAAAAGTCACTCTCCTTTTTTACTGTTAGGACCGATGCAAAGCACCATTTTTTTATACTTTCTATAGCACATCGCGCGCTTTTTCGTCTGATAATTAAATTTTGCTTCTGTAGGCTTTTACACTTTCGCATAGCGATCGGCCGCACGTAATGATTTCTAGAACCGGTAAGTACTCGATATCACCCAAATAGAGAATTAGATGCTCGATGTCTGTCAACTTCCGATTCCCTCGTAAAAGGTAGAAAAAACTCGGTCAATCATCCATCTAACTTAAACTTCGACCCGCTCCTGTTCTGATAATTTCCAAACATTTTTCAAACGACAATGGGCTTCCACACTAACACCTAACGTATCTTTCTTATTATTTGTTAAACAAAAACTACCGGTATCGCCATGCCCGTATGCGGACGTAAGCAGATGTTTGTGGATATGTACGAGAATATGTAGCTATATACACTGATCACTTTAAGCTATTTTATTTAGTCCAAGAAAACTATTATTTTTCTAAACCACAATTAGTAATCGTCTTTATAGGTTTAACATTTCTACCATTACCCAATGGCTGGTGCTACGTACATGGAAACTAATTTCTTATTGGAGAGAATTCTTATTCTTCCACGCACTGTTGCGTAGCTGCATGCCCACCCCTTTTGGGAATATATGCTCGTTATAGGTTGTAGCACCCGCGGTTTTACTTAACTACACTTCGTGAGACCCCTTTAATCTTTTTAATCGTATCTTTCTCGCTTACAATACAGTCGGACTTAGCCCTACTACCAACAAATTCTAATACTGGACCCCCATTAAATTCGTCTTTAAATTTCCCTACAAGTTTTCGTCGACAAGTGTTATATTGTATTTATTATACGCGGGGTAGTCACTCTTTTAAGATAAATATATTTTGCTAGGTATCAACTAACATTAATTTTTTCTAGGGACCCCAAATCTGTAAATAAATTTTAAATAGGACCACCCCATACAAAGTTATGCCTTTTAAAGACCCAAATCGCTAATTTTTGCTCATCTTTATTTAACTCCATCTTTAAAACCTTTTTTTGCTACGCAAGACATATGCCTTAGCCAACCATCTCCCGAGAAATCTAAAACCGATGTGTCCCGCGAACACCACGTGGAGGTAACACGTATACTCTGTCAACCAGGATAGAAGCAGGAAAGATTTGGAAGGTGGGCAAAGAACTTAAAAATTATGGAATTTAAAAACTAATATATACAATAGATTTACAAAATCTATACAAATATAAACAACTATCTTATATCTTTACGCCCCCATGCGTAGATTGTTGTACTATTAGGAATGATATACCTTTTGTCATCTTCGCTCGATAAACTAATTTTATTAATTATCTGCGTGTACAAATCGTGTTTTTACTCCGGATACATACGCCGGCAAGTACTCCACACCAAATAAAGAATTAGATGCTTGGTGACTGTTAACATCCGCTTCCCTCGTGTACTCCCAAACACATCCCAGCCCATGAGCACCCCTGCGCATGCACATCCCTGCCCATGCGCGTGCGCACCCCTGCCCATGCGCACCCCTCTCTGTGTGACTGCTATTTCGGGGTAACGTCACAGCCTTTTGTAAATAAAGAGCAATGTAATACTATTCTAAAATTTTTATTCTGACATTATACATAACAAAATTTCAAAAATGTAATGCCAAGCATGGAGCCATTTAAACTTAATTTTAATACAAAGTTATACACAGTAGACAGTCCTTTCTTTATGTTTGTTTGGAGTGGCTTTAATTTTATCTAATTTTATTCGCAGCTTAAAATTTAAATCGATACCCAAGTCCTCTATCTCCTTTTCTAACCAATAGTTTGATACATAGAGACCGTCTAGGTTTTCGAATTGTAAAATGTACCGAAGTTTGCCTCTATATTTAAAGTCTTTGATTCCATCGACAACCAGATCCATTCCTTCGTGTAATTCTTGCAGCTTGTGACAATCTTTTAATCGCAGCTTTTCCACTATATCCTGCATACGTATCTTGTTAGCTTGATCGACTTCTTCTTGTCGGTATTGGAGGAAATCCTTATTCTCCCACAGACTGTTGCATAGTTACATGTCCACCACTTTTGGGAATATATGGTTGTTATAGGTTGTAAGACCCTCGGTTTTAAATGATCCGAAAGGTTCTGTACTAGGCAAATATACAATGTTTAACGGACCCCCTTTGCGTGTGATGTACGCAAAGATTACGAAACCCGCATTCCTTAGTTCGTCTTTGTTGTCTGCCATTTTGATAAATACGTTTTTAGAATAACCTTTTAAAAAATATACGGATTTAGTACCATCCTTTTCCGCAAGGACGCCTACATAACTAAAAGAGTCTTTTTTACTAACCACAAATGCATACAACTTGTAGAAACCAGATGTATCTAAGTCAGTCCATCGGCACATAAAATAATCTTTTAATTCTTCCTCATTTTCTCTAATAAGATGTTCTTTGTCTAACACATCTTTGTATTGATCACGTATTCTCGCAATGTTTTCCATGTAGTCTAATTTTCGCCTTTTTGCATCCATTTCCTCTAATTCCAGTTGTCTTTTCCTTCCACTTACAGCGTATGGTATACATAATGGGGCAATTTCCTTTAGCGTAAACGGATAGAGTTTACTACCAATATTTACGCGTTGTCGTACAACCTCTGGACGAATGTTAGGCGTATCTATCAATCCCAATTCCGAAATTACTATTTCTTTTGGAATTGTAGAATATGGTGTTGCAGATTGTGTAAAATACGTACTACCTGCTTTAATGTAGCACTTGTGTAAGATTTTTATTTTATTTTGGCTATCTTCGTCTACTATCTCCAAATAATTTACAGGTAAATAGTTAAAACTAAAAGCCGAAAGCACATACTTTATCAATTTTTCCTTTTCCTCTGGTTTTTTGGACAACTTAATTAGCAAGCCCGTCAATTTCTTTGTATTGCCATTCCCCCAATACACGTACTGTAGCAGGTTATTATACACTAAACAGCAGCTATTTTGTAGCTTGTCCGATAGCTTACTCCACATTTTGGCAAGTGGTACCGAGTACATTGGCGCCTTTAGGAAGTATAACTTACTATCTTCCAATAAGGTTAAACAGTCTTTTAAGGGTTTATACACCCGTTCCGCACTGACATAGCTTCCAATTGCACAGTTGTATATTGTCGCTTCCAATCGCGTAATACCATGTTCTTTGGCCAAAGTAGACGCAAATGTTTCCCTTAAACGTACATCTGGACAACGTAAAAAGCTACTATATGATTGCCAAGTTGTTTATTAACACCAGGACTTGTTATCTGACACACAAATTTGTTGTATATCTTAATTCTTGCATTGGTTGTTAGCCATGTTAAACAATCAATCCCTGCAGTTTTATCGTTGTCAACTATAATGTTACACTTTTCTTCGTATTCGCCCTTATAGCAAAAGTTATGGTTTGTAGTTAAATAATTACACATCTCCATCTTGCTAAATATGCCCGCAAAATCTTGGGTTACATAAATGTCAAAAAGATAGAAATAATCCTTTTCGACTTCGTCTAATATATCTGGTAGTTCCTCCAATAAAGTTTCCAACTTAACATCTGCTAGTTCCACTTTGTTTGGAACACATATAGGATTTTGGAATTTTTTATTAATGCATTCGAGGTTTTCTTTTTCGATAATTTCTTTTACTCTCTGACCCATCTTGTTAGTGCTTTCCAGAGAAAACGGAAGCTTAGCTTTAACACCATGCCTAGCGGAAACAAATCGTTCGAACTTTCTTCGTAGATAGCTGTTAAATGCACCACAAATTTCTTTTTTTAGGATAAACATCCTTTTGTTTGCAAATGCTTGTTCGGTGTCAGAAAGGTCGCAAATTTTAACCAACATTATATTGTCACAAAATGGTTCTGTAATTGGCGTGTGTAGTCCGCCAGTGAGCATCTTTTCGCCTTCGACATAACAAATATTACCAATATCTGTCACCAGATTATTGTTGTACATATTTTCTGCCAACAGCCATAATCCAAATCGCTCATTTGTCGGTTTCACTTTATTCCCAAGAAGTTGAGAAACGTTAATCACCTTGGAGACGCTCATGTTTACCGTTCTAGCTACCGTCAAATACTAAATTGAATACGAAAATTTGTTTCCTTATGTATCCTACATAATTATATATGTAGGATATTATATATGTATATATTATATATGTAGGATGTTAGGTTAGGGTGAAATTGCACCATAGGGTGAAATTTCACCCTAACCTAACATCCTACATATATCCGGACATATGTCGATGCGCATCCCTGCCGACCTAGGTCGGATAACAAAACAGTTCCTAAACCAGAGAATGTAAGCGATATGGCGGTGTCCGACATATTCGACTATTTTCGGTAATATACGCCCCCACTCTGTAGGATACATAAGGGAACAAATTTTCGTATTCAATTTAGTATTTGACGGTAGCTAGAACGGTAAAAATGAGCGTCTCCAAGGTGATTAACGTTTCTCAACTTCTTGGGAATAAAGTGAAACCGACAAATGAGCGATTTGGATTATGGCTGTTGGCAGAAAATATGTGTAACAATAATCTGGTGACAGATATTGGTAATATTTGTTATGTCGAAGGCGAAAAGATGCTGACTGGCGGACTACACACGCCAATTACAGAACCATTTTGTGACAATATAATGTTGGTTAAAATTTGCGACCTTTCTGACACCGAACAAGCATCTGCAAACAAAAGGATGTTTATCCTAAAAAAAGAAATTTGTGGTGCATTTAACAGCTATCTACGAAGAAAGTTCGAACGATTTGTTTCCGCTAGGCATAGTGTTAAAGCTAAGCTTCCGTTTTCTCTGGAAAGCACTAACAAGATGGGGCAGAGAGAAAAAGAAATTATCGGAAAGGAAGACCTCGAATGCATTAATAAAAAATTTCAAAATCCTATGTGTTCCATACAAAGTGGAACTAGCAGATGTTAAGTTGGAAACTTTATTGGAGGAACTACCAGATATATTAGACGAAGTCGAAAAAGATTATTTCTATCTTTTTGACATGGATGTAACCCAAGATTTTGCGGGCATATTTAGCAAGATGGAGATGTCCAAAAAGTTTTGCTTCCCTCTTTTACGGCATTTCATCCGTTACAGAACAATTATGTTGACCGTAATTATCCACTTTATTAGTTGCAAATACCGGAAATTAGCCAAGCAGTGAGGTTAATTTTATAAACTAATTGAGATTAATATTAACAAGTTACGAAGTCATTATTAGAATTTTTTGTAGTACGTTTTATCATTTTGGGAAACAAAAATTAACAAACTCGGATATCTTGTTATTAAAAAACTATTGAGCGTATAAACGCTATTTCATTAAAAGTTCTACCTTAAACACATAAAAAGTTATCACCAGATTTCTCTTATTATCTTTCAACGGCATTCTCTTTTGAATAAAGCAACATTGCAATTAAAGGATTAACGTAAACTTGAGTAAATTATGTAAACCGAAGAACATTATGTTATACTGGAAATCATTATTGCTAATTGAAGAACGTTCAGATTAATTCAAGAGAATTATGATTAAATTGAAAAGCGCTATAACAAATTTTTTAGTTTGTTTTAGAAATTAAATCTATGTGGTTACCATTATTAAGAACACTTATTTAAGTGCATGTTGCACTTGAATTAAACGTCTAGGCGTAAGGCGACACGCAAATTGCTGGCTAGAACACTAAACTTCTGCATCGTGTGTCCTTATCAAATGGTCATGCCAGACTGATGGATTGGTACACTGCGCAGAAGTATTTCAAAGTCGCTTGACATTGAGGCATTTATTCAAACAGCCAACGCCTGTTGTTAGCAACCAAACTAGCACTAGAAAATAATCTCTGCATTATGATTGGACTACACGATCCCAATACGAATATTTATTTGAATGACGATATTTACTAGTTTAATTGAATAGACAAAATGATGTATTTAACGAATAACTTTTAAGTGATTTGCAGTCGTCAAAAAAAATCGTTACAATATTAGCTAGTAAAAGAATTTTTTATTTTATTATTTTATGTAAGTACAGAATGTTTTTTATATTATTATTATTGCAATTTTATGCCATTTTATGAAAATAATTTACTAAGAGAATTATTTTCAAAAGAGAACTATTTTAAGAGAATTGAATTTTAAAAGAGAATTTCTAAGCAAGAGAACTAAAAAAACGCATTACATGCGCAAACTAGTACAATTATTACAATTATTAAACAATACAAAACGTAACTGACGCAAGAAAAAATTGAAACAAAACGAAAATGATTTTAGAATACCAAAAATAGAACGTAATTAAATCTACCATTTAGTACCGAAAGCTTATGTATAAAACCCAATTAATTACAGAAAAGATTATTTAAAACTTTCATCGAATTTTTCTATAAATTATATCAGCATTTTACAGTCTATTAATAAATTAAACCATTACAAATTGAAACAAAGCGTGCAAAATTTATAGCGCGATTCTTACATAAATTACAACCATCATTGAATGAAAAATTATTTCAGTACGAACATCTGATATTAGCTATTTTAACATGTAACCAAAAGTATAAAATTTTAGATTGCCTTGTTTTTAACTGAAATTTCAGTATTTTTGTCATTTGAATTTAAGGTAGAATAAGTCTCAATCCTATAATAATTTTCGTAAGGATACTTACCAGAAAGTTTGCAGTCAAAGTTCGAAACACTTTGAATTTTAAATAAATTATCTGTCAAGGATTTTTTTCCAAACAACCTTACAAGCGTGGGAATAGAAGCCAGATAAACTATCGACAAGAAAACAGATTTTAGTTCTGTAAATTTTATTCAAGATTAGGTAAGGAACATTTTGATAATTACGTGAATAGGTACTTGTTAGGAATAATTTTATATTTAAAAGAAACTATGCCGTAAATTCCACTACTTCCGTTGAGCAAGCCAGGCAAAGAAAAATTAGAAGGGATAGTAAGTCCGTAATTTCAAATTTCCCATTTTTTAACCTGACACAGCACATTTAAAGACGTTCCTACGCACAGACGTTGTCATATTATTCGTTCAGCGGCGCTCTAACGTACAGACGTTATCGCAGCACTAATTTACCGAAGACCCAACACGGGGCTCGATTAATTCGTCTGAAAATGTGAGTTTCTTGTCTCGTAGTATTTGTTTTTTGGAGTTTTTTTTTGTAGCATCTGATAGGTTTCCAATATGATTGATAGAATGAAAGAAGTTCGTGAGAGTTTGAAAGCAGAGGGAGTGGAAATTGGTTCTTAGGAAAGCGTTTATATGGAAGAAGGAAAAAAGAAGAATCCAGAGGCCAAAAAAACCAAAATATAGGAGAGACCCAGAATCAAAAATGATGACTCTCTTATTAATTCTAAACCAAAATATGCAGGAACAAAAAGAGAATATAAAGGAAATGAGTGAAAAGAGTAAAAAAGCATGAAAGAACAAAAGTAAAATGTCAAAGAATTGGGTGAAAAATTGAATAAAAATACTCAGGAGTTACAAGCAGAATTTGAAGAGATCATAACAAAATTAGGGAAAAGTTTAAGATTAGAAAGTGAGAAGAATGAAAGGAAATTTAAAAAAATCAATAAGAAACTAACTTTGGACTTAAAAGAAACTAACAAAATCATCGAGGAAAAGAGATTGGAAATTAGATGAAAAGTAGTACTAGAAGATATGGATGACGTCAAAGAGGAAATTCTTCAACTAAAAACGAATCAGAAAGGGAGTGTAAGCAAAACTAATAGGAAAATTAAAACCTTAGATAAAAAATAAATGAAATAGAGGGAAGCTGCCAAGCTGGTTTTAGAACATTTAGAAATGATTTGGAAATCTATAAATCTATAAAAAAAAATCAGAGTGTTTCAAACTTTGACCACACTTTCCTTGTAAATACCCTTTATCATCATTAGGTCTTCAGTCCTGGAACTGGTTAGACACGTCCCCTCATTGTTTCCTACTATGTGCTAACCTACACCTTTCCTTGAAATTTACAGTCTATATGCAATAGTCTGATCTAGGTCTACCTCTACCTCCTTTTTCCTATCTGTGTTTGTAATATGTTCCACACTAGTCCCAAAGGATGCCTTAGAACGTATCCTGCCCCGCTATTTCTCTTATTTTTTTCACAGATATCTTTATTGCCCTACTATTTCTATAACCTCTTTGTTATTGATTTTGTCTGTCCATGGTATCATCCTCATACATCTAAAGCACAACTTTTCAAAAGGCTTCTACTATTTTTCTGTCTGCTTTTCCTACTGCCCCTATTTCATAGACATACTGTGCTGTGCTTCGCACATATGCTTTCAACAAGTTTGTCCTTGTTTCTGTTTGTTGTCTTCGAAGATAGCCGTTGTTTTTTGTTGTTAAATGCAGTTCGGTTCCCTTCTATTGTTTATAAATATATACCCTATTTCCCGGATATTCAGTAGCATATGAAGGGGGTAAAGCAGCCTGCAGCTACCAAGATACCCCAACACTTGAATATTTGCTGAATTATTAGTTTTCCAATACATCCTTTCGCATAATCAACATTAGTTGAAAATATTTCAAAACCAACACCTGTAGTTTATAATAATCATCATATTTAAGTGCAATTATTTTTTTCGTTAATAGGTTTTCCATCTTGAAACTGGTTGGACGCGTACCTTCACTTATTTCTATTCTGAGCTAACCTACACCGTTCCCTGATACTCCCACAGCCTACATACAGCTCGGTTCACCTTCTGTTGTGTCCTGATTATGCCTTATTTCACCAAGATTCGGTGGTATGTGAAGGGGTTAAGCAGCCTGTGACTGCCAAGGATCCCCCAACACTTAGACATTTGCTGAATTAATAGTTTTCCAGTAAATCCTTTTGCACGATTAATATTAGTTGAGAGTATTGCAAAACCAATACCTGTAGTTGCTTATAATAATCATCAGGCTTAAATACATTTTTTTTTTGTCATTAGGTTTTCCATTTTCAAATTGGTTGGATGCGTATCTTCATTGATTTCTATTCTGAGCAAGCCTGCACATTTTCCTGAAATTCACACAACCTACATCTATCACTATCTGTGTGCAATAGTCTAATACCCTTACAAAACAAAACAAAAATTATATGATTAATACTTATTCTAACTTAAATTAAATGACAAAATTCAAATATCAGTCACAAAAAATATAAATCTAAAAGTAATACTAGCAAAATCCAAAAAAGCGCTCCTCCAAATCGCATTTAGCAGTATTAAATATGTTCTACTCTTGATTTTATTATAAATTGACATTCAAATCCCAGTTTACAAAATCATGCATGAAATCTCCATTTAGAAACTAATGTGCATCCCCGGCTTAATTAATTAAGTTAATTTTTAAATAGCTTTTTATCTTGAAGAATTTTCCATGTTCATTGCATTTAATAACTTCTATATTTATATACACGTTACGTTTAATTTTATCATCAACGTTACATTTTATTTATTAATTACGATATGCATATTGCATACTCAAAATATCATCCTCGCAAAGCAACAAGCTCGCGACTTAATCAAAGTAACATTTTCACTATCGAATTCATGAATGAATCTCTTTAATAAAAGTTCCCGTTTATATACAAATATTATCTCTTTTCTAGTACGTTCCAGCTCTATACGGAACGTAGTACACCGTAACGATGCAAAAATTATGGGAATTTCTCACTAGCATCAAATCGTCGCGTTTTATTACCTTGTTAGTGTTCATTTATGTGCGCTGTCCAGTCTTTCTCTAATATATATAAGGTTACTGATCTAATTGCATCTCTCCTACAGTGATTGCGATAGTTAATAAATTTTTTTATCAATTTTATGGGTTCTTTTTATGTTCATGCGACTTCTTGGAAAAAACGTTTGTTCATTAATTAGGTATTTACGTAGTTCTAAGTACAGATTACGCATTTTCTATATAACTCTCGAAATTTCGAGAACATGTTTTATTAAAAATTGAATTCATGTTATGCAGAGTCAATTCGGCTAACTATTTTAAAGCTTTAATTACATTTTTACGCAAATGATTTGCATTTATATAATTGTAGTAAAAGATTGATTTTTCTCTCCATAATTTTGAGAACTAAACCAAAACACTGTAAATTAGTACTGCCCTAGTTAATATGCAAATCACACATTAAATATTCTGCATGTTTTAAAAGATACTGCTATATCCTTTATACAAACAGTTAGCATCATCTGGTCAAAATGTCATAAACTAACACTACAATAGCCAGTTTTTAAATCGTTGTAAAGTGTCACCATAAAGTAACGCTAGGACTTTAAATAGTGATAACTACAGCCAGGGGGATATTAGTGAAAAAATGAGTTAAATCAAGCAAGCTAAGA
The DNA here is from genome assembly GCA_036346225.1 of Platerodrilus igneus. Classification (NCBI taxonomy): domain Eukaryota; kingdom Metazoa; phylum Arthropoda; class Insecta; order Coleoptera; family Lycidae; genus Platerodrilus; species Platerodrilus igneus. The sequence goes on along the minus strand of JARFIW010001395.1, from coordinate 104,472 downwards.
ATACAATTCCCTGACAGGTGGAAATTTTTTAATTGTTTAACAAAATTGAAGCTGTCCTTACGTTACGTTAAATCCCCGCTATTGTGATCCGATATTTTGGAACGCCAAAAAGTAAGAAGACTTGCTCTTCCAGGATTTTAGCATTGGATTGAGCAGTGGCCTTGCACAAAGGAAAAAAAAAGAAATTTAGTAAAATAGTCAGCCACTACACAGATATAAGACTAACCCTTGGTCGAGCGTGAAAGAATACATATAATATCACAGGATATGAGCTGCCAAGGATAGGATGGTTTGGCTCTAGGAGCAAAGAAGTCAGGAGGATTTAACTGTTCAACTTTGTGAGCAGCACAAACAGGACAACATCGGATGTAACAAGCGATGTCGGCTTGAAGACTAGAACAATAGTAGGTCTGGAGCAGACGAGCGGAAATTTTAGTCACGCCACAGTGACCATAAGTATGCAGATCGTAGTGAAAAAAAAAATCAAACGATTGCGCTGCTATAAGGCACAACGATTTTTCAATCGTTCTGGAAATTGGCAGCGATATAAGTTTTGTGGTGACGGAAAAGGATATGGTTCGCCACAGACCAGGAAGGATAGTATCTAGGAGAACGGGAGATTTTTTTAGAGCATACTATTATACTAGGGATCAAGAGTAGGAAAGGTAACGTCAAGGGAAGTAATGGCAAAAATAGGAATAAATTCAAGTAACGGAACGGATCATGAAAGGGTATCAGGGGCGACATGGTCTTTACTTGTATGGTGGAGAATAGTGATATCACATAATTGAAGCCTAATGAACCAGCGTGCTAATCGACCAGTTGGACTGTGAAGATTATTGAGCCAGACTAGAGAATGGTGATCGGTGATGACCGTAAAATGACTACCTTCAATGCAAGGCCGAAATTTTTCGATGGCCCAAAGAGCGGCTACATATCTCTTCTCGGTTACATTATAGTGACGTTCGGCTTTCTTCAGAGAGCAGCTAATATAGCTAATAACTTTTTGCTGAGTCCCATCCTGTTCAATTAAAACGGCGCCGCGTCCAAAATTAGAGGCGTCGGTTTGAATAGTAAAAGGTAGCAAAAAAGTGGGCCGACTAAGAATCGGGGAAAAAACTAAGTGTTTCTTAGGTTGTTCGAAAGAGTTTTGGCATTCGTTGGATCAGTAGATTTTTGCATTCTCCCTACTAAGCGCAGTAATCGGAGCAATAAACGAAGAAAAGTTAGGTATGAAGCAACGATACCAACTAGCCATTTTGACGATGCGTTGAACCTCAGTAACAGTAGTAAGAAGACATAGGCTGAGCATAGCAGAAACTTTTTCCGAATCGACATGAAGACTTTGGCGTTTCACAACGTATCGCAGGTATTCTAGTTCAGAATGACAAAAATTGCATTTATCTTTACTAAGAGTAAAACCAGCAGAATTTGAACGAAAAATATTTTCTGTAGTACTTTTAAGTGCTTTTCGACAGTAGGAGTAGCAAGTATGATATCATCGAAATATGCAAAGCAATACTGTTCAAAGTCGGCTCCCAGCACACGATCGATAAGAAGCTGAAACGTAGCAGGAGCGCCCTGAAGTCTATAAAGCATTCTAGTAAATTGAAACAAACCTCGACCTGGTACCGTGAAAACGGTAACGGGTTTCGAAACAGCAAAAACAGGAATTTGTCAGTAGTCTGAATGGATGTCTAAGCTAGTAAGCAATTTTGCATGGCGTAGATGGTTTAAAATCGTGGACATATAAGAAAGAGGATAAGCAATAAGTACAATCTTTCTTGGGCACCATAACAATAGAGCTTGACCAAGCACTAGTAGATGGTCCACCACATTATATTTTAACATATCATCCAGCTCTTTGTTGGCATAACTCCATAACACCGGCGAAAGCAGGTAATAACGTTGTTTGATCGACTCGGCAGTTTTAATCTAATGTTCAATTAAACTCGTACAACCTAAGGGAGTAGATTCATCAGAAGAAAAGCCTGATCAATTACTTTAAATAATTCCGACCGTTGAGTAGCATTAAGATTGTCAAAAGTATTAATGGAGTCAATAGACAGATCACCAGTAGTACCAAAAGACCATTGTCCAGTACGCAATTCAGTCACGACACCCATGGCTTTCCAAAAATCAATAAAAAGTCTCAGTGTCAGTGCTACAAAAAGAGCAACTAAAGCATCCATTAAAACGCGTTTTGATTCTACATAGATGGGTAAGCGCAAGAATTCGCAAGACTGACCGTTAGCGACTGTACAATTGTGGGTTCCAGATGGATTAAGAGCTAAAGAAAGAGTTGATGAAGTTTTCCATCCAAGTCACCAATAATTATGCAGGAACCATTAGAATCTAACAATCCTTTAATTTAATTCCAAAAACACTAACAGTAAGATAAGGTCTTTTAACGTCTTGTAAACATGAGCTGCAATGGGATTAGGAATGGACACGAACCGAACAGGTTCGAGGTTCGGTTCGATTTTTCGAACCGAACCGAACCGAACCGGACATTTTATTTTCGAACCGAACCGGCAAATTTTTCGAACCGAACCGAACCTAGCTCAAGGTTCGGTCCGGTTCGGTGCGAAAGGTTCGATTTTTTAAATAAAAATTTAGTTTAAAAATTTAATTTTCACTAAAAACATGTTAATCTTAATTTCTCCCAAACGCACATTTTAAAAATTTCTAGTAGCAAGCATATAAGAATTAGAACGATTTTCTAATGTACATGGTCATTGAGTTTTAAGGCAATAGGTAAATAATCTAATAGGTATTAGTGATACATATCTAATAAATTTTGTCATCAAACCACGTTTGTAGATCAAAAAATTCTAGATTAGTTCGATTTGTTTAATGCTCCTTATTTCAAATTGTTGTTTGTTTATAACTAGTATTAGATATTGGAGAAACTCGAAATAATTTTGAAAATTTGATTTTAAAAACAAGTTTATTTTATTTAATGAACAGAAGTTGTGTTGAAAACCATCTTAAACATATACCAGCCGAGGTCCCGGTCTAGAGACTACAGAAGTTTTCAGAATAAACGAAACAATTTAATTTTTAATTAAGTATGTATTACTAATACATCATTTTGAATTTTTTACTTTTATATGAAAACCAGCTCTCTATTAATATTAAAAAATGTGACCTTGTAGCAAAAACTAATCTCCTTTTCTTTTGTACATAATCGCTCAACAAATGGTGTTACAAAACGCATGGTACGATAATATTTACGGTTTATTTATTGTGGCCATTACCAACGTCCTTATAAGTAGCCGATACTCCAAAAGAATGACCCCAAACTTTCTCTCACGACCAAGGGTTGAAGTTTATGACTCATAGGGGCATAAACTTTTCAATCAATGCCGACATAAAATAACACACTATAATGCAAATAATAAGCAAACATAATGCCCGTGCCATAAATACTGTTATATTTTATTATGAAAAACGTAAACACTGTTTGAGGTAGATTTACGATTCTTTCCGAGAACCATCTGATATTGTCTTTTAAAAAAAATAATAATAAAGATAAACTGACAAACAGCTTTTTGTTTGTACTGTATAAAAAATCAGCAACACCTTATTTATTGTCTTGATACTTTTTTTATACTAACTAAAACTAAAATAAAAGTAATCGCAAAGATAGTGTGATATCGTTCTTTCACGGTAAAATGACATTAGTAAAATTCATCAATTATTAACACATACTAAATTTTAGAGGTGGTTTTCACTACTAACCTAATTGTAATTACGCTTTGTTAAAGAGAGTACGTATTAAAAAATCAAACTTGGACAAATAGTATTAATATGATTTATGCTACTAAAATCTAAAACATATTAATGTTGGGTTTATTTGAAAATAGCAGCTACTAAATATAAAAACTACATTAAACGTTTAAATTGTTGTAGTTGAACGTACTAGTTGTTTAAAATATCAAAATGTCGAACCGGTTCGGTTCGGTTCGGTTCGAGGTTCGGTTCGTTTTTTTCGAACCGAACCGAACCGAACCGGAATATATTTTCTCGAACCGAACCGGACTAAAAAGTTTTCGAACCGAACCGAACCTAGCGCAAGGTTCGGTTCGGTTCGGTTCGAATCCATCACTAAATGGGATTTGTTTCCTTGCCAACAGCAGATACACAAACAGGAGCAGACAAAATCTTCACAGCAACTGCAACAAACACCATCGATCCGGGTTCACTAACTCTATCGTGTCAGATGACGAAAATTCCTTTGGCAGAATCATTTCGGGCGCAGTAACAAGCTTTTTAGTGGTTACGGTAGAGGTCCAAACGGGCGTGACTATGGACAGATCAGACTTCCGAAGAGCTAAAAGAAAACTCCGCTAGTATGAATCAATGCTCCAGGAATTACCAATGCATCCAGAAAGATCTCCTTGTTCATGAAACCGCAAAATGGGTGCATTGCCCCTGAAGACAAGAACGGTGTAAACCCTGTAGAGGGTGTGTATTTCACCGCCAAGAGCAGGATTGAAAATTAATGAAATTCCGGGCCACGAAAAGATAAGCAATCCCCATATTTTATTAACATGTGTTACCAAAACACTTTCAAATGTCATTGTTAGATAACCAAACCGGCAAATCTGACTACAATTGCGCTTATTAAGTACTTTTAAAAGAATCTTATGTTATTCAAACTCGTATTCATGTTTAACAAGTTGAAAATGCAAGGCATTGTCGCAACGAACTTCCAAATGTAGACTTACTTTAAAACAAATTAAAGAAATTAAAATTATTATGTTGTAATAATTTTAAGTATTCAGATAAAAACAAAAATTTATAAACAACAAAAGAGACATTTTAATATATTTTATTTTATTGAATAAATAATTTAAAAGCTATATATTAGTTCTCATCAATAAGATAAGAAATTATTTTTTTTTATATGAATCTAATTATTTTCGGTAATCAAAATTTAAGTTTAAACAATGTCTATAATATTGGAATAATTGGCATGAAATGCCATAAATTGTTCAAATATGTGTCGCATAATGATTTTAAACTTATTTAAAATTTTAATTATCCCTGTGGATTTTCCCGGGGGCTCGGCGTCCCCGTGGCCCGATTTTAACTGACATCAAAACTTAAGCTCTGGACACCGAGCTGAATCGATTGATGTATCACACATTGATGTCCTACCATTAAAAAGGCCTCGGACACACAGACAGACAGACACACAGACAAATAGATTTCATAAACGAACGAAGTTCGTTGAAAATAGAAGGAATGCATTCTTTGAAAATCATAAAATGTAGATAATCCAATATATTTGCTTGAATAATATTTCTGAGAGCCACGTTTTTGATAAATAAACTGTTGTTCTATAACAAGAGCAATGACTATATTCACAAGCTAATAGTTGTATAAATTAAAACATACAGGATGTGGAAAAAGCATTTATTTTCAGCGCGGGAGTATTTATAAGAAACCTTAAAATAAACAAAAACCATTCGGCAGGGTATAATTGAACGTAACAATCTAGACAAAAAGTTTACTGATAGTATTGGAGGTATAGTTTATAAAGCTGATTCCATATCTTCATCCCTTACTGGACGCCCATTCTGGTAGTAGAGGTAGTAGAAGAAGATTGTTATTAGTATTTAAGCACATTAACATTAATTATCTTCTAGTGCTGTACACAAACGCGACAACGATATCGGGCACGAGAGCATTGGTCAAACATCGTTTCTGTATATAATTGGGTTCAGGAAAATGGTTTAACTTTGTGGATCTAACCCACATGGATATTTATTCCGAATTCATATTTTGAAAGAATCATTTCTCCTCTATAGCGTCTTGTCGAATGCTTGTTTTAAACCTTCTGATTTAGTGAGATCTACGTTTAAATTAATGGTATTTCTGCCGGGTACTAGGTTGTATGATAAACATCATCGGCTAGTATCATCAATTGGATATATATATATATATATATATATATATATATATATATATAGCGCCATCAGTTGGCTAGAACTATAGCACTAAGGCTGAAACTGTACAGAAGTTGATTCGAAACTATACTGTGTTCTATAGATGGCTATCACAAATACGTTCTGCCTTTGGGATTTTAACAATGTACATGCATATTTAATGCAATAAGCAACATTATTTCCCGTGGCGGCGTCCAATTCTTGCCTTTAAGGCACACAAAATATATAAAAAAGCAAAACTATCTCTGCAATCTGCAGTTACAATTAAACCAATTACATGAGATGTATCTGTAAATACACATTGTATTTACCTATACAAATCGAACTGGTATTTGCATAGCCATTACAAAACAATTACTTGATCATTTTGCAGGGGAAAAAACATCCATTGACCAGGTTTCGACCTCTTGGGTCTCGTCAGAATGGACTAGTCTTAACCCTATCAAAATATCAAGAAACCTCAAAGTATATGCACGAAGAAACCTCTGTACGTTGGCGAAAGGAAGATAGAGCGCCATCAGTTGGCTAGAACTAGCACTAAGGCTGAAACTGTACAGAAGTTGATTCGAAACTATACTGTGTTCTATAGATGGCTATCACAAATACGTTCTGCCTTTGGGATTTTAACAATGTACATGCATATTTAATGCAATAAGCAACATTATTTCCCGTGGCGGCGTCCAATTCTTGCCTTTAAGGCACACAAAATATATATAAAAGCAAAACTTTCTCTGCAATCTGCAGTTACAATTAAACCAATTACATGAGATGTATCTGTAAATACACATTGTATTTACCTATACAAATCGAACTGGTATTTGCATAGCCATTACAAAACAATTACTTGATCATTTTGCAGGGAAAAAAACATCCATTGACCAGGTTTCGACCTCTTGGGTCTCGTCAGAATGGACTAGTCTTAACCCTAACAAAATATCAAGAAACCTCAAAGTATAGGCACGAAGAAACCTCTGTACGTTGGCGAAAGGAAGCCGCCACGAGAAATAATGTTGCTTATTGCATTAAATATGCATGTACATTGTTAAAATCCCAAAGGCAGAACGTATTTGTGATAGCCATCTATAGAACACAGTATAGTTTCGAATCAACTTCTGTACAGTTTCAGCCTTAGTGCTAGTTCTAGCCAACTGATGGCGCTCTATCTTCCTTTCGCCAACGTACAGAGGTTTCTTCGTGCCTATACTTTGAGGTTTCTTGATATTTTGATAGGGTTAAGACTAGTCCATTCTGACGAGACCCAAGAGGTCGAAACCTGGTCAATGGATGTTTTTTTCCCTGCAAAATGTACAAGTAATTGTTTTGTAATGGCTATGCAAATCAGTTCGATTTGTATAGGTAAATACAATGTGTATTTACAGATACATCTCATGTAATTGGTTTAATTGTAACTGCAGATTGCAGAGAAAGTTTTGCTTTTTTATATATTTTGTGTGCCTTAAAGGCAAGAATTGGACGCCGCCACGGGAAATAATGTTGCTTATTGCATTAAATATGCATGTACATTGTTAAAATCCCAAAGGCAGAACGTATTTGTGATAGCCATCTATAGAACACAGTATAGTTTCGAATCAACTTCTGTACAGTTTCAGCCTTAGTGCTAGTTCTAGCCAACTGATGGCGCTCTATCTTCCTTTCGCCAACGTACAGAGGTTTCTTCGTGCCTATACTTTGAGGTTTCTTGATATGTTGATAGGGTTAAGACTAGTCCATTCTGACGAGACCCAAGAGGTCGAAACCTGGTCAATGGATGTTTTTTCCCCTGCAAAATGATCAAGTAATTGTTTTGTAATGGCTATGCAAATACCAGTTCGATTTGTATAGATAAATACAATGTGTATTTACAGATACATCTCATGTAATTGGTTTAATTGTAACTGCAGATTGCAGAGAAAGTTTTGCTTTTATATATATATATATATATATATATATATAAATTTAATATATATATATATATATATATATATATATATAAATATATATATATATTGCTGTAATAAGGGGTAGTTTAGGGGTGTATTGAGTAGCAAGCGTCGTGTAGTAACAATATATAGCACTGGGAATCAGCAAACTACATGTATTTAGCAGAAAAATAAGTAATTCGTACATTGTGTCAATAGCAAGCATTTAACACCCTGTATATAGACCGTAATTAACTTTAAACGATGCAAGTAATCATATCTTTCAACAATAGAACGCGTATTCAGCAGAGAAATAATCGTACATGTAATTAAACATACATTGAGAAGTGTTCTACAAGTTATAAAATAAAATACGCAGAAGATAAGGAGAAAACCTAATAAATCTTCATGCAATTACGCTGGAACCATAAGCGCTTTGATAAGAAAACGTATTTTCAAAGATCAGTTTAAATAAATACATGAACAAAAACAGCACTAGAGTTACATCATATATTTTTGTACAATTATCCAAAAGCATTATCTATACAAAACAACAGACGTAAGTTAAAAGTCTGGTCGCGATAACAAATAATAAAGCAAGCAAAGATCGTACATAAACAACCATGACATGAAAATCCGAAATAATTTCTTCAGAAAACAGCTTGAAATATTAAAGACAACCAAACCTGGTTGGTCGCGACAATCTGCAAAACTGCTTGGAAACCCAACCCAAAGGTAATGGGAAAAGGCTATTTAACACCCACCGGTGACAAGACAGCTCAGTTTCCACTCAAAGCAGGTTGAACCCACATCGTTTTTAACCAGAAATCTACGCGTCAAATAAATAAAGTTTGTAATATAGTGAAAATAGTGCTGCATAAAAATTGCGTTAAGAATATATGAAAAGCTTTTGCCGTTTTTTTCAGAAAACGTGAGTAGAAATTGGTTAATTAATTTAAATTAAATATTTTATAATGATATAGGGCTTCTAAGTTGGGTCAAAAAGAAATTCTAATTGTAATCCATGGTCCTAAGGAGACAATTCTAATCGGCGTCTGGACTATTTCTGGTTCACTTATAAAACAATTCTAATTTTAATTCTGGTATAATTACGGGACAATTCTAATACGCTGCTAATTTATGAGACGAAGTCTGGAATTTCAAGTGGTAGTTAAGGGAAGAAATTCAAAGCATAGACAGAGAAATATAGAACAAAGCACGAGGTAATTTTTGGAAAGCAAGGGGTAACTGTACTTAAATATTGGTTCAACAAATCAGAGCATTGGTATTCGATTGAAGACAACAAGGGGGTGTTGATCTGCAACACGAAACAAAGCAGGTCAGATCTATTTAATTTTAAGGAATCTTTTCTATTTAAATTTTAATACTGAATTTATTCAATTTATCCAAAACTTATAAAGAGTCAACAAGGAACATTGCATACGTTTAAACTTACGTAATAAATCATAAAGAGGTCTCAAACGTTCCAGATTTTTTTGTAAAGATGTTGTTTTTGGTGACTTCATATTTAATTAAAAGTATATAAATTTTGGGATAAATAATCCATATGATATTAATTCATTGAAGGGGGTATTTAGAAAATTAAAAAATTTTAAATATTATTTCCTTTCGTTATGTGAATGTGGATTGAGTTCATTTTATCAATTCAAACAGGCAATTACAAAGGAGTGAAAAAAGAAAATTGATCATCGTAACGTCGTGCACACTGTGTAGATTAAAAAAAGCTAGCCGTATATATATATATATATATATATATATATATATATATATATATATATTGCCGTGGAACTCTCGGGTTCTCAGTAGTTTCGAAAATTAATTTATACAAAAATCGAAAATTTCACCAAAAATAAAAAAATTCAAAAAAAATAATTTCTTACCCAGATTCCTCTCTTCCTCGGTTGAATTGCTTTCTTCAACTGCTTCCGGCTAGCTCAGTTGGACCTCCTCTGGGATACCTAGATTCACTATTATGCTTTGCATCGTTCACGCACACTCTCAATAAAACCACAAAATACAACAATCATACAATCTTTTATTTATCACTATTTACAAATAAAATTCAATATTATCCACATTTCAGTGATCAAATTACACCTTAATAAATCTTATTTTGTAATGTCTTGTATTTTAATTTAAATTATCCAACACATAGAATGTACCCGGAGTAAATGGGCCCTGAATAATATCTTATTTCTCATTCTTTCTTTATAATTTATTTTAAATCTATGTAAACTCTGGAGTATGGTGAGCTCATGATAACCCAGTTAATTATGAATAATGTATGCCTTTATACTTCGCATACTCTTACAAAAAACAAAAAAACAAACCCACGTACTCTTTACAAAATTTAACTTCCTGATGCAACGTTAATAAGCTATATATACACCTTCAGATTTCTATTTAAATACCATAATAAAGTTAGTTATACGTATTATGTTCAATACGCAAAATAATGCACAATACCTTCAAAATTCACTCTCATACGTCACCCAATATTCATAGTTTCATAGTTTATAACAACACAATTTTAAAGCGTTACCTGGAATTTCTAGAAGATCTCTGCTTCGTTGACGCTGCCGTATATTTGCTTCATTCTGCTCTAGCTATTAGTAGAAGAACCCCATTTAAGTTGAGCTGCTTGCGCTGCCTTCACGGTGTATCCAATTTCCAAATCCAAATTAATTATACTTCTTTCATAATTATTTAATTTAATCCACGTTACATAACGTCACTACACGAGCTTGTTAAAAAAATATATGTGACACCTCAATAAATTTCAAACTCGGCACAATTCGCGTACAAATTATGAGGCTAACACCGTGCTATATAATTTAAAATAATTTTTTATACTTACAAGCGCGTGGTATCTTTCGTACGTAGTCTGAAGCGATCAAAATACTAAGGGCTTTTATTATATTTTGAAAAAGTATTTATACAATTTCCGATGCCACCTCTTGGCCGCATTTCACGCGAAGTCCTTCATTTACAATAACACGTTCTTAAAATTTTGATTTAACCGATTTCTAAATCCTCGAAATTCAGCGCGTCGTTATATTTTCTGAAAATTAATATTCAATATTCCCGTGTTTTGTCTGATGTGCGACTAACGATATCGACCAATAGTCTATGCGTTGACGTTTTACAAATCCCGCCTATACTAACGCTTTCCCTTGCTTATGCATTTCTAGGTCTGTTTCTAACCTTGTTTGAGTGGTAGAAATCGATATTCCTGACCATCTGCTATCTAACCCACGTGGACGTGCTTTAAATAACCCCTTATTAGTGTTTAATGCGAAAACATCCGACCGTTTACCCGATATTCTTTGAAACTTGTTTATTATCTATAAAAATAAGTGAAACTTGACATTTAGAAACCTGCAGGTGTTTAATTTTAACGAACGTTTTATCACAACATTTCTAGGAGCTTCTTATCATCGTATTTCAACCCAACCGATATATTTGTTTGTTAGCAACGCGTTTCACCTTGAATTAATGATTTTTACACGCTTTTATGCATATTATACGTAAATAACCGTTCAATTAAACTCAATTAAATTAATAAATTAATTGAATTGGCTTCTAACATTTTTTTTCTTTACGAACCTAACTAAATTTTATTCATTATTTGTAAAATTTTGTTAATACCTGTTACTTAAAAATGACCTAACTGGAATAAATTTCGCACGTAAATTCTGGTTGTTTCCTTTATACGGAGTGTTTTGAAATTACTTTGTTTATACGTAGATTTAGCCCTTTAAAACTACTACATAATCCCCCTATTTCAATTCTAAGAAAAACTATTTCTGGTTTTTCTGAATTTAAATACCTACACTCTAATTTAATCTTACTTACTATTTCTATACACCTATCTACTCACCTAACACTACCTATACCTATTTATCCAACCTATCACTACTTATCTACCTATTTCTATCTATTACTACCCTTACCTCTACTTATTTCTATCTATCTACACCTATCTTTACGTCTAATTACCTATTACACCTATCACTATCTTTTACCTAACTATTTTTATCTATTATTAACTTTTTACTCTCTTATTTCATTGTATTTTCTTCTTTTATTTCACCCTTTAGTCCTTTATCGACTCTTTACGTACATCTTTTTGTACTTTTCCTTTTATCTTCCCTTTTCATATCTCTTAACCCTACCTATTATCACTATCTATCTTATCCTACCTATACATACCTAATTCTACATCTATATCTAACTATCTCCCATATTTATCCTATATCTAGTTTTATTTTCTATAACTACTTACTTCTAATCTTCTATATGCACCTATTTCTATCCCTATCTATTTAAATTTTACTCTATTATACACCTATCTCTACTTTTCTATATACACCTATCCATATCTATCCTATTTCTACTTCTACGTTCCTATATACCTATTTCTATCTCTAACTATTCTACTTCTACACTAAAATTCACCTATCTCTATCCCTTTGTCATTAATCTGCATTTCTTATGTTAATCTGACTCTTTTCTTGATCCTCCAAGTCTTTCTTCTAACTATCCTAATACTCTTCATCCATATTTCTCCTCCTTTTATTTCTATACTTATCATCCCTATTACTTCACATAAAATAAACTTATCCCTATTATCCTGACTCTTAAATATTTCTTCTTCAGTACCTACACTTGTCTGCTTCTCATTTATCATACTTTCCTTTTCTGTGGACAAACCAAACGATACTACTTCAACATCTCTATCTTTCCCCTCTATACGAAACTTTTCAGACCCTTTATGTACAATATTCAATTCACAAAAATCTTTCAAATTCAAATTCGAATTGCCAAAATTACCTTTGCCCCTTAACTCATTTATGCCTATTTTTACCTCTTGTGTGTCACATAATGCTGTCTTTACTTCTAACCTTTTTAATTCTGACTCGTTATTCACTATTAATGCTGCGCTTGACTCTACCTCTATTTGTTCAGCTTCTTCTTTTACTATCAATTGTACCTCTTCTAACTTTTCCTCACTATATTCACCTGAGTCGATTTCTCTCACTTCTTCATCATCTCCCTCTATACTATTAATACATAACACCATGTCATCTTCTGTGACATCATAACTTGCCTTCCAGGGCAATATCCTATCCCCAATCCTAACTATTTTCCTCTCCATATCTATTATAACCCCTAACTTCATCATGCAATCGACCCCTAATATCCCTTTAAACTTTAACCCAGGTACAATTATAAATTCTTGTTCACAGCTTACTGAACCTAACTCTACTTTCAAAATAACCACGCTATTCACAACAGCAAATCGTTTTTTATTCGGCGCAGCCAGGTGACTTCTTTTTATTGGCATTATCCTGTCACATATTTTATCTTTAATTTCATTGACGAATTCCTCCGATACCAAACTCGCCTCAGCTCCTGAATCTAATAATACTCCTAAATTTTTCTCCAAAATTTTAATTTCAATTATGGGCAAACAAAATTTTTCTACTATTTCTGGCCCAATTTCTTCCTCTATTTTCAAAAATTTCCTAGGATGTTCATATTTGTACACAGTGATGTCTAGTGGTTTGTCCTTCTTTAAAAATCCTGTCCTGTTCTGTTTTCCCTACTCGGTCCTGGTCTAGCTGTTACTTCCGCGTATGTCCTAGGTGTTTCCACTCGTTCCGTGTTTGTATTTGAAGTCCGCCGTATGTCCGGTGAACTGTTCTGTCTTGTAGGTCCCGGTCTCGGTGCAGGACCCCTACCTACACTGTTGCTTCTATAAAAGGTCCTTCGCGGTTCCCAATTCTGTCGCTGGTATGCATAATTATTCCCCCGTCTAGCGTAGTTGTCCCTTCTGTTGTCGAACCTAATTGTGTTCACCTGCCGTTCTCTTGGTTCCCGAGGCCGTCCACTGTTTACGTCATCGTACCTCTGCAGGTACTCCAGAAACATCTCTCTGTCCACAATGTTTTGTAGTGCTACGTGCTGTCTCACTTCAACCTCGAAATGTCTCGACAAGTATTTTATAATCTGTCGGTCCGTCAGTGGTGGGTTCAGTTGTTTCGCTATGCTATACTTTCGTATAGCATATTGCTCCCTACTTCCTAAAACTTCTCCTTTAAATTTCCCCGTGATTAAGTCGTCTCGTACCTGGTCTTGTCTGTGGTCACTCCAATAATGTTTCAAAAATCTGTCCTCAAAATCAGTGTAGGTGTCAATTTCCTGTCCTATTAAATTATACCAAGCTTCAGCATGATCTTTTAGTAAAGCTTTTACAACATTTAACTTTGCCTGTTCATCGTATAACTTATTTATTAAACCTCTAACGTTATTAATAAATATCCGAGGGTTAACCCTACTATCCCCATAAAATTTCATCTGCTGCTCTAAGGACACATTACCTGTTACAAACCTTGGACCATCCCCCATTAAAGTCACTACATTGTGCTTAATCCTGGTTACTTCTCTCTCAATCCGACCTAACTGATCCTTACACGAGTCCGTTACCTCCGTCATTTTTGCATTAATCTCGTCCTCACAGAAAATCCTTACATCAGTCCTTAATTGTCCCATTTCCAAATTTAAACCTCTAATATCCCGCTCATTTTTATCTACCCTATTTTCAACTTCCCCCCTTTTTATCGCCAAGCTATTTTTAAATTCTGAAAGTTCTTTCGTCGAATTGTCAATTTTCTGACTAATTTGCTCAAATTTTTTATTCGACTCTGCACTCATCTGATCAAATTTTCTATTTGATTCTTCATTCATCCTTTCTAGCATTCTCAAAATTAATTCATTACCAGCTTCTCCTGGTTCTGTCCTCGACTGATCCCTACTACTTCCAGCTTCCTCCATCTTCGAATTTTTATTACACAAGGCACTATCGTCACTTCCAATTTCCACTCCTTGACTCCTTAACCACTCTTTTCTCTGCATACGTTGAAATCACACCCACACACACTCACAATATTCTTAAATTTATACAAAACACAAACCCTCTCTCTCAGATCGCCAGTTTCCTGGAATAAAATTACTAAAATTCTATCTGGACTTCGAGCCTCACTTTTGGGTCGCCATAATTTTGCCGTGGAACTCTCCGGTTCTCAGTAGTTTCGAAAATTAATTTATACAAAAATCGAAAATTTCACCAAAAACTAAAAAAATTCAAAAAAAATAATTTCTTACCCAGATTCCTCTCTTCCTCGGTTGAATTTCTTTCTTCAACTGCTTTCGGCTAGCTCAGTTGGACCTCCTCTGGAATACCTAGATTCACTATTATGCTTTGCATCGTTCACGCACACTCTCAATAAAACCACAAAATACAACAATCATACAATCTTTTATTTATCACTATTTACAAATAAAATTCAATATTATCCACATTTCAGTGATCAAGTTACACCTCAATAAATCTTGTTTTGTAATGTCCTGTATTTTAATTTAAATTATCTAACACATAGAATGTACCCGGAGTAAATGGGCCCTGAATAATATCTTATTTCTCATTCTTTCTTTATAATTTATTTTAAATCTACGTAAACTCTGGAGTATGGTGAGCTCATGATAACCCAGTTAATTATGAATAATGTATGCCCTTATACTTCGCATACTCTTACAACAAACAAAAAAACAAACCCATGTACTCTTTACAAAATTTAACTTACTGATAGAACGTTAATAAGCTTTATATACACCTTCAGATTTCTATTTAAATACCATAATAAAGTTAGTTATACGTATTATTTTCAATACGCAAAATAATGCACAATACCTTCAAAATTCACTCTCATACGTCACCCAATATTCATAGTTTCATAGTTTATAACAACACAATTTTAAAGCGTTACCTGGAATTTCTAGAAGATCTCTGCTCCGTTGACGCTGCCGTATATTTGCTTCTTTCTGCTCTGCTGGCCGCTTCTAGCTATTAGTAGAAAAACCCCATTTAAGTTGAGCTGCTTGCGCTGCCTTCACGGTGTATCCAATTTCCAAATCCAAATTAATTATACTTCTTTCATAATTATTTAATTTAATCCACGTTTCATAACGTCACTACACGAGCTTGTTAAAAAAATATATGTGACACCTCAATAAATTTCAAACTCGGCATAATTCGCGTACAAATTATAAGGCTAACACCCTGCTATATAATTTAAAATAATTTTTTATACTTACAAGCTCGTGGTATCATTCGTACGTAGTCTGAAGCGATCAAAATACTAAGGGCTTTTATTATATTTTGAAAAAGTATTTATACAATTTCCGATGCCACCTCTTGGCCGCATTTCACGCGAAGTCCTTCATTTACAATGACACGTTCTTAAAATTTTGGTTTAACCGATTTCTAAATCCTCGAAATTCAGCGCGTCGTTACGATATTTTCTGAAAATTAATATTCAATATTCCCGTGTTTTGTCTGATGTGCGACTAACGATATCGACCAATAGTCTATGCGTTGACGTTTTACAAATCCCGCCTATACTAACGCTGTCCCTTGCTTATGCATTTCTACGTCTCTTTCTAACCTTGTTTGAGTGGTAGAAATCGATATTCCTGACCATCTGCTATCTAACCCACGTGGACGTGCTTTAAATAACCCCTTATTAGTATTTAATGCGAAAACATCCGACCGTTTACCCGATATTCTTTGAAACTTGTTTATTATCTATAAAAATAAGTGGAACTTGACATTTAGAAACCTGCAGGTGTTTAATTTTAACGAACGTTTTATCACAACATTTCTAGGAGCTTCTTATCATCGTATTTCAACCCAACCGATATATTTGTTTGTTAGCAACGCGTTTCACCTTGATATTATTGATTTTTACACGCTTTTATGCATATTATACGTAAATAACCGTTCAATTAAACTCAATTAAATTAATAAATTAATTGCATTGGCCTCTAACATTTTTTTTCTTTACGAACCTAACTAAATTTTATTCATTATTTGTAAAATTTTGTTAATACCTGTTACTTAAAAATGACCTAACTGGAATAAATTTCGCACGTAAATTCTGGTTGTTTCCTTTATACGGGGTGTTTTGAAATTACTTTGTTTATACGTAGATTTAGCCCTTTAAAACTACTACATAATCCCCCTATTTCAATTCTAAGAAAAACTATTCCTGGTTTTTCTGAATTTAAATACCTACTCTCTAATTTAATCTTACTTACTATTTCTATACACCTATCTACTCACCTAACACTACCTATACCTATTTATCCAACCTATCACTACTTATCTACCTATTTCTATCTATTACTACCCCTATCTCTACTTATTTCTATCTATCTACACCTATCTTTACGTCTAATTACCTATTACACCTATCACTATCTTTTACCTAACTATTTTTATCTATTATTAACTTTTCACTCATTTATTTCATTGTATTTTCTTCTTTTATTTCACCCTTTAGTCCTTTATTGACTCTTTACGTACATCTTTTGTACTTTTCCTTTTATCTTCCCTTTTCATATCTCTTAACCCTACCTATTATCACTATCTATCTTATCCTACCTATACATACCTAATTCTACATCTATATCTAACTATCTCCCATATTTATCCTATATCTAGTTTTATTTTCTATAACTACTTACTTCTAATCTTCTATATACACCTATTTCTATCCCTATCTATTTAAATTTTACTCTATTATACACCTATCTCTACTTTTCTATATACACCTATCCATATCTATCCTATTTCTACTTCTACGTTCCTATATACCTATTTCTATCTCTAACTATTCTACTTCTACACTAAAATTTATCTATCTCTATCCCTTTGTCATTAATCTTCATTTCTTATTTAAATTTGACTCTTTTCTTGATCCTCCAAGTCTTTCTTCTAACTATCCTAATACTCTTCATCCATATTTCTCCTCCTCTTAATTCTATACTTAACATCCCTATTACTTCACATAAAATAAACTTATCCCTATTATCCTGACTCTTAAATATTTCTTCTTCAGTACCTACACTTGTCTGTTTCTCATTTATCATACTTTCTTTTTCTGTGGACAAACCAAACGATACTACCTCAACATCTCTATCTATCCCCTCTATACGAAACTTTTCATCTCTTCTAGACCCTTTATGTACAATATTCAATTCACAAAAATCTATAAAATTCAAATTCGAATTGCCAAAATTACCTTTGCCCCTTAACTCATTTATGCCTATTTTTACCTCTTGTGTGTCACATAATGCTGTCTTTACTTCTAACCTTTTTAATTCTGACTCCTTATCCACTATTAATGCTGCGCTTGACTCTACCTCTATTTGTTCAGCTTCTTCTTTCACTATCAATTGTACCTCTTCTAACTTTTCCTCACTATATTCACCTGAGTCGATTTCTCTCACTTCTTCATCATCTCCCTCTATACTATTAATACATAACTCCATGTCATCTTCTATGACATCATAACTTGCCTTCCAGGGCAATATCCTATCCCCAATCCTAACTATTTTCCTCTCCATATCTATTATAACCCATAACTTCATCATGCAATCGACCCCTAATATCCCTTTAAACTTTAACCCAGGTACAATTATAAATTCTTGTTCACAGCTTACTGAACCTAACTCTACTTTCAAAATAACCATGCTATTCACAACAGCAAATCGTTTTTTATTCGGCGCAACCAGGTGACTTCTTTTTATTGGCATTATCCTGTCACACACTTTACCTTTAATTTCATTGACGAATTCCTACGATACCAAACTCGCCTCAGCTCCTGAATCTAATAATGCTCCTAAATTTTTCTCCAAAATTTTAATTTCAATTATGGGCAAACAAAATTTTTCTACTATTTCTGGCCCAATTTCTTCCTCTATTTTCAAAAATTTCCTAGGATGTTCATATTTGTACACAGTGATGTCTAGTGGTTTGTCCTTTAAAAATCCTGTCCTGTTCTGTTTTCCCTACTCGGTCCTGGTCTAGCTGTTACTTCCGCGTATGTCCTAGGTGTTTCCACTCGTTCCGTGTTTGTATTTGAAGTCCGCCGTATGTCCGGTGAACTGTTCTGTCTTGTAGGTCCCGGTCTCGGTGCAGGTCCCCTACCTACACTGTTGCTTCTATAAAAGGTCCTTCGCGGTTCCCAATTCTGTCGCTGGTATGCATAATTATTCCCCCGTCTAGCGTAGTTGTCCCTTCTGTTGTCGAACTTAATTGTGTTCACCTGCCGTTCCCTTGGTTCCCGAGGTCGTCCACTGTTTACGTCATCGTACCTCTGCAGGTACTCCAGAAACATCTCTCTGTCCACAATGTTTTGTAGTGCTACGTGCTGTCTCACTTCAACCTTGAAATGTCTCGACAAGTATTTTATAATCTGTCGGTCCGTCAGTGGTGGGTTCAGTTGTTTCGCTGTGCTATACTTTCGTATAGCATATTGCTCCCTACTTCCTAAAACTTCTCCTTTAAATTTCCCCGTGATTAAGTCGTCTCGTACCTGGTCTTGTCTGTGGTCACTCCAATAATGTTTCAAAAATCTGTCCTCAAAATCAGTGTAGGTGTCAATTTCCTGTCCTATTAAATTATACCAAGCTTCAGCATGATCTTTTAGTAAAGCTTTTACAACATTTAACTTTGCCTGTTCATCGTATAACTTATTTATTAAACCTCTAACGTTATTAATAAATATCCGAGGGTTAACCCTACTATCCCCATAAAATTTCATCTGCTGCTCTAAGGACACATTACCTGTTACAAACCTTGGACCATCCCCCATTAAAGTCGCTACATTGTGCTTAATCCTGGTTACTTCTCTCTCAATCCGACCTAACTGATCCTTACACGAGTCCGTTACCTCCGTCATTTTTGCATTAATCTCGTCCTCACAGAAAATCCTTACATCAGTCCTTAATTGTCCCATTTCCAAATTTAAACCTCTAATATCCCGCTCATTTTTATCTACCCTATTTTCAACTTCCCCCTTTTTATCGTCAAGCTATTTTTAAATTCTGAAAGTTCTTTCGTCGAATTGTCAATTTTCTGACTAATTTGCTCAAATTTTTTATTCGACTCTGCACTCATCTGATCAAATTTTCTATTTGATTCTTCATTCATCCTTTCTAGCATTCTCAAAATTAATTCATTACCAGCTTCTCCTAGTTCCGTCCTCAACTGATCCCTACTACCTCCAGCTTCCTCCATCTTCAAATTTTTATTACACAAGGCACTATCGTCACTTCCAATTTCCACTCCTTGACTCCTTAACCACTCCTTTCTCTGCATACGTTCAAATCACACCCACACACACACAATATTCTTAAATTTATACAAAACACAAACCCTCTCTCTCAGATCGCCAGTTTCCTGGAATAAAATTACTAAAATTCTATCTGGAATTCGAGCCTCACTTTTGGGTCGCCATAATTTTGCCGTGGAACTCTCGGGTTCTCAGTAGTTTCGAAAATTAATTTATACAAAAATCGAAAATTTCACCAAAAATTAAAAAAATTCAAAAAAAATTATTTCTTACCCAGATTCCTCTCTTCCTCGGTTGAATTTCTTTCTTCAACTGCTTTCGGCTAGCTCAGTTGGACCTCCTCTGGGATACCTAGATTCACTATTATGCTTTGCATCATTCACACACACTCTCAATAAAACCACAAAATACAACAATCATACAATCTTTTATTTATCACTATTTACAAATAAAATTCAATATTATCCACATTTCAGTGATCAAGTTACACCTCAATAAATCTTGTTTTGTAATGTCCTGTATTTTAATTTAAATTATCTAACACATAGAATGTACCCGGAGTAAATGGGCCCTGAATAATATCTTATTTCTCATTCTTTCTTTATAATTTATTTTAAATCTATGTAAACTCTAGAGTATGGTGAGCTCATGATAACCCAGTTAATTATGAATAATGTATGCCCTTATACTTCGCATACTCTTACAACAAACAAAAAGACAAACCCATGTACTCTTTACAAAATTTAACTTCCTGATGGAACGTTAATAATCTTTATATACACCTTCAGATTTCTATTTAAATACCATAATAAAGTTAGTTATACGTATTATTTTCAATACGCAAAATAATGCACAATACCTTCAAAATTCACTCTCATACGTCACCCAATATTCATAGTTTCATAGTTTATAACAACACAATTTTAAAGCGTTACCTGGAATTTCTAGAAGATCTCTGCTCCGTTGACGCTGCCGTATATTTGCTTCTTTGTGCTCTGCTGGCCGCTTCTAGCTATTAGTAAAAGAACCCCATTTAAGTTGAGCTGTTTGCGCTGCCTTCACGGTGTATCCAATTTCCAAATCCAAATTAATTATACTTCTTTCATAATTATTTAATTTAATCCACGTTACATAACGTCACTACACGAGCTTGTTAAACAAATATGTGACACCTCAATAAATTTCAAACTCGGCACAATTCGCGTACAAATTATGAGGCTAACACCCTGCTATATAATTTAAAATAATTTTTTATACTTACAAGCTCGTGGTATCTTTCGTACGTAGTCTGAAGAGATCAAAATACTAAGGGCTTTTATTATATTTTGAAAAGGTATTTATACAATTTCCGATGCCACCTCTTAGCCGCATTTCACGCGAAGTCCTTCATTTACAATGACACGTTCTTAAAATTTTGGTTTAACCGATTTCTAAATCCTCGAAATTCAGCGCGTCGTTACGATATTTTCTGAAAATTAATATTCAATATTCCCGTGTTTTGTTTGATGTGCGACTAACGATATCGACCAATAGTCTATGCATTGACGTTTTACAAATCCCGCCTATACTATCGCTGTCCCTTGCTTATGCATTTCTACGTCACTTTCTAACCTTGTTTGAGTGGTAGAAATCGATATTCCTGACCATCTGCTATCTAACCCACGTGGACGTGCTTTAAATAACCCCTTATTAGTATTTCATGCGAAAACATCCGACCGTTTACCCGATATTCTTTGAAACTTGTTTATTATCTATAAAAATAAGTGGAACTTGACATTTAGAAACCTGCAGGTGTTTAATTTTAACGAACGTTTTATCACAACATTTCTAGGAGCTTCTTTTCATCGTATTTCAACCCAACCGACATATTTGTTTGTTAGCAACGCGTTTCACCTTGGTATAATTGATTTTTACACGCTTTTATGCATATTATACGTAAATAACCGTTCAATTAAACTCAATTAAAATAATAAATTAATTGCATTGGCCTCTAACATTTTTTTTTCTTTACGAACCTAACTAAATTTTATTCATTATTTGTAAAATTTTGTTAATACCTGTTACTTAAAAATGACCTAACTGGAATAAATTTCGCACGTAAATTCTGGTTGTTTCCTTTATACGGGGTGTTTTGAAATTACTTTGTTTATATATAGATTTAGCCCTTTAAAACTACTACATAATCCCCCTATTTCAATTCTAAGAAAAACTATTCCTGGTTTTTCTAAATTTAAATACCTACTCTCTAATTTAATCTTACTTACTATTTCTATACACCTATCTACTCACCTAACACTACCTATACCTATTTATCCAACCTATCACTACTTATCTACCTATTTCTATCTATTACTACCCCTATCTCTACTTATTTCTATCTATCTACACCTATCTTTACGTCTAATTACCTATTACACCTATCACTATCTTTTACCTAACTATTTTTATCTATTATTAACTTTTCACTCATTTATTTCATTGTATTTTCTTCTTTTATTTCACCCTTTAGTCCTTTATTGACTCTTTACGTACATCTTTTTGTACTTTTCCTTTTATCTTCCCTTTTCATATCTCTTAACCCTACCTATTATCACTATCTATCTTATCCTACCTATACATACCTAATTCTACATCTATATCTAACTATCTCCCATATTTATCCTATATCTAGTTTTATTTTCTATAACTACTTACTTCTAATCTTCTATATACACCTATTTCTATCCCTATCTATTTAAATTTTACTCTATTATACACCTATCTCTACTTTTCTATATACACCTATCCATATCTATCCTATTTCTACTTCTACGTTCCTATATACCTATTTCTATCTCTAACTATTCTACTTCTACACTAAAATTCATCTATCTCTATCCCTCTGTCATTAATCTTCATTTCTTATTTAAATCTGACTCTTTTCTTGATCCTCCAAGTCTTTCTTCTAACTATCCTAATACTCTTCATCCATATTTCTCCTCCTCTTAATTCTATACTTAACATCCCTATTACTTCACATAAAATAAACTTATCCCTATTATCCTGACTCTTAAATATTTCTTCTTCAGTACCTACACTTGTCTGTTTCTCATTTATCATACTTTCTTTTTCTGTGGACAAACAAACGATACTACCTCAACATCTCTATCTTTCCCCTCTATATGAAACTTTTCATCTCTTCTAGACCCTTTATGTACAATATTCAATTCACAAAAATCTATAAAATTCAAATTCGAATTGCCAAAATTACCTTTGCCCCTTAACTCATTTATGCCTATTTTTACCTCTTGTGTGTCACATAATGCTGTCTTTACTTCTAACCTTTTTAATTCTGACTCGTTATCCACTATTAATGCTGCGCTTGACTCTACCTCTATTTGTTCAGCTTCTTCTTTCACTATCAATTGTACCTCTTCTAACTTTTCCTCACTATATTCACCTGAGTCGATTTCTCTCACTTCTTCATCATCTCCCTCTATACTATTAATACATAACTCCATGTCATCTTCTGTGACATCATAACTTGCCTTCCAGGGCAATATCCTATCCCCAATCCTAACTATTTTCCTCTCCATAACTATTATAACCCCTAACTTCATCATGCAATCGACCCCTAATATCCCTTTAAACTTTAACCCAGGTACAATTATAAATTCTTGTTCACAGCTTACTGAACCTAACTCTACTTTCAAAATAACCATGCTATTCACAACAGCAAATCGTTTTTTATTCGGCGCAACCAGGTGACTTCTTTTTATTGGCATTATCTTGCCACACACTTTATCTTTAATTTCATTGACGAATTCCTCCGATACCAAACTCGCCTCAGCTCCTGAATCTAATAATACTCCTAAATTTTTCTCCAAAATTTTAATTTCAATTATGGGCAAACAAAATTTTTCTACTATTTCTGGCTCAATTTCTTCCTCTATTTTCAAAAATTCCCTAGGATGTTCATATTTGTACACAGTGATGTCTAGTGGTTTGTCCTTCTTTAAAAATCCTGTCCTGTTCTGTTTTCCCTACTCGGTCCTGGTCTAGCTGTTACTTCCGCGTATGTCCTAGGTGTTTCCACTCGTTCCGTGTTTGTATTTGAAGTCCGCCGTATGTCCGGTGAACTGTTCTGTCTTGTAGGTTCCGGTCTCGGTGCAGGTCCCCTACCTACACTGTTGCTTCTATAAAAGGTTCTTCGCGGTTCCCAATTCTGTCGCTGGTATGCATAATTATTCCCCCGTCTAGCGTAGTTGTCCCTTCTGTTGTCGAACCTAACCGTGTTCACCTGTCGTTCCCTTGGTTCCCGAGGTCGTCCACTGTTTACGTCATCGTACCTCTGCAGGTACTCCAGAAACATCTCTCTGTCCACAATGTTTTGTAGTGCTATGTGCTGTCTCACTTCAACCTCGAAATGTCTCGACAAGTATTTTATAATCTGTCGGTCCGTCAGTAGTGGGTTCAGTTGTTTCGCTATGCTATACTTTCATATAGCATATTGCTCCCTACTTCCTAACACTTCTCCTTTAAATTTCCCCGTGATTAAGTCGTCTCGTACCTGGTCTTGTCTGTGGTCACTCCAATAATGTTTCAAAAATCTGTCCTCAAAGTCAGTGTAGGTGTCAATTTCCTGTCCTATTAAATTATACCAAGCTTCAGCATGATCTTTTAGTAAAGCTTTTACAACATTTAACTTTGCCTGTTCATTGTATAACTTATTTATTAAACTCTAACGTTATTAATAAATATCTGAGGGTTAACCCTACTATCCCCATAAAATTTCATGTGCTGCTCTAAGGACACATTACCTGTTACAAACCTTGGACCATCCCCCATTAAAGTCGCTACATTGTGCTTAATCCCGGTTACTTCTCTCTCAACCCAACCTAACTGATCCTTACACGAGTCCGTTATCTCCGTCATTTTTGCATTAATCTCGTCCTCACAGAAAATCCTTACATCAGTCCTTAATTGTCCCATTTCCAAATTTAAACCTCTAATATCCCGCTCATTTTTATCTACCCTATTGAAACGTTTTTCTTTTCTAAAAGCACAAGCCTCGCGCATGGGCGCCAGTGAAACGTATTTTTTCAAGTGCCTAGCCGTTGCCGGCGCCAGTGAAACGAGTTTTGTTTTTTGAGGCACCTGCCCTACGTTTATTGGAAGCCAGTAAAACTAATTTTTCTTATATATAGCTGGCCTCACGTTATGAGCAAGTGTAACGAAGTCTTCCGACATAACTAGGGGTCTATTCCTTGGGTAGAGCTATGAGATATGGGGGAGTAAGTCGAATTCTGATTGTAAGTTGAACTTAATCCAAAACAAATAGGCGCCACCAAGTCCTGACTTATTTATGTTAGTTGCGTGGTATATTTCTAGGGGCGGACGTGGAAACCCAAAGAAAAAAAATCGCCTTCGATGACAGAAACCCGTCTTAACTGAATAAGATGCTGCTCCTGTAAGAAATGGTAATAATTAGCTTAATAGAAGGGTGGAACACTATTTGTGTCCCACAAACATACCTAAAGAAATATTTAAAAAAAATATTTTCTATATAAAATTGACATCAAAATTCTACTCTTAAGGATATTAGTTTCCTGTTGTTAGGTTTGACCATATTTGATCAAAATAAAAAACTTTAATCTTGAACCAATGATTTACTCAAAAGATTCTCTTTTAAAACAAAATTCAATGCAAAAAAAATTTCATAAATAATTAAATGAGTTCATGAGTTTTAAATTAAGGTTTATCAAAATAGTTGATAATCAAACATTTTACAGCTTAGTGTGACTTGTTACACAAAAAAAAGGTCCGACCCGTGCAGATCTGTTCAGGAGGGTTACAATTTAAAACATTGTTACTCAAGTTTCCTTTTCTAAATTATTTATGTTAGTTTCAATTTCAAATAAAAAAAGCAGATCACAAAAATGTTCTTGTTTACTCAACTTGGGCAAACGCTGTTCGAAGCATATGTTTTCTAGAACACATGTGTCAGCAGTATATTGCAGACAAACAAGTGACGTCAATAACACCTGTTGCTGTTACTAACAGTACAAAATGAACCACGTGTATGGTTTCTTAAACCATTAAAAATTGTGAATTATAATTTTAACACTGGAAAATTCCAGCACAACAAATAATTGAAATTTTATAATATTCGTGCTTTTATGCACTAAACAAAATAGCGTGTTTCTAATTTGAAACACGAAAAATTACTTAAAGTTATCTACGAACCAAAGCTGCGTTTTGTAGCTGTGACGAGGTGTTGTAATATCAAACGTAATCACCATACATCCGTCAGCTGCTGCAATATGTTGAACCCGCTGCCTTACCAAATAACATCTTTACGTTTTGTAATCAAATGGTCTTGTATAAATTAGTCAAATTTTCCATCATCTAAGTTGCTTTTTGCAGGTTGTAATACAAAGTGGTTTTAACATCAGTGGTTGGATTAGTTGTTTTCAAAGTTGCATTTTATTGTGGTTTTTTGCGCTAAATAAAATATCTCAATTAAACAATTAAATAACGTTCGTAGGATACCAACCGCTATTTAAAGATGGGTCTCGACTGCTTAAAATGTAACCGCAAATTGGCGGCCTGCCTCCTATCGTACATTTTGACTCTACTATCTCGCATGGCCGACTGGTTATTACGCTCGCTCGGACGAACGGCCTGTTCCAGGAGGGGGCTTTCAACCAAAACGCGCTTGCGAATAGTTATCGAAGGCACAGATAATTGACTATACATAGAATGCTACATATAGATACAGCTTTAGCGTAATACCAAAGTTGTTAAATGTATTTTACTTATTATTTTAATAAAAGCGTTTTATAATTTTTGCACTTTTATGGATGGATTTAATAACCAAGAAATAAAATTGTTACACTACCCCTTTCCTAAAAGAAAAAAAAAATTTTTTTTAACAAAGAGAAACTTTAAATATAACAAATACAAAAAAAAAAAATTTTATACATATGTATACTAGCCTCTCCTATATTCCTAATTATCAAAACAAATTCTTATGAATTTATCAAAACGAGGGGGACAAATATTTACAAATTTGAGTGTGTCGGTAGCTACGTGTACCTAACGTCCATAGGGAGACAAAATCGGGGAGTCACAATCGGTGTAGGTCAAAATTGGGAGGGTCAAAGTAAAAAGTCAAACACTCCACGGGACAAAAAAAATTAATCAAAAGCTAAATTCAAAGTAACCCTTTAACTAGAGGTTCTTACTCCTAGTGAGGCTAGTATTTACTAACTATAACCAAACACATTAGAAATCACCCTAATTTCCACAAATAAAGACTCACTTCCTGGAGCTCAAGCAGCTTTATATACAAAAAAAAAAGGAATGCTACAACATCAAAATAGCATAACTATTCAAAATATTATCACTATAAAGTGACAATCAAAAAGAAGACCCTACTAATAGGTCTAAATTCAAAACACCATTGTCACAAAGTGATAATCAAAACAAAAGTAACCTGACCAAAAGGTTACTTACAAAATTCGAATTCAAAATATTATTATCACAAAGTGATAATCAAAACAAAGGTAACCTGACCAAAAGGTTACTTACAAAATTCGAATTCAAAATATTATTATCACAAGGTGATAATCAAAACAAAGGTAACCTGACCAAAAGGTTACTTACAAAATTCGAATGCAAAATCGAACCAGTTAGGGCCGTACTCTCCTACACCCTACTGATTATCCTATCACTAATTTTCAAACAACACATCTTATTAGTGATGGAACAAATGGTGAGGTTCACCATGCAAACCTTTGATCTTATCAAACAAAATTTTCTGACAGGTCAGAAATAAGGGAAAGAATAAATCAATATTCTCTCTACCTAAATGTGTAGAAATCAGGACTAGCAACTTAAATAGCCCACTTATCTCTACATCCTAAAGACATCTGTCAAAGACATCTTCTAACAACATCTTCAAATAACGCGCGACTAAAACAACCAGTATGCACACTAATGCACACCTCAAAACTACTACAAAAATCCTTAACCACTTGCTTCAATTATCAAACAAAATTTTCAAAATATTAGTTACCAAACGGCAGTCTCCATTTAGTATTAGTGAAACGATGCCAAATCAAAGATCAGAACAAAACAAGGCAAACAAGTACTGCTTCGCTTAACATCAAAGAGATTACTAGACTGGAACTAATCGTCAGGGTCATCAATCGTCAGGGTCATCATTTTCATTTGGATATGATGCTTCAACGGGTTTTAAGTCCTTAACATGCCATTTTCCGGCTCTTGTTCCATCTTCATTTTCTAACTCATAAACTAAATTGGAAAGTTTTTTTCGAACTTTACTCAAAACGAACTTTGGAGCTAACTTAGCGGAGAATTTATCACCAGCACTTGAAAGCACCTTATTAGCTCTCCAAACGCTCTCTCCGACTTGGAATGAAATGTCTCTTCTTCTAAGGTTGTAGCGTTTACTCGAACGTTGATAAGCCACATGCAAATTTTCACGGACATTTCCAAAAATATCAAACAAAAGTTGACGATCCAAAACATAAGAAGGTCTACTACTTGAAACAACATTAACATCCTCACCAGGTTTAAAATTATCACTATAAGCTTTTCCACTTAAGGGTACCTGACGACCAAAGACTAAAAAATTTGGAGAATAGTTGGTAGACTCGTGTTTTGCTGAATTAATTGCGTACTGAATTTTTGATATCTCAATATCCCACGTATCATGTTCTTCTACGTACGAACGAATTGCAGTACCAACTGTCTTATTAATTCTTTCCACAAAATTGCATCGAGGAGCATAAACAGCATTGTACCAAATCTTTTGGATTTCGTACCTTGCACACAAAGCTTTAAAAACACGTCCAATCAACTGTGGACCATTATCACAAATAACAAATTGTGGTACTCCGTAGACAAGAAATACTTTTTCCTCTAAAAACTTCTCAATCAAATGTGCCGTGGCACTACGCAAAGGTTGTAAAATCGAATACTTCGAGAACCAGTCACCAACAACTAAAAGTCATTTACCTGCTTCTGAATCATCAATAAAAAACTAATCACGACGATAGCTAACAAAAAAAATGAGTGTTCAGGTGCACTCTCATCCTACTACCAACCGAACTGTCGAAACAACTACAATGCTTAACAACGCCTAAATATGCTAGAGTGACAAACCCTCTACGAGTCTCACGTAGACTAACAATACAAAAATTACATCAACTCAAAAAAAATATGATGCAAAAAAATCTAGAGCGCCTAACTCACCTCGAGTCTCGTCTAGACTTATGTAATGCCGAGCGACCAACTCTTCCTGAGTCTCGTCTGGACTAACATACTGCTAAGCGACCAACCACGACGACAAGTTCCGCCTAGACTAAATTGCGTTGCAATGCCGATCTAAATAAAAGTCTGCTAACAAAATCAAAAACGTGCTTATGCACAAGAGCAATTCTCAAATGATACGACGACAGCTCAAACCGATGTACCCTCAAAATAGAATATATAGCCTTATCATCAAATTCGGACAAAAATGTTCTTTATTGACTCAAGCAAATCAAACTACAGGCTTATCAGCTTCTTTAGCTGACAATCTTCCTAAAATTTTCCTTTCTCCAAAACTGGTTTCTCACTCACTACTCCAGTTCCTCTTTAAGTAGACAAACAATTTGGAATTTTTCCGACATGATTACAAAAGCCTAATATTTTAATGAGATCAAACTAATAAATCTAAATGATTTGAACCTTACAAAAATTGTCAAAACAAATTCGGGCAACTAAAGGTAAAAGTCAAAAGGTGTATTTGGTAAAGTAATTTTTGCCAAAACAATATCAAAAAAAATTATATTGGGTCAAAACAGAATGAAAGTTAAAAATAAAGTTGACTAAGTTAATTAATTGACTGAATGGGGGTTAACGTTTCAACCAATCTTTTAAACAACCAAACCTTAATATCAAATAAACGTTGAGCAAACAAATTTCGAGGCAAAACAATTTTTGAACAAACAAATTTCGAAGTAAAATTAATTTTGAACAAACAAATTTCGAAGTAAAATTAATTTTGAACAAACAAATTTCGAAGTAAAATAAATTTTGAACAAACAAATTTCGAAGTAAAAATAATTTTGAACAAACAAATTTCGAAGCAAAAATAATTTTGAACAAACAAATTTCAAAGTAAAAATAATTTTGAACAAACAAATTTCGAAGCAAAAATAATTTTGAACAAACAAATTTCGAAGCCCCAAACGTTGCCGGCGCCAGTGAAACGAGTTTTGTTTTTTGAGGCACCTGCCCTACGTTTATTGGAAGCCAGTAAAACTAATTTTTCTTATATATAGCTGGCCTCACGTTATGAGCAAGTGTAACGAAGTCTTCCGACATAACTAGGGGTCTATTCCTTGGGTAGAGCTATGAGATATGGGTGAGTAAGTCGAATTCTGATTGTAAGTTGAACTTAATCCAAAACAAATGGGCGCCACCAAGTCCTGACTTATTTATGTTAGTTGCGTGGTATATTTCTAGGGGCGGACGTGGAAACTCAAAGAAAAAAAATCGCCTTCGATGACAGAAACCCGTCTTAACTGAATAAGACGCTGCTCCTGTAAGAAATGGTAATAATTAGCTTAATAGAAGGGTGGAACACTATTTGTGTCCCACAAACATACCTAAAGAAATATTTAAAAAAATATTTTCTATATAAAGTTGACATCAAAATTCTACTCTTAAGGATATTAATTTCCTGTTGTTAGGTTTGACCATATTTGATCAAAATAAAAACTTTAATCTTGAACCAATAATTTACTCAAAAGATTCTCTTTTAAAACAAAATTCAATGCAAAAAAAATTTCATAAATAATTAAATGAGTTCATGAGTTTTAAATTAAGGTTTATCAAAATAGTTGATAATCAAACATTTTACAGCTTAGTGTAACTTGTTACACATAAAAAAGGTCCGACCCGTGCAGATCTGTTCAGGAGGGTTACAATTTAAAACATTGTTACTCAAGTTTCCTTTTCTAAATTATTTATGTTAGTTTCAATTTCAAATAAAAAAAGCAGATCACAAAAATGTTCTTGTTTACTCAACTTGGGCAAACGCTGTTCGAAGCATATGTTTTCTAGAACACATGTGTCAGCAGTATATTGCAGACAAACAAGTAACGTCAATAACACCTGTCGCTGTTACTAACAGTACAAAATGAACCACGTGTATGGTTTCTTAAACCATTAAAAATTGTGAATTATAATTTTAACACTGGAAAATTCCAGCACAACAAATAATTGAAATTTTATAATATTCGTGCTTTTATGCACTAAACAAAATAGCGTGTTTCTAATTTGAAACACGAACAATTACTTAAAGTTATCTACGAACCAAAGCTGCGTTTTGTAGCTGTGAAGAGGTGTTGTAATATCAAACGTAATCACCATACATCCGTCAGCTGCTGCAATATGTTGAACCCCGCTGCCTTACCAAATAACATCTTTACGTTTTGTAATCAAATGGTCTTGTATAAATTAGTCAAATTTTCCATCATCTAAGTTGCTTTTTGCAGGTTGTAATACAAAGTGGTTTTAACATCAGTGGTTGGATTAGTTGTTTTCAAAGTTGCATTTTATTGTGGTTTTTTGCGCTAAATAAAATATCTCAATTAAACAATTAAATAACGTTCGTAGGATACCAACCGCTATTTAAAGATGGGTCTCGACTGCTTAAAATGTAACCGCAAATTGGCGGCCTGCCTCCTATCGTACATTTTGACTCTACTATCTCGCATGGCCGACTGGTTATCACGCTCGCTCGGACGAACGGCCTGTTCCAGGAGGGGGCTTTCAACCAAAACGCGCTTGCGAATAGTTATCGAAGGCACAGATAATTGACTATACATAGAATGCTACATATAGATACAGCTTTAGCGTAATACCAAAGTTGTTAAATGTATTTTACTTATTATTTTAATAAAAGCGTTTTATAATTTTTGCACTTTTATGGATGGATTTAATAACCAAGAAATAAAATTGTTGCACTATTTTCAACTTCCCCCTTTTTATCGTCAAGCTATTTTTAAATTCTGAAAGTTCTTTCGTCGAATTGTCAATTTTCTGACTAATTTGCTCAAATTTTTTATTCGACTCTGCACTCATCTGATCAAATTTTCTATTTGATTCTTCATTCATCCTTTCTAGCATTCTCAAAATTAATTCATTTTCAGCTTCTCCTGGTTCCGTCCTCGACTGATCCCTACTACCACCAGCTTCCTCCATCTTCGAATTTTTATTACACAAGGCACTATCGTCGCTTCCAATTTCCACTCCTTGACTCCTTAACCACTCCTTTCTCTGCATACGTTCAAATCACACCCACACACACTCACAATATTCTTAAATTTATACAAAACACAAACCCTCTCTCTCAGATCGCCAGTTTCCTGGAATAAAATTACTAAAATTCTATCTGGAATTCGAGCCTCACTTTTGGGTCGCCATAATTTTGTCGTGGAACTCTCGGGTTCTCAGTAGTTTAGAAAATTAATTTATACAAAAATCGAAAATTTCACCAAAAATTTAAAAATTCTAAAAAAATAATTTCTTACCCAGATTCCTCTCTTCCTCGGTTGAATTTCTTTCTTCAACTGCTTCCGGCTAGCTCAGTTGAACCTCCTCTGGGATACCTAAATTCCCTATTATGCTTTGCATCGTTCACGCACACTCTCAATAAAACCACAATATACAACAATCATACAATCTTTTATTTATCACTATTTACAAATAAAATTCAATATTATCCACATTTCAGTGATCAAGTTACACCTCAATAAATCTTATTTTGTAATGTCCTGTATTTTAATTTAAATTATCCAACACATAGAATGTACCCGGAGTAAATGGGCCCTGAATAATATCTTAGTTCTCATTCTTTCTTTATAATTTATTTTAAATCTACGTAAACTCTGGAGTATGGTGAGCTCATGATAACCCAGTTAATTATGAATAATGTATGCCCTTATACTTCGCATACTCTTACAACAAACAAAAAAACAAACCCATGTACTCTTTACAAAATTTAACTTCCTGATGGAACGTTAATAGGCTTTATATACACCTTCAGATTTCTATTTAAATACCATAATAAAGTTAGTTATACGTATTATTTTCAATACGCAAAATAATGCACAATACCTTCAAAATTCACTCTCATACGTCACCCAATATTCATAGTTTCATAGTTTATAACAACACAATTTTAAAGCGTTACCTGGAATTTCTAGAAGATCTCTGCTCCGTTGATGCTGCCGTATATTTGCTTCATTCTGCTCTGCTGGCCGCTTCTAGCTATTAGTAAAAGAATCCCATTTAAGTTGAGCTGCTTGTGCTGCCTTCACGGTGTATCCAATTTCCAAATCCAAATTAATTATACTTCTTTCATAATTATTTAATTTAATCCACGTTACATAACGTCACTACACGAGCTTGTTAAACAAATATGTGACACCTCAATAAATTTCAAACTCGGCACAATTCGCGTACAAATTATGAGGCTAACACCGTGCTATATAATTTAAAATAATTTTTTATACTTACAAGCTCGTGGTAACTTTCGTACGTAGTCTGAAGCGATCAAAATACTAAGGGCTCTTATTATATTTTGAAAAGGTATTTATACAATTTCCGATGCCACCTCTTGGCCGCATTTCACGCGAAGTCCTTCATTTACAATAACACGTTCTTAAAATTTTGGTTTAACCGATTTCTAAATCCTCAAAATTCAGAGCGTCGTTACGATATTTTCTGAAAATTAATATTCAATATTCCCGTGTTTTGTCTGATGTGCGACTAACGATATCGACCAATAGTCTATGCGTTGACGTTTTACAAATCCCGCATATACTAACGCTGTCCCTTGCTTATGCATTTCTACGTCACTTTCTAACCTTGTTTGAGTGGTAGAAATCGATATTCCTGACCATCTGCTATCTAACCCACGTGGACGTGCTTTAAATAACCCCTTATTAGTGTTTCATGCGAAAACATCCGACCGTTTACCCGATATTCTTTGAAACTTGTTTATTATCTATAAAAATAAGTGGAACTTGACATTTAGAAACCTGCAGGTGTTTAATTTTAACGGACGTTTTATCACAACATTTCTAGGAGCTTCTTTTCATCGTATTTCAATCCAACCGTTATATTTGTTTGTTAGCAACGCGTTTCACCTTGGTATTATTGATTTTTACACGCTTTTATGCATATTATACGTAAATAACCGTTCAATTAAACTCAATTAAATTAATTGCATTGGCTTCTAACATTTTTTTTTCTTTACAAACCTAACTAAATTTTATTCATTATTTGTAAAATTTTGTTAATACCTGTTACTTAAAAATGACCTAACTGGAATAAATTTCGCACGTAAATTCTGGTTGTTTCCTTTATACAGGGTGTTTTGAAATTACTTTGTTTATATGTAGATTTAGCCCTTTAAAACCACTACAATATATCAATATATATATATATATATATATATATATATATATGTACACAGTACAGCCATAAATGAAAGAATTTGTTTGTTTCATAAAGGGAATAATATGTACACATATACATACATACAAATATACATATATTCATACGTATTTATATACATACATACCTATATACATACATACATACATACATACATACATACATACATACATACGTACATACACACACACTACACCATACACATGCATGTACATGCACATGAGCACACACACACGCATACATGCGCGTTTGTGTATGTGCATGTGCATGTGTTGGTGGGTGTGTGCATGCATGCATGCATGTGTGTGATATCACTATACAAGCAATGCAAAGTGGTCTTTTTCCACAGAATGATCAATTTTTTGTTTTATGCTACGTCTGATCAAAAAAAGTTTCCAAAGGAATCGCTCTATTCAAGAAGTTTCACAATCTACAATTATTTTTGACTATTCGGGTTGTCCCATAAGGTCATGACAGTACCATGCTTAGTTTTTTCACATACAACACTGTATAGTTCTTTAGTTATTTAACTTTTTGTTAATAATACTGCTAAACTATTTACTATAAACAATGAATTTTAGAGCTGTTTTTAAAAATAGCAATTGCAACACCAAATTGTCAGTTTTATGACAAGTGAATTTTTCAGCACCACAATAATAGATATTTTTGTTTGTTGTACCCATTGTTGCATTAATTGTCGAGGGTATTGATAGTCCTATGGTCAAAATGAGTTTTTTCAAGATGAACACAAATATGATTTACATAATCAGAGAAAGGAATGGTAATTGCATTTTAACTGCAAGAATTTATAATTAATGCCATCCTGAAAAGCTTCAGTTAAAGGCCGTTAAGAAAGTTAAACCTAGGTTTGAAGCCAATTCAACGGTCTGATACAGTAAACCAGTAAAACATAACTATGTTGTAATAATAACTTAGAAATAATGTGGCTTGTATATAATTTAAAATCTCATATTCCGTTGGGTATTTAGGGTTATTTGCGTGTATTAGTGAATTCCACAGCCTTTATCAATCGAAACAGTCGCTTATTCATCATCCTGTAGAATTTGTGTTAAATATTCAGTTATAAAGTTTAAGGTACTTCGAATCTGAGATTGTATTATCAGTAACAAAGGTTAAATATATGCATTCCTTCAATAGGTTTTTATTAGTACATGTAACTATAGTTTGGATCTAACAAATAACTCTTTCAATACAATGTTAAAATCTGGTATCTGTTTATTAAAACACTTGTTTCAGAAATATAATAATACGTTTAAAACATGGCTCTCGATTGTTAAAACATTTAGCTCGGAAAGATTGCATGCATTTAGCAACATATATTATCAATGGGTTTCCCAATATCAGTTGTTGGCTTTGGAGTTTTCTAATGTAGATTATTCAATACATGATTCTGGTTGTGTCGGTTACTTACTTGGAAAAGTAAATTGGTGGTACAAACAATCTCGGCTGCTCTTTTTTTCTAAGAAGCTTGCGTTTATTTGTTGACATGGTCTAATGGGTTAGAAGACCAGTATCTGCTTCAAATGGATACTATCAATTATTAACTAATAGTACAAACTTGGAAATATTCGATTTTTTTTTAATACGAAGAATATAATACCAACGACTCATAACTGAGGATCCATGGGAATTTCTGTACTATGTGATGGTTTGATAATATAGAATACTTTGAAATATCATGATTAGCGGATAAGCCGGCCATGGAAATATTCTCGAGATGCTTTTGAGGGCAAATGCAGAACGCTTTGCTCAGTTATATGATTAAATTTCCTCTGTTAAGGTTTTCAGGTATTGAAATGAATTTTGCTATGCCGGACCATCGCAATGTACCTACGACGACCACTAGCATTGGGGGAGTATTTATTAATAATAGATTCGCACTGGCTGTATAAAAAGTTTTTCTTATACATTTCTTTTTAGGGTTGCTCTTTTGTTTGGGGTATATTTTGTTTGGAAAACTTATGTAGAAACAATCGAGTACGATCTAATTACTCTGATTTTATGTTAAGAATATGCTAATGACGATGACCGCTTGTATTTTTATATTTTAGATGCATCTTTTATTACATTATTTTTTTTCAGCTCCTAAATACATTGGAGTTGGGAGTAGCTTTAATTGCTGTGTTCACTATTATATTGTATTTTTTCCTGAGTCGTGGACATTGAGTAAGTACTTACTTTTTTTGTTTAGGAATATTTAAATAATATAGTGACTAAGGACCGAAAACGGTCCACTATATATTTGTGTGATTTTTCTTTGTTAGATGATTAAAAGAAGGTATTATTTTATATTAGCTGAAATTTTTGTCACACTATATAAATCCTACAGAATATTTTGGTGGAATGTTATTTTCTTCGCAAGTGAATTTTTCTTTTTATAACTTGTTTTTTGAAGTTTTGTAAATAAAGACATTCTCTTTGGAGGTTTCCCTTTTTTTTCTGTGTGACCCCATCTTAATCTATGACATTTTCCGCTAGCTCGGCATTAATTTTTTTGATTCCCTTTGGTTTTGTTGCAGTACTCGGTGGGGTCTACCGTTACTTTGCTTACTGTACTTTACTTTTCTCTTGTCCGCACGGATTACCGTAACAAAGTTAATGTTTTATTGGATGATATCAAAAATCCTCAAATTGGCAAAAGATAATTACCTAACCAATTTAGGATAAGCAAAACATCAGTTCGAAAATGTCTAAAAAGAAATCATTATCGCGCGTATCATTTTCAAAAGGTACAAATTTTAAAAAAAGAAGTGTTCTTTCGGAGAATAATTTATTGTCAGTGGGCCCTCAACAAAATCAGTTATGACAGAAATTTTTTTAGTACAGTTCTTTTTAAGAACCAAGCAACTTTTCATAATCCCAGAAACTAGCATCACTATGCGAAAGTTGATTCTTATTTAAGTAGGTCAACTTATTACTTATTTATTTTTTCGAAGTAACAGAGGCAGTATACCTTAATATCCTAAGAAACGAGTTACCTATTTATTAGAGCATATTCTCCTAGCTGCAAGACGTAACTTGGTCGTCCATATCTCCAGAATATAATATTATGGACACTTTTTTGTGAGTTCATCAAAGGAATTTTTTACTGGACCCCCACCAACTACCGCCGAAACTATGATATTAGAATTGTGAAG
Source organism: Platerodrilus igneus (assembly GCA_036346225.1). NCBI lineage: Eukaryota > Metazoa > Arthropoda > Insecta > Coleoptera > Lycidae > Platerodrilus > Platerodrilus igneus. The sequence continues at coordinate 66,697 of JARFIW010001395.1, read as the reverse complement.
CCTTTCAAAAGGTGTAGCAAGTACAGCTAATTAACGTACATAAATCTTATGCAAAAGGACTGCAACTCTGCATAGAATAGAACGGTCAACATTTTGAACGTACATTACATTACAATTAGAATTAACCTTTTTTTTAAAATTTTCTCAGACCTGAATTCTTTGATTACATTGCATTTTTGCAGCTATAAGATGTCAGTTTACACTTCATAAAGAACATTTATTTTTTATTGTAATAAGGCAGAGTATTATTGACAAAGGATCAAATAACTAAAGAACTATTGGTTTAAGGTATTGGGAGGCTGATAATTATTTGTAAGGAAACTAAATGCTTGATTTGTTTAAATAACATACAGGGTGTTCCGTTTGAAAATTTACACTTATACCCCGTAAAAGTTTTGAAAAATTGCACCCGATTTGAGAGCACCCTATATAAAAATTAAATTTGGGTAATAATCCTTTGATGCAACTTCATTTACATAATGTCTGAAAATTTTTGAAACATACTCTTGAATAGCAAAGATACTGATTTTCAAAGAAATGGCTTCATTTGCCAAAATTTTGAAAGAGTTGTAAAACTAAAAACTGTTGATTTTTGAAGCATGGTAGCTTTTACGTTTTTAATTTGAAATTTTATGAAGAATCTAAAAATGTATTAATACACAGAGTGTTCGACTTGAAAGCCAAGCATGGTACTGCCAAGAGCATATGAGACATCCAGTATAGTGAAAAATATTATTAGGGTTGTGCAGCTTCTTAAATGGATCAATTTTCATTGTAACTTTTCTTTATTAGACGTACACATAACAAAAAGAATTGACCCATTTGTGGAAAAAGACCATCCTGTATATCAACACTACAAACTGTTGCTAAAATCTTCTATGTTGGATAAAGCAGCATACATACACATAAAGCGAGCAAGAAAATTTCTACACTGTGCCGGTGTTTGAATAACAAATATGCTACTGCTGTTCTTGTAAACCCTAATAGTGGCGAAAAACATTGACAAGATGCCCATGTGGCTCATTTCAGTAATTTGCTATACATTGTTTTTTTATTTTGCTTTTTCTACTGGATGTTACTTTACATTAGAAATGATTTTAGCTTCAGATGGGAAGGTTAATACATTCGAGGTTCTTAATTTATATGTGCAGGATCAGCAAACCATTGCCAAGGTATTTGGTATACACGTTCTTTAATTAATTATGTTTCTTTTACTAGATGTTTTTTAATATTTGCAATATAGCTTTATGTGCCATTCCGAATGGACATACATCTTGACGAAGTTCTAGATTATTAGAACGGGTGGAACGGCTTGTGTGTTCAAATGAGCTAAAGAGCCATTCCAAAGGTTTTACCAAATTGGTGGGGTCTTTGGTGAGCAACCAGACTAAGACAGGTCCCCAAAGAGAGCAGCATCTCCTTCGGTACTTAGAGTGTCAGAGACCATAGGGGTCAATATGTCATTCAAAGGCACACTACTGCGATGTGGAAGGCAACGGGAGACCACCACAATACCTCCCAAGTATACAGCATAATTAAATTGTAATAAACACGATGGCATTCTCTGGGGTAAATAATTCCAGAGTTAAAATAATAATCCCTCATTCGGATCTCCAGGAGGGTACTACTTCATAGGATGCGATCATAAAGTTTAGAACAAGAGTCGGGAACATTTTGAGAGTCGGAGTGTAGAATGTTAGAAGTATGAAGAAAGTACGTAAGCTAGAGAACTTAAAAATTGAAATAGATAGGATAGCACTAGACATAGTAAGGATCAGCAAAGTTTGTTGACCAGAGACAGGGGATTTTTGGAGTGAAGACTTCAGAGTAATTCGTACAGGAGCAGAAGAAGAAAATTCGGGTGTATAGCTATGTCAAAAAAGATAGGACACTGTGTAGAAAATTACTTACAAAAAAGAACAAAGGAGTACTCATGGTTAGATTAGAAACTAAACCGGTAAATACAGTAATAATACAAGTACGCATACCCACCTCTAGCTACAGTGACGAAGAGGTAGAGGCGATCTACAAAGATATCGAAGACATACTAAGATACGTAAAAGGACATGAAAATTTAAGAATTACAAGGGATTTTAATGCAGTGGTAGGTGAGAGTAGGGAAGGAGCGGTAGTAGGTATATTTGGTTTAAGCACGAGGAACTACAGAGGAAATAGGCTGGTAGAATTTTGCGACAAGAACAATCTAATCACCACAAACCCATTATTTCAACATCATGCTAGAAGACGATACACGTGGAAGATGTCAGGAGATATAGGAAGATATCAAATAGATTACACTCTTGTCAGGCAACGGTTTAGGAATCAAGCAAAAGACTGTAGAAGCTAATCAGAAGCAGATATAGACACTGTCCACAACATCGTAATTATGAAGGCCACTCTTAAATTTAAAAATTAAAAAAAAAGAAACGGAAAAGGGCACTTTGACTTTGAGAAACTAAAAGATAAAGATATCCACGAAAGATTTGAAAAAAAAAGTCACATGAATTGCTAAAAGATATTCGGCAAATTTCTTATACTAAGGAAGTAGAAATAGAATGGAATAGCATTAAATCCAGGTTGGACATGGTGGCCAGAGATATTCTAGGGTATACAAAAAAGGGAATAAGAAACCATAGATAACAAAGGATATCCTGAGTTTAATAGAAGAAAGACGAAAATACAAAACTATATCAGACAAAACAGGAAAACAGAGATACAAAGCCATTAAATGGGAAATTATACGCAAATGCAGGAAAGTTAAGAACAATGGATTGATGAAAAGTGCAAAGAGGTACAAACTAAGATGGAAATAGGAAAGACAGACAAATCATACAAACTAATTAGAATGAATTTTTGGGATACAAAACCATATGGGAAAAATATAAAGAACGCGGGAAAAAAGCGTCATTACAGAAAATGTAGTGAAAGTAGCTAGATGACAAGTATATATATATATATATATATATATATATATATATATATATATATAGGGAATTTATATGCAGGAGAGGAACTAACAGCAATAGAACAGGAATCACATATTGAATATGATGATTTGGGATATCCTATACTTCCAGATGAGTTTGAGTTAGCATTAAAGGGTTTGAAAGATGGTAAGGCGCCACGTACAGATAAGGTTCAAGCAGAAACTCTAAAATCCACTAGACAAACAGTAACATAATGTCTCTTCCAACTTGTAAGCAAGATCAATTTGGGTTTAGGCAAAACAGAAGAACGCGGGAGGTTATTTTAACTCTGAGGGGAATAATGGAGAAAACAATAGAAAGGGGGAAAGCGTGTATATAGAGTTTGTAGATCTGGAAAAAGCATTCGACAATGAAAAATGGAAAAATGTTCGAAATACTCAAAAAGATTGGAATGAGTTTTAGGGCTAGACGCATAGTACATAGCTTATACAAAGAGCAAACAGCGGTAATAGAATTAGAGCAGGAACATAAAGAGGAAAATATTAGGAAAGGGGTAAGACAGGGATGTGCCTTATCCTCACTAATTTTTAGCTTGTACATTGAAGAGGCAATAAATGGTGTCAAATGCAGGAAGACATTTGGAATTACTATGCAGAGACAAATGATTGATATGCTTATATTTGCACATGATATAGCGGTATTAGCACCTAGGAAAGAAGAGTTAGAAGCTGCTCTTAATAAAATGGAAACAGTTCTAACAGACAGATATGGTATAGAAATTAACAAAAATAAAATTAAAATTCTAGTATGCAAAATAGAGGAAATAAATCAATAACAACAATACAAATACGTAACGAGAACTTACAAGAAGTTCAGGATTTCTGCTGCCTAGGAGCCCAATAATGTAAGATGAAAAAAGCACAGAAGATATAAAACAAAGATTAGCACAAGGTCGTGCTACATTTAACAAGAAAAAGCAACTAATGTGTTCAAAGACAACAAACACAGAAACAAGGAAAAGGTTGCTTAAAACAAGTGTAGAGCACAGCACTGTATGGCTGCAAACCCTGAACAGTAGTAGAAGTGGACAAGAAAAAGGTAGAAGCCTTTGAAATGTGGTGCTACAGACATATGATGAAGATATCATGGACAGACAAAGTTAAGAACGAAGAGGTACCAGAAATGGTAGGGGAAGAAAGAAATATGTGGAAAACAGTAAAATATAGGAAAGATAGAATGATAGGCCACATACTAAAACATGAGGGAATAGTGCGCAATATATTAGAAGCAGAGATAGGAAAAAAAGAGAAGTAGAGGTAGACCTAGGTTATACTATTGCACACAGATAGTGAAAGATGTAGGATGTAGGAATTTCAGGGAAATGTGTAAGCTAGCCCAGAATAGAAATCAATGGAGGTATGCATCCAACCAGTCCTAAGATGGAAAAACTAATGACGAAAAAAATTACAGTATTTAAACATGATGATTATTATAAACAACTACAGGTATTGATCTTGCAATATTCTCAACTGAATCTCGGTGAAATAGGGCATATAGCTAGAAAACAATCGAAGGGGAACCAAGCTATATATAGGCTGTTGCGAGAATTTCATGGAACTGTGTAGCCTAGCTCAGAAGATAAATAAGTTGAGGTACGCGTCCAACCAGTTTCAGGATGGAAAACCTAATGGCGAAAAAATAAGTGTACTTAAATCTGACGATTATTATAAATAACTATAGGTGTTGGTTGAGAAATATTTTCAACTAATGTTGATTGTGCGAAAAGATATACTGGAAAAACTATTAATTCGACAAATGTTCAAGTGCTGGGGAACTTGGCAGCCACAGGCTGCTTACCCTCCTCCACATGCCACTGAATATCGGGGAAATAGGGTATATAGTTGTAAAACAATAGGTGACCAAACTGCATCTAACAGGAAAGAACAGCGGCTATGTTCAAAGGCGTCGCCGTGGATCAATGTAGTAAGCGTAAGACTACGGATCCCAAGGTCCCGGGTTCAAATCATGACACGACCGACTTCTTGAAAAATGGCAGGTGAGCATTTTTCGCAAAAATTACGCCCTCGTTCAAATGAGAGGTTAAATGGAGGTCCTGTGTGTGAGTGTTGTCACGCACGTTAAAGATCCCTACCTTGCCTGGAACGACAAGAGTTCGGCAAAATTCTAAATTTCCAGGCAACAAAAAACTCGCCTCCTGGCCAATGTAGTACCTTCAGGTGGAGCATTGGGAATGTAAATGAACGGCTATGTTCAAAGACAACATACATAGAAACAATTATAATTATATATAATTTCACATGTTTTAGTCATATAAAAAATTATTGGTAAAATAAAATTTCATTACTTGGTATTTGTTAGTTCCATGGCATTTACTAGCTTTAACAAATTTTGTTGATCAGCCGAAAATTGTATATTCTAAAGGATTTGTTTGGTCATACAGGATTTTATGACCCTATAAGTTTCTGTTGACCCTACAGGATTGCGTTGAAATAAAAATAAATTAAGGCACTTAAATTTTTCACCGCTAAATTTTATAATCAGCAACTTCCCATCCGGCTTGACTCGAAGATGATGTAGAAGTGGGAAGATTCAGAAAATGACTTACAAAGACAGTTCAAATGTTGGAAATCTTATCAGAACAAATATTTAATGCCCACGTGCCGTGTGTATAAAACAAGTTGAAAACCTTGAGGAATATTGTGAACAATAAAGTGTATACACGAACTTTTGAAAGATTATATTGCTATTTACAACTTTACAAATCAGGTTTGAAAACGGCTAAATTGTTTTCTACTTGATTGTGGGTACAAAATGTTGAACATAGCCTTATAATTTAACCAAACTAGAAAATAATAAATCACATAGTGTTTCCCATATGGGACCAAGGACTTATTAAAATGTCGAAAATCTATCTAAATTTGGAAATAAATATTCTTGACGATTTTTTCATTTTTTTTTCTTGCCTTAATACGTCTATGTTATTTCGAAATCCATTTTCTTTATAAATGCAATATTCCTGTGACACCCTATCTCTGCTATTGCAAAATGCATTTTTTTTTATAGATGCAATATTCCTGTGACACCCCTGACCATGATGTTAGGTGATTCTTGTCGTTTTTAATTTTTGTTTTTTATTGCTTTCCCACAGGACTGCAATAGTGACAGTTTGTCCGAGCACAGCTGTGTTCCCTGTGTTGCACTGACCTCCAGAGCCATTACCACTGATTGCTTTACAGATAGGTTGGATGTTGCTAGGGTTCACATGCTTCTTAGGCACATAAGGAGAATGTCCCTCCCCTTGTGGATGGAATATGCATGTGTATGCCTGTGTGTATGTGTAGGTGCATGCGTTTGTGATCATGCATGTGCATTGTTGTGCATGTGTGTGTATGCAAGTACATATGTGCATGTGTGTGAAAGAGAATGTAGAAACACCTTTGGCGCCTCATAATACAAACAGGCTGTACCTTGAGGTTATTCTATCTTCGCATCCACACAGGGTTATTATTATTATTACTACCACTGTTATTGTTATTGTTATTATTATCATGTTGGTTTAGATTTAGAATTAATTTCAACAATCAAAATTTGGAAGATTATGATAACAAGAAAAAAAGATTGAATGGTGTGTGAATTTAGTTAGTAGAGCTACATTTTTAAGATGAATTATTAACTTGTGGCAAACTTTTAACCTTGTAGTTATTACGCTCAACCCCCCCAGTAAACCCCCAGGCAGGGAAGTAAAGTTTTAAAACACACCTTGATATTTACTGGGCATCGATGACTCAAAGGCGGTTCTCTATTGGCTCTTGTCCTGTTATGTTGTGGATTCGCTGCTCCTGCTGATAGGGTAGAAGAGTTAGAATGGAAATGCAATGGCGCCAGCACTACCCGGTAAACGGCACGATAATCGTTCTTTCTCGGAAGACGGTAAAATAAGTGTCTAGCTAAGCGTCGGTTCTCGTCTTAAACGTCTCTCTCCTCCAAACGAGATTGACGTACTTCTGCCTGCATTTGTGGAAAGATAAACTTCTCACAACAGAACCCTACGTCAGCGCTTACGATTGCAAAGATAAGCAACTGACGTCAAAACCCGTGTGAACGCTACTAATCCCGGGGATTCACAGTGTCAACAAAATTGCACTTTTCAACAACCTAATTTTGGTTCTTACAAATGTCCTCCAGAAGGAAGGACCTCAGTGAAGTGGGCTTGTTCACTTGAATGCATGCGGGACCAATTCGCTCAGGGGTGAAACCCTGCAGCCCGGTGTCGAGTAGATAGTGTCGGCAAAGCCAAGACAATAACAACGTTCACTGTCCCCGTATATCGACAGTAGACAGTGGCGATGCACGCCTAGACGGACGTCCTCCATGCCCACGGCCTAATGTCGTGAAGTAACAACCCCTAGTCATGCAGCAACTTCGAAAATAAAAAGGGAGAAGAGGAATAAGGAACGATAGAAGAGGGAAATGAGAGGTTAGGAGCTATGTAGCAATCTAGGTAGAAGAGATGAGGAAGAAGTCGCATTGAGCAAAAGCGATAGAGAAACGGTGGATAGTCAAGCACTAGTAAACCAACCAAAATGTAGTCAGTAGCCCAGAGTGGGGGAGCACCACTCTTATGTGATGGACAGTTGTCTCAGGACTTAAGACAGGTCCACCAAAGGAAAAATTAAGAATTAAAATGGAGATAGCGGGATAAGAAAACAGTAGAGGTTTTGGATAAGCATCCTAGAGAGACGGTAGAGAGAAGAAATGTCCCTATTAAGACAGATTAATCTAAATGATAAACTGCTTAACGATAAGATAAAACTTTTATAACCACGTAGATACTCAAAAACAACTAAATTCCAAATAAAACTTAGACAAACCATCTTCCTATAGAGCACAACCAATGCAATAAGAAGATCAAACCAAGGTAGCGTGAACAACTTTACTATTCCCCACGATAATTTCAAAAACAAGACTGCCATGGACACTACGGTAATTGTACGATAGACTGTTATTTAAAGACAAAAATAGGGAATTTCGATACAGCTATGAGATAAGGTATAATGTTTAAAACAAGAATGCCATAGCCTCTCACCAACATGTCCAGGAAAAACAAAAATGCATTAGCATTCCTATAAGATAGAATTGATTGAGTGAAAATGTACACAAATAATTGAAGTATATGCGTAAGAAAACACATCGAATAGAAATTTCCAATATTTGCAACTGCGGAAACTGACTTATTACTACAGAGGCATAGCTTGCGCCTGCTATGTGTATCCCATGAGCAAAGCATCAGCCCTAGACATCAGTTTCGGACAGGTCGTAACGATTAGCTGGGTTGTTCAGACGAAACATGTCAACCACGTTAATAACTGTAGTAGACTTTGGAATAATAACCAAATAAAAGATAAGAATTTAAAGGAAAATTCAGTATACTTGTATGTAATCATCATATAAAGGAAATTGTACTAGGTATGGGTGGCTATCTTTAAAAACAGGAAATTATTATGGTATCACAAGGTTTACAAACGTTGGGGTAAAGGGTTAATAATTATTTAGATATAAGGTTTGATAAGTACATAAAATTTAGGTACGGACAATAAAGTTAAAAAAACTTGGACAAAACAAGAATAGGAAACCAAAGAAAAATATGTTTAGATAAAGGTATAAAAACAAAGGAAAGTTTACATTACTCGTCAGGGGTAAATGAAAAAGGTTTTAAGTCTTTAATATGCCAATGTCCTTGAGGTTTACCATTTAAATCTTGCAATGCATGTAGTAACGGAGAAATTACTCAAGTAATTATTATAAGATAAATTTAGGAGCTAGTTTAGCAGAAAACTTTTAGTAGCTTCTGATAACACATGATTTTTCTTCCAAACTCATTCACTCAAGGCAAATTAAATACCTCTTTTACGGAGATTGTAATAATTCTTACTCTTTTCATAAGCTTTAAGTAAATTTTTTTGGACTTCTGTAAACAATGGTAACTGCTGTTGATCCCTATTCCAACATATTTTTTCATCAAATTCAATTACATCGGTATTATTGAAAATGGAGCCCTAATAACTACCATCAATTGAGGTGTAATGGCCAAAGACTAAAAATGGAGAGACGAGAGTGGATTCATGCTTAGAAGTTCTCCAAGCTTGTGCAATTTGAAATATATTTTCATCATATTTTGTATAGTCAGATTCGATATATGAAGAGATAGCGGTAATAATTACATGATTAACGCGTTCAGTTGGGTTTACTTGGGGGGTGATAACCTGGCATTGAACCAAATCTTTTGAATTTTATAACTTTATACAAAATCTTGAAAATCTTTCGAAAGGAATTGTGGACCATTGCCACAAAGAATAATTTGAGGTACACCAAAGATAAGAAAAACTTGTTCTAAAAACTTAATGATTGCAGAAGAGGTAGCTTTTGGTAGAGGGTGAACGAAAACAAATTTAGAAAACCAATCAGTTACAACCAATAGGTATTGATCACCTTTCTTAGATCGAGGAAGGTGTCCTAATAAGTCGAGAAAAATTAATTGAAATGGATAAGATACTTTTTAAACGTACCCATTAAACCGGGATGAGCTCCTTGTGAACTCTTTTGTGCACCAAAATTTTACAATTTTTAATGTAACGGTAAACGGATTGTCTTAAATTGGGTCAATAATAAAAATCAGAAATTTTTGATATAGTTTTTGTAACACCTAAATGTGCAGAGGTAGGATCGTCATGAAACATTTTCAAAACTTCAGGTCGATTAGAGGTAGGGATTACTAATTTACATTCAGGTAAATTGGGCGGTTTAAATGTAGAAGAACCAACAAATTTTAATAAACGATTTTCGATAACATGGAAGCAAAGGTAGTTTTCAGAATGTTGAGTTACTTTTTATGCCATATTAGAGTACCAGGTATCGGGAGTCAAATTAGAAAGATTTAAAGCAGCTACATCACGAGAAAGAGCATCGGGTATAATATTTAATTTTCCAGGTCTACGGCAGATAGTGAAAGTAAACTGTGAAATACGTGAACTCCATCTGACTAAACGTCCAGCGGGTTGTTTTAAATTATTTAACCAGGTAAGGGCAGCACAATCGGTAATTACTATAAATTGAGTTCCCTCAACAAAACTCCCGAACTTTTCAATTCCAAAGATTACTCCAAGAAGCTTATGTTCAGTAGCTGAATATTTTTGTTCAGCCGTAGTTAATGTACGACTTGCATAAACGATAGGGTGTTCTAAACCATCTTTTTCTTGAAATAAAATGGCACCTAAGCCAGTAAGTGATGCACCAATCTGAATATAAAATGTTTCTTCAAAATTAGGGGAGATTAAAATGGGAGCTGAAGTAATCAAACGTTTTAATTCATCATAAGCTTTTTGTGCATCAATAGTCCAATCGATAGATCGTCCTTTCTTTTTATTTTTAATTAACACAGTAATAGGAATAGAGATTGTAGATAGGCTTGGTAAAAAGATACGGTAATAAGATATCAGTCCGATTAAACGTTTAATTTCAGTAACAGCATTTACTTTATCAGGGTCGGCGCGTAAACCATTTTCGTCAACAATAAACCCTAAAAAGGAAAGGGATGAACAGCAAAAGTTACATTTTTCCCAATTAATTTCAAAACCAGCATTGTCTAAGCAATCTGCTACTTCATTTAAAGTTACGGTAAGCTCTTCAAAGGTATTTGATGTGACTAAAAATCCTAACAACAAAATCATTCCTTACATGCTCCTGCTTTCCTATTTAATTATTACATTAATGAATCCTAAACTATTGGTAATGTCGTGCATCAAACACGTAAACAGTTTATAGTAACTTTCTATAACACATTGGCCTTTCCAAAATACTTAACACATATATAATACTTAATATTTTACTACTAATAACCTTATCTTTAAACTTAATAACCAATCGTTCTGCAATAAATCTTTAACAAAAACAAAATCACTACGGTGCTCAATTAATGTCCTACTTCGAAACATCCCAAAAACATATTTACGTCTCTATTCACATATAAATTATACCAAATCATAAACAAGTCTATACTATTACTTACAGTATTAACTATATAATTTATATAATATCCAGACCACACTTGCTTTCCATTTTCCAAAAAAAAAAAATATCTACAACATACCCCAAAATTTCAGGTTAATGGCGAGATGAACAAATTAAGTTTCACTCCCTACAAATGGTCATAACAATGCTATTTCCGCCGGCAGGCGTTTCAAAAATTACCTTGCTCACATGCGTAAAATCAAACTAATTTCTCATATACCGCGTATTTCTCCTGTTTAGCGGTTTTGTTCAACCTCCTAGAATGTCCTAACCTTACTACATTTTTCTAAATTCTACACTAACATCCCTTAACTTTGCACATTCCAAATTTATCTTGTCCAGGGCCTCAGTCAGAATAGCCCCTCTCCTCGTTCACTATCACACCTTCTTGTACTCCTACATCATTGATGTGTTCAGGTCAACGAGTCCTGTATAACTCACTTCTATCAATTCCAACACTCCCTTGTTCTATTCGCATGCACATCGCTACATTTTGATGTTTTTAGGTGACCGATTTCTACCTGACTGTGTCTAATTCTGCATTCAACAGAATTCATTTTTCCCCCTATTAATCATATTTTATTATGGTCAGCGTCTACGTAGTACAATGTATAGAGTTATGCTTTTTCACCATTCTCACGCTTTCAGTCAATTTTAATGAGACGATTATCTCTTATACGTAATCCTATATTCTGTATTCTACTTTCTCAATGTCTAGTTGATACATAGTAATAACGTGCATTTGTCGTTTGCTTTATGATAGTTGCAACAGTGTCTATTAAAGTTGTCATATTACATGGAATTTGCTTAACAAGCTTCCTAAAGCTCATATTTGAGGTGAAAATTAATGAATTCACTATTTTCATAACAATTTTTGAAAGCTTTTTATGGCAGGCTTTCACTCTAAAATTTGATGTTTATAATTGATTCGTTAAATTCTTGTAGTTTAAATAATTTACAACCCGCTATTCAAATTCCTCTAAGTTTTTAACAGAAATAACGCAAATTTTTTGTGGTTTTGTTTAATTTGAATAAAAATACGGATTTAATTGCAAGTCTTTGTTTTTAAACACTATTTTACATGAACATTAAGATTATACAAAGTGCTTCGATAACAAGTTAGTTCATCCAAGATTAAATATTGTTTCTTTCATATTTAATTTAACATTAACATAACGCATCGCAATACGTTTTCACTTAGAAACGTTACCCAACATTCTCAAAAATGATCATCCAATGCATCCAATAGTAGCTTGTAATAATAGTCTCACAGAATCATTATTAAAATTTATATCAGAGATTCTTCAAAAGCCGATTGACTGTAAATATAATATTAAAGACACTTTTGAATTTGCGGATTTTATTAATAATTTTCAATTTAGAGAAAATTGCATACTAATAAGCTTAGACATTATGTCCTTATTTACGAATATGCCAAAAGAACTAGCTTTAAAAATATTAATACTGTTTGGATTAAAGTTAAATTAAATACCATAAAATAACGCAACTATGGTGCTAGAGCGCAACTATGATCCAAATGCACCTTCAGACCAAAATACATCTAATGCAGCCACTGGCAACGTCTAGTTTTTGTCAACTGAATTTTGATACGTGATTATATGAAGATGTTAGTTCCTTGTCTCCACCAGCAGATGCCTTCCCTAGTTATGAATGTACAGAAATTCATTTCCAATCAACAAGATTGTGTGTGTTGCATCAGTTGTTAACTTTTATTCAGACATATTACTTCAAGATCGTATTTAGTTTCAATGCTACTATATTTCAAAAGGTAATGCTAGTGTTATGTATTTCAGATATTGTTAATTTCCTATTTACAGAAATTTTGAGGATAATTGTAAGAAATTAAAATTCTCGTACTTTGATTTTAACTATAGTCCAAACAATTCCTTGGACCATTCTTGAAAACCAAGTTATTTTGTTACAGAAATTCATCATGACGGGTGATAGTGTCTAGAAGGAAGTTAGGTGGACTTGGTTACAAGATGTATAGTGATTGTAACATGGAACTATGCCTAGCTGACACAAAAAACACCGTGCTTACACAACGCGATGCTTCTGAAAAGTATAAAATACCTTACATGTGATTTTCCAATGCTCTACCTGAAGGTACTACATTGGCCAGGAAGCGAGTTTTTTATCTGGAAAATTTGGAATTTTGCCGAACCCTTGCTGTTCCAAGCAAGGTAGGGATCTTTAACGTGCGTGACAACACACACACATGACCTCCATTTTACCTCTCATCCGAACGAGGGTGTATTTTTGTAAAAAATGTACGCCTAACATTTTTCAAGCGGACCGTGTCGGGAAGTATAAAATACCGCAAATTTCTATTAATTTGAGGTTGAAAGTGATCCGACAAAACAACATTAAGCCACTGGTCGTCAATGTGTCTTTTCTGAAATGGAGGAAGCAATGTTATCCACCATGTTGAAGAAATGTGCAACTTCAGATTTCTAATAACAAGTTTTGATTTAAGGTGCATCGTAAAACTGTATTTAAACAAAAAAGGTGTGATTGTGAACCAATTCCAGGCAAAAAAAGTGATAATGAAACGTAGTTGTAAGTACCATAAAACCATTAAAAACTCGACAAACGCAGCTGTTAGTATAATGATGTGGGAATGCAGCTGGAGACGTTTTGCCTCCATATGTCAATTACAAGTCCAAACGCTTGTGAACAACATGAACCGAGGATGGACCAGCAAACACTCGCTATAACAGGTCAAAATCAGACTGGTTTGACAAAAACAGCTTTGAAGACTGGTTCTTTAATTCAGTTTTACCGGTTCTACACAGAGAAGAAGGGGAAAAACTGCTCATAGGTGACAATTTGAGCTCACATATAAGTCGATGTCCTGAAATCATGCAATGTGCATAACATTGTATTTGTGGCTCTCCCTCCAAACAGCACCCGTTTGTTGCAGCCCTTAGATGTGGCCTATTTTAGGCCACTAAACTGTCAATGGCGCCAAATTTGGATGAATGGAAAACATCTCCTGAAGGGCAAAAATCACCCACTATCCCTAAAAGTGTTTTCTTCTTTAATAAACAAATTGTGGGAAAGAATTCGGAAAAACTTTGCACAAAATCTGAGAGCTGGCTTTAAGAAAACAGGAATTTTTGCCACAAATGCAATTCCAGTTCTGCAACGATTACCTTCTTTCAAGAACGTCAATGAACCTGCAGATCCAGAACTTTTTACACAATCATTAGTGCAATACCTAGAAGAATAGCATAAGCAAGTCGTTTATTAAGAGTAAAGATAGAAAGAGGAGACTACACATTGTGGCAGGAAAGAGCATTTCTGCAGAGAAATTACAGCAAATGTCTTCACTTTCCACTTCAAAGAATAAAAAGTTCCTTCAACTTCAAAGGGCATAAGGGACAAACCAAGAAAGCAGAAGCTGGAGTCCGACAGTGAAAGTGAAGCTGGGAAATTTTAAATTTCTTATGCTTATGAAACCTCTTTGAATCTTTCAGGGGAACTAATTGAAGATGTTGCAGTAGAAGACGTTCCATTGAATGGTCATGACTTTACATGTGATTTTCCAATGCTCCACCCGAAGGTACTACATTGGCCAGGAAGCGAGTTTTTTTTTACCTGGAAAATTTGGAATTTTGCCGAACCCTTGCTGTTCCAAGCAAGGTAGGGATCTTTAGCGTGCGTGACAACACTCACACACGGGACCTCCATTTTACCTCTCATCCGAACGAGGGTGTATTTTTGACAAAAATGCTCGCCTAACATTTTTCGAGCGGACCGTGTCGGGATTCGAACCCGGGACCTTGGGCGTAGTAGTCACACACATACCACTACGCCACGGAGCCGTCAATGGTCATGACTACATCCCAAAACCAGGTGACTATGTAGCAGTTGAATATGAAGACGAATCTTGACGGAGGATAGTCAAATCCACCAAGAACGATGGAGCATATGTTAACTGTATTACACGCTGTGGACAGTATTGGAAGTGTCCAGAGAAAGAAGATTGTATCTTTTACTCAAATCAAGACATAATCCAACAAAAATGAGTACAAAGAGGGCATTATATCGTATGCCAGAAATAGAAAGTAGATGGGGAAAAACCATTGAAGTAAAACATCAGAATAGACTTTCATTTTAATATTGATGATTCCTCATGTATGGTTCTCTAAAATCTTGACCACTGATTTTTCTTTTAATGTTTGACTGTGGTTTGATAAGGGTCTAAATTTCCTTTTTTAAGAAAATGTATAATTTTATTGCACAAAATTGTGTTTTTTGTTGTTAAAAGCATGTGTGGCTGCCATGTATTTTCAACAACTTCTCTAAATTATCGTCTAGTGTTGGTTTAGAATGGGAATTTCCATATGGACCATAGTTGTCAACAACACATACAACAATGGTCCAATGTTCAATAACTAATATATACTTCAAAATCCGTATCTAACACTGTTTATGGCTAAAAGGCTTAAAAAACAAACCTGCATTACCTAGAAACACACGAGAAACGGTTGAAAAATATCCTACTTCAATTAGACAAGCTTAAATAAAAAATTCAGAAATGTGGACTATAGTTGCATAGTTTTACAGTACCAAAATTGACAAAAACATTTTCTTAGGAATTATTGAATTTATATTTGAATCTAGCTATTATTCATTCAACAACAAATATTTCAAACAAATATTTGGCTGTCCAATGGGCTCAAGTACTTTATTTGCCGATATAATGATGAATACATTACTTGATCGTCATACCTAAATTATCCTTTCAACTGCTTTTATTTAAAAATTTGTAGATGATATAATTACACCTAAGCCTTCAAAAAAAGTTAACGAGATTTTAGAAAATTTTAACAATTACAATCCATATATACAATTTAGAGCTGAACTAGAAATAACTAACACATTACTATTTCTCAATATTTTATTAATTAGAACAACAGCAAATAAAATCATCCTAGATTGGTATCATTAAATAATAAATTTTAATATATATATATATATATATATATATATATATATATATATATATATATATATTTAGTGTGGCAACGGTCGATAACTCCGTTATTATAAAAGCTACGTAAACCAAATTTGGAAACGTATTAGGCATGCCTAAAGTGCACATTTTAAAAATATTTGGAAGCATACAGGGTGATTCATAATTCCATTATATTTTTTTAAATGGAACACCCTATATATTATTACATTTTTGAAAAGCCCATAAAAAGAGCTTTAATTTGATATCAAATTGTATCTGTATATTCCTTTTAGTTTCTGAGATATTCAACTGTTTTTAGAAAAAATAACCCCGATTAGATACATTGCCACTGCACTAATACACAACTTATATTAATTTTCAAGATGCAGAAAATTTTTCCATATACCATAGTATATTTGTAAATATCACTTTTTTGAAATTTCTTCCCAGTATACAGGGTGTGTCAGGTTTCGCAAAATGCAATTTTTAAATTTTTTTTTAAATGGCACCCTACCAATTTTATTGCTACAATGGATAGTTCATTAAGTGTCCTTTCATTTTTGTTAAGCATTCCCTATACCTAAATCCATTACTTTCTGAGATATTTTTGATTTTCTTCAAATTTTATGAATGTTTTTAATTTACATAAATAAAAATAACTTACTATTGGAGAATATTATAAAACAATTAATACATTTTGATTAACAATCAACTACAGTTATCCAATAACAATTTTCACTAAACATATAACAACCTACAATAATACACTATCAACAGAATTCTGCCAGATCAATAATATGCATTTTTTAGAAAACGTTCAAGCAGGAAATTAGGCAGGCTTTGAAAAAAATTACTATTACATATAAAGTGTCATTTAGGTTTATTAATTGTAGTGTGTTGTCATTTAACAGGATATCTCTGTTGGTATATTCTTGATGCAAGTAGGAAATTTTTTAAACTTGCTCCCAATACCCAAATCATATTTATTTGTTCTTCCACTGTAAAATCCATTTTGAAAACTCCTTCAAAGATTACATTTAAAACAGAACTGATAATGTGTTAAATGACAACACACTACAATTAATAAACCTAAGTGACATTTTGATTGTAATTGTTATTTTTTTCAAAGCCTGCCTGATTTCCTGTTTGAACATTTTCTATAAAATGCATATTGTTGATCTGACAGAATTCTGTTGATAGCGTATTATTGTAGGTTGTTACATTTTTAGTGAAAATTGTTATTGGATAACTGTGGTTGATTGTTAATCAAAATGTATTAATTGTTTTATAATATTCTCCAATAGTAAGTTATTTTTAGTTATGTAAATTAAAAACATTCATAAAATTTGAAGAAAATCAAAAATATCTCAGAAAGTAATGGATTTAGGTATAGGGAATGCTTAACAAAAATGAAAGGACACTTAATGAACCAACCATTGTAGCAATAAAATTGGTAGGGTACCATTTAAAAAAAAATTTTAAAATTGCATTTTGCGAAACCTGACACACCCTGTACACTGGGAAGAAATTTCAAAAAAGTGATATTTACAAATTAAAGCTCTTTTTATGGGCTTTTCAAAAATGTAATAATATATAGGGTGTTTCATTTAAAAAAATATAAGTTTAATATGCCCTGAAATTATGAATCACCCTGTATGCTTCCAAATATTTTTTAAATGTGCACTTTAGGCATGCCTAATACGCCTCCAAATTTGGTTTACGTAGCTTTTAAAATAACGGAGTTATCGACCGTTGCCACACTAAAAACTCACCCTGTATATATATATATATATATATATATATACATATATATCAATTTGTATTCATGTCACTCATTTCGTATGAAAATTAACTTTATTTTAGAAGTGAGACACCATATTAAGAAAATTACTAATCCATCTTTACATAAAAAGAATTAAAATCTTTTTATATTAAAACAAAATAGTTATCTATAAATTTTAATAGAAGAGAAAACTTTACACAGTAAACATATTCGAAAGAAAATAAAAATAACAACCAAAATGGCATTTATAAATCACTACCATACATCGAACACAACACCCAAATTAGTTAAAGTATTTAAAAAAGAAACAAAAATTGCAAAACAAAATATAATTTCTATATAAAATCTATTTTCTAAAATAAAAGCTACAACAAAAATATTAACTCAGTGAAATACAATGTATAAACTAAAACTGTTTAAATTGTAATGCCTCATATATAGGTGAAACACCTAAAACGAGTTACTCAACATAAAAGTGACGTTAGAGTAAAACCTAAAGCATGTGCTCTTTCTACACATGCTTTTACTAGAGACCATAGTAAATTTTTCAATAATCCTAAAATGTTAGAAATTGAAAAAGTATCTACAAAAAGAGTTTTCAAAGAAATGTGCCACATATATAAATGTCAAAATAGCATAAATTAAAAAATTGATATATACAATCTTAATTCAAAATACACTTACTTACTAAACTATAACTGTCCCGATAACAAAAATTACAAGACTTAATTCCTAATGTCAATATCTCTACACAAACACAAACATACATAAAATTTAAAAAACACAGTTATACAAACAACAACACATACAAAGTGACGTACATACACACATAAACAGACATACATACATACATACACACACTATACATAATACAATAGCCTTGAAACAATTTTATATTTTAAATGTCTTTACATGTTTAATTTTAATTTATATCATATACACAAAGTTTTAATTTTTATTTTATTTGCCATTCAGGTATTATTACTTAAAAATTGTTATATTCATACATTCCAATTCCGTTCATTATGCCATTTTTATAAAATCTCAACTATTGTTAGTAGACATTTAGTTAAAAAACACGCTTGTAACAAATTTACTTTTAGAAATCTGCGAGCAAGGGTTAAACAAACTCGAAAATTTAGATCTAATCAAAAAAATACATCTTTTTCAAAAGACATGTATTATTGGAAATATCGATATTTTCTTCAGGGACTTTTCTCGCTACTTTCATCTTCATGGTATCGTTTACTGAAGTCTGTTGGTTGGTCACTGGAATATGCCGCAAAAAATGACAGTTGGTTGTGTATGGAGATGACAGATCGGTGACAATAATGGATTTAACAAGAATTTTGAACAAATATTCATTTATATTGGCAGGATGAAAATTTATCGTAGACATAATGTCATTCGATGAAGTAGCACTACACAAGTATATTACTTTCTAGTTAAATCATTGCAGAATATATAGGATAGCTTCCAAACATATTTGAATCAAACATATCCAACGGTGGTTCAGCACTTGCAGGGCTCAGAGCGCCAAAATCACTGATTTGATTATTTGAGCATTAATGAAAAATCTGCATCCAAACTCTTTTCTACAATACAAACAGCCGCAATTGTTCCATAATTTGTTATATAAAATAAGTAGACCTTAAAAATTCGTTTTGCTCGATACTGTTAGATAAAGACAGTAGAAAATACACAGGGTTCAGTACAGAGCGATGTATTGCTTGAAAGTAGTGTCAATTGAATTATCCACGAGTTCTGCAGCATTGGTTAGGGCGATGCAGAAGCTTCTGAAAAAGTTGGAGTATTTCTGCAAGCACTATGTTGATGACATTCTAGTATTTTCTAAAAGCTAGGAAAAACATTTAGTATATTTGCAGGTTATAGAAAGGTTAGATCGTGGGGGTTAAAATGAACCATAAGGAAATGCAAATTTTCAAAGACATGAAATACTAGGGATTCATAATTAATAATCAAGAGGTGAAAGTATGTGAAAAGCAATTAGAAGAATTAAAGAATTAAACTCAACCAAGAAATGTGAAAATGCTTAGGAGTTTTCTAGAAGTTTTAAATTATTATACGAGGTATGTATCAAGATATTCAGAGATATGCGTGCCGTAACAGCTGTTGTGGGAGAATGATAGATGGAATTGGTCCAGGGAGAGAGAACAGGCATTTCAAGATTTGAAGGAGCAGTTTTATAAGGAGTTGTTACTAATGTATCCGAATTTTAAACATATGCTTATGTACAGATGCATCAGAATATGTAAACAGCTGATGTAGGTTCAGAAAAATAAAAAGGTGCCAATTTGTTTTATATCGAGAGTTTTGAATGTGTGCGAGATAAGATATTCGATTGCAGAGCAAGAGATATTAGCGATTGTATATGCTGTAAAGAAATTACGTTTTCATTTCTTAGAAAATAGCTTTTTAATCGAAACTGCTAATGTGGGGGTTGTTTTTCTAAAGAAGAGGCTTTTAAACAGTAGGTTCCACAGGTGGACATTGTCTCGGTATAAACCCGGAAAAGATACGTGATGGCAGATTATTTAAGTAAAAAAGATAGAGGTTTTGAGACTGGAACAAGTAATGATTTATGTAGTAACAGTTCAGCATTTCGAAAAAGTAGGAAAATGGAATAGAGCGAGGTATATAGCGATTTAGCAACACGTTGAAATAATGGAAAATCTGAGAAATGACAATTTAGTGGGGCAGAAAGGGTTTTTGTTGAACGATGTATTTGTTGTAAAGAAAATAGGAGATGAAGAGTTGGTGCTTACGCATGAAATTGTTGTAGATTTAATAAAAGAAATTCCTTTTACATGTGGCCATATTGGAATCAGAAAGACATTCTAAGTATTTAGAAAAGTGATTGATTATTTAAGCAATTTGATTCCGCGATAATTTGGCTATCAACTAATTTTAGTAACAGTAGAGGTTTTTTCAAAATTTGTACGTTTATATCCAACCAGGTGAAGTAATACAAACTATGCAGTAAAGGTAATTCAAGAGTTTATGGTAGGTGTCCGTCTGATAAAGATGGTACTTGCGGACAATGCTTCGTATTTCCATAACCAACGATTCATTAGGTTTTTACATGAGAGACCTTAAGGTTACTTTTTGAAGCATTAAACGTCCAAATATAAATCCGTGCGAATGCTATATAAAACAGTTAATCAAATATTTAAAATTTTTAATGCAGGCAGATCACTAAGAAAGACGTGTTTTGTAAATTGAGTGTTAAAATAAAGATTTGTATACAAGTGAGGAGGTTAAGTTAATGAAAGTAATAAAAGGCAGCAATAGTGAAAGATTAGATTTTCTTGAATTGATTAATATTATTTTACCTCAGAAGTGAATCAACTAAAAATATTAACAGAAGCGTTTCAACTTTAAATAATAAAAAAAAATAGCAAAAGGCTACATACAACAGTACTATCTAAAAAGTCTATACTTTCCTTATATGACATATCAAAAGTTTCAATTTCAATTTTCATTCAAACGTATTGTCCATATACTCAAAACAAACCGTAACCATGAATTACACAGTTACGTGACCATTGGTTTTTCAACATTTCCATGTATAAACTTTAACAGTGGTAGAAAAGAGTATTAATTTTCAATACAAAAATTAGGTGTTATGTATATTAGTATTGCACTGCATATACATTACTTCAGTATGTTAATGCTATACAAAGACGTCACACAAAATCAATGTCCAATTATAAATATTTTTGCATTGATTTATACAAATTTTCTGTTGTATGCTTAAGTTTCTTTCTAGAACAGTAGATAGATCATTCGAACATGCACATGATAAACAGAGCTAGCTATGTATAAAACAATGAATCTGTTGCAAGTACAAACTCTTCTAAAATCAAACAGCTATACAATGACATTCCTGAGTTTCTTAAATCTATCGTAACTCACAACATGACATTCGTGAAAAACATATTATCGGTTACAGATGATTTTATATATGATAAACCATGGAAGCCTGAAATTGAAGATGCATTTTTGCATGTAGTTGTATCTGTTGCAAATTGTGTTCAACAGCCAACATTAAATACTTTTTATAAAGAATGAAAGTAGCGAGCCTGCTAAGTAAAATGATTCTTTGCATATGGATATATCTATTCCTCATTCTGAGTCTGCTAGGGAATGACCTTCCTTTACAAATGGAAATATCCAGCAGTCAACCTGAAATATGTTGTTTTCACAGATACAGAAATACTTGTTAAGAGAAATGTCAAGGACTCCGTTGCTAAACCAAAAATACCAGTTCTTCCAAGGCGATACTCTTGTGAAGCAAGTGACGAAAAACCAATTAATGTCAAAAAGCAATTTGTTGGAACATTCACACATCTACAATTACATGAATAATTGAAGTTATCAATGCCTCTTGAAAATACTGACACCGTTAATTTATTAAAGGTAAATTCTAATGCATTAAACAACAAAGATAGTACTTGAACACAAACATTAAAAATGGTTGAAACTCAAAAACGTAGAACACCAGATTTAAAAAAAGCCAGTACAAATTTAACACCAATTAATCAAACCATTCCCGGAAGTACAGTTGATTGTGAACATCACAAAACGGCTTTAAATTTAATCTTGCCTAGTACAGATTCATTTTATAAAACCAAGATAGTTTTTATGAATGAACTTTAAAAGGAAAATTTAATTGAAGATCAAACTGAAATCAGTTCTGCATATAAATAGTGATACTGATATTTTTGATTTAAGTTGCCCATTGTCTATAGTGACAAACCAGAACGAAATTGATTTTTGAACACAAAAGACAGGATTGTTTGACAGTTCTACGGTTGCTGAGTTGGATGCCAGTATTGAATCTTATGATCAAACGCCTGCAGAGCACTGTCAGTAAGCCAAAGAAAAATTTCCCTTCAAAACAAGAGCCAGATTCTATACAACGGCCAGTTCCTCAACAATATATGATAGTTGCTAGTGATCTGGGCATGCCATTAAGTGTTACAGAACTAAGTGGCATATCTTTAAAGTCTACTCAAATTAGCAGTCCATCCTTTGCATATTTACAGTCATTTGATAAAGATACTACACAACTACAAACATATAGCAGTGATCCCATAGTGCCATCACGGGACGAAGATTGTTTAATGAGTAAGGTATGAAAAATTACTGATGACTGCAACCCATCACTAAATATATAGAAAAGAGTTTGGATACCAATTTTTCATCAATGCTCAATTCATCAAATCAGTGATTTTGGCGCTCTGAGCCCTGCAAGTGCGGAACCACCATTCGATATGTTTGATTCAAATATGTTTGGAAGATATCCTATATATTGATCAATGATTTAACTAGAAAGTAAGATACTTGTGTAGTACTACTTCATCGAATGACATGATGTATATGATAAATTTACATCCTGCCAATATAAATGAATATTTATGCAAAATTCCTGTTAAATCCATTATTGTCACCGATCTGTCATCTGCATACACAACAAACTGTCCATTTTTGCGGCATATTCCAGTGACCAACCAACAGACTTCAGCAAACGATTCCATGAAGATGAAAGTAGCGAGAAAAGTCTCAGGAGAAAATATCGATATATTCCAATAATACAGGTCTTTTAAATAAGATATAATTTTTTGACGAGATCTAAATTTTCGAGTTTCTTTAACTCTCTTGCTCGCAGAATTCTAAAAGTAAATTTGTCACAAGCATGTTTTTAACTAAATGTTTACTAACAATAGTTGAGATTTTATAAAAATGGCATAATGAACGAAATTGGAATGTATGAATATAACAATTTTTAAGTAATAATACCTGAATGGTAAATAAAATAAAAAGTAAAACTTTGTGTGTATGATAAAAACTAAAATTAAACATGTAAAGACATTTAAAATATAAAATTGTTTCAAGGCTATTGTATTATGTATAGTGTGTGTATGTATGTATGTATGTCTGTTTGTGTGTGTATGTACGTCACTTTGTATGTGTTGTCACTTATATAACTGTGTTTTTAAATTTGATGTATATGTTTGTGTTTGTGTAGAGGTATTGACATTAGGAATTAAGTCTTGTAATTTTCGTTAACGGGATAGTTATAGTTTAGTAAGTAAGTGTATTTTGAATTAAGATTGTATATATCAGTTTTTAATTTATGCTATTTTGACATTTATATATGTGGCACATTTCTTTAAAAACTCTTTTTGTAGATACTTTTTCAATTTCCAACATTTTAGCAATATTGAAAAATATACTATGATCTCTAATAAAAGCATGTGTGATAGAGCACATGGTTTAGGTTTTACTCTAACATTACTTTTATGTTGAGTAACTCGTTTAAGGTTTTGAGGTATTTGACCTATATATGACGCATTACAATTTAAACAGTTGTAGTTTATATATTGTATTTCACTGATGTAAGATTGGTGTTAGTTTTTTAATTTATGCTATTTTGACATTTAGATATGTGGCACATTTCTTAAAAAACTCTATTTGTAGGTACTTTTTCAATTTCTAACATTTTAGCATTATTGAAATTTAGACTATGGTCTCTAGTAAAAGCATGTGTAGATAGAGCACATGCTTTAGGTTTTACTCTAAGTTACTTTTATGTTGAGTAACTCGTTTTAGGTTTTGAGGTATTTGACCTATATATGACGCATTACAATTTAAATAGTTTTGGTTTATATATTGTATTTCACTGATTTAGGATTGGTGTTAGTTTTTTAATTTGTGCTATTTTGACATTTAGATATGTGGCACATTTCTTTAAAAACTCTTTTTGTAGATACTTTTTCAATTTCTAACATTTTAGCATTATTGAAATTTGTACTAAAGTTTCTAGAAAAAGCATGTTTAGATAGAACACACGCTTTAGGTTTTACTCTAATGTTACTTTTATGTTAAGTAACTTGTTTTAGGTTTTGAGGTGTTTGACCTATATATATATATGATGCAATACAATTTAAAGTTTTGGTATATATATTGTATTTCACTGATTTAAGATTGGTGTTAGTTTTTTAATTTGTGCTATTTTGACATTTAGATATGTGGCACATTTCTTTAAAAACTCTTTTTGTAGATACTTTTTCAATTTCTAACATTTTAGCATTATTGAAATTTGTACTAAGGTCTCTAGAAAAAGCATGTTTAGATAGATCACATGCTTTAGGTTTTACTCTAATGTTACTTTTATGTAAAGTAACTTGTTTTAGATTTTGAGGTGTTTGACCTACATATAACGCATTATAATTTAAACAGTTTTGGTTTATATATTGTATTTCACTGATTTAAGATTGGTGTTAGTTTTCTAATTTGTGCTATTTTGACATTTAGATATGTGGCACATTTCTTTAAAAACTCTTTTTGTAGATACTTTTTCAATTTCTAACATTTTAGCATTATTGAAATTTGTACTAAGGTCTCTAGAAAAAGCATGTTTAGATAGAACGCATGCTTTAGGTTTTACTCTAATGTTACTTTTATGTAAAGTAACTTGTTTTAGGTTTTGAGGTGTTTGACCTAATATAACGCATTACAATTTAAACAGTTTTGGTTTATATATTGTATTTCACTGATTTAAGATTGGTGTTAGTTTTCTAATTTGTGCTATTTTGACATTTAGATATGTGGCACATTTCTTTAAAAACTCTTTTGTAGATACTTTTCAATTTCTAACATTTTAGCATTATTGAAATTTGTACTAAGTTCTAGAAAAGCATGTTTAGATAGAACACAGCTTTAGGTTTTACTCTAATGTTACTTTTATGTTAAGTAACTTGTTTTAGGTTTTGAGGTGTTTGACCTATATATGACGCATTACAATTTAAAGTTTTGGTTATATATTGTATTTCAATGATTTAAGATTGGTGTTAGTTTTTTAATTTGTGCTATTTTGACATTTAGATATGTGGCACATTTCTTTAAAAACTCTTTTTGTAGGTACTTTTTCAATTTCTAACATTTTAGCATTATTGAAATTTATACTATGGTCTCTAGTAAAAGCATGTGTAGATAGAGCACATGCTTTAGGTTTTACTCTAACGTTACTTTTAAGTTGAGTAACTCGTTTAAGGTTTTGAGGTATTTGACCTATATATGACGCATTACAATTTAAATAGTTTTGGTTTATATATTGTATTTCACTGATTTAAGATTGGTGTTAGTTTTTAATTTATGCTATTTTGACATTTAGATATGTGGCACATTTCTTTAAAACTCTTTTGTAGATACTTTTCAATTTCTAACATTTTAGCATTATTGAAATTTGTACTAAGGTCTCTAGAAAAAGAATGTTTAGATAGAACACATGCTTTAGGTTTACTCTAATGTTACTTTTATGTTAAGTAACTTGTTTTAGGTTTTGAGGTGTTTGACCTATATATGACGCATTACAATTTAAACAGTTTTGGTTTATATATTGTATTTCACTGATTTAAGATTGGTGTTAGTTTTTTAATTTGTGCTATTTTGACATTTAGATATGTGGCACATTTCTTTAAAACTCTTTTGTAGATACTTTTCAATTTCTAACATTTTAGCATTATTGAAATTTGTACTAAGGTCTCTAGAAAAAGCATGTTTAGATAGAACACATGCTTTAGGTTTTACTCTAATGTTACTTTTATGTAAAGTAACTTGTTTTAGGTTTTGAGGTGTTTGACCTACATATAACGCATTACAATTTAAAGTTTTGGTATATATATTGTATTTCACTGATTTAAGATTGGTGTTAGTTTTCTAATTTGTGCTATTTTGACATTTAGATATGTGGCACATTTCTTTAAAAACTCTTTTGTAGATACTTTTTCAATTTCTAACATTTTAGCATTATTGAAATTTATACTATGGTCTCTAGTAAAAGCATGTGTAGATAGAGCACATGCTTTAGGTTTTACACTAACGTTACTTTTATGTTGAGTAACTCGTTTTAGGTTTTGAGGTATTTGACCTATATATGACGCATTACAATTTAAACAGTTGTTTATATATTGTATTTCAATGATTTAAGATTGGTGTTAGTTTTTTAATTTGTGCTATTTTGACATTTAGATATGTGGCACATTTCTTTAAAAACTCTTTTTGTAGATACTTTTTCAATTTCTAACATTTTAGCATTATTGAAATTTATACTATGGTCTCTAGTAAAAGCATGTGTAGATAGAGCACATGCTTTAGGTTTTACTCTAACGTTACTTTTAAGTTGAGTAACTCGTTTAAGGTTTTGAGGTATTTGACCTATATATGACCATTACAATTTAAATAGTTTTGGTTTATATATTGTATTTCACTGATTTAAGATTGGTGTTAGTTTTTAATTTATGCTATTTTGACATTTAGATATGTGGCACATTTCTTTAAAACTCTTTTGTAGATACTTTTCAATTTCTAACATTTTAGCATTATTGAAATTTGTACTAAGGTCTCTAGAAAAAGAATGTTTAGATAGAACACATGCTTTAGGTTTACTCTAATGTTACTTTTATGTTAAGTAACTTGTTTTAGGTTTTGAGGTGTTTGACCTATATATGACGATTACAATTTAAACAGTTTTGGTTTATATATTGTATTTCACTGATTTAAGATTGGTGTTAGTTTTTTAATTTGTGCTATTTTGACATTTAGATATGTGGCACATTTCTTTAAAAACTCTTTTTGTAGATACTTTTTCAATTTCTAACATTTTAGCATTATTGAAATTTGTACTAAGGTCTCTAGAAAAAGCATGTTTAGATAGAACACATGCTTTAGGTTTTACTCTAATGTTACTTTTATGTAAAGTAACTTGTTTTAGGTTTTGAGGTGTTTGACCTACATATAACGCATTACAATTTAAAGTTTTGGTATATATATTGTATTTCACTGATTTAAGATTGGTGTTAGTTTTCTAATTTGTGCTATTTTGACATTTAGATATGTGGCACATTTCTTTAAAAACTCTTTTTGTAGATACTTTTTCAATTTCTAACATTTTAGCATTATTGAAATTTATACTATAGTCTCTAGTAAAAGCATGTGTAGATAGAGCACATGCTTTAGGTTTTACACTAACGTTACTTTTATGTTGAGTAACTCGTTTTAGGTTTTGAGGTATTTGACCTATATATGACGCATTACAATTTAAACAGTTGTAGTTTATATATTGTATTTCAATGATTTAAGATTGGTGTTAGTTTTTTAATTTGTGCTATTTTGACATTTAGATATGTGGCACATTTCTTTAAAAACTCTTTTTGTAGGTACTTTTTCAATTTCTAGCATTTTAGCATTATTGAAATTTATACTATGGTCTCTAGTAAAAGCATGTGTAAATAGAGCACATGCTTTAGGTTTTACTCTAACGTTACTTTTAAGTTGAGTAACTCGTTTAAGGTTTTGATGTATTTGACCTATATATGACCCATTACAATTTAAATAGTTTTGGTTTATATATTGTATTTCACTGATTTAAGATTGGTGTTAGTTTTTTAATTTATGCTATTTTGACATTTAGATATGTGGCACATTTCTTTAAAAACTCTTTTTGTAGATACTTTTTCAATTTCTAAAATTTTAGCATTATTGAAATTTGTACTAAGGTCTCTAGAAAAAGCATGTTTAGATAGAACACATGCTTTAGGTTTTACTCTAATGTTACTTTTATGTTAAGTAACTTGTTTTAGGTTTTGAGGTGTTTGACCTATATATGACGCATTACAATTTAAACAGTTTTGGTTTATATATTGTATTTCACTGATTTATGATTGGTGTTAGTTTTTAATTTGTGCTATTTTGACATTTAGATATGTGGCACATTTCTTTAAAAACTCTTTTGTAGATACTTTTCAATTTCTAACATTTTAGCATTATTGAAATTTGTACTAAGGTCTCTAGAAAAAGCATGTTTAGATAGAACACATGCTTTAGGTTTTACTCTAATGTTACTTTTATGTTAAGTAACTTGTTTTAGGTTTTGAGGTGTTTGACCTATATATGACGCATTACAATTTAAACAGTTTTGGTTTATATATTGTATTTCACTGATTTAAGATTGGTGTTAGTTTTTAATTTGTGCTATTTTGACATTTAGATATGTGGCACATTTCTTTAAAAACTCTTTTGTAGATACTTTTCAATTTCTAACATTTTAGCATTATTGAAATTTGTACTAAGGTCTCTAGTAAAAGCATGTTTAGATAGAAGCACATGCTTTAGGTTTTACTCTAATGTTACTTTTATGTTAAGTAACTTGTTTTAGGTTTTGAGGTGTTTGACCTATATATGACGCATTACAATTTAAACAGTTGTAGTTTATATATTGTATTTCAATGATTTAAGATTGGTGTTAGTTTTTTAATTTGTGCTATTTTGACATTTAGATATGTGGCACATTTCTTTAAAAACTCTTTTTGTAGATACTTTTTCAATTTCTAACATTTTAGCATTATTGAAATTTGTACTAAGGTCTCTAGAAAAAGCATGTTTAGATAGAACACATGCTTTAGGTTTACTCTAATGTTACTTTTATGTTAAGTAACTTGTTTTAGGTTTTGAGGTGTTTGACCTATATATGACGCATTACAATTTAAACAGTTTTGGTTTATATATTGTATTTCATGATTTAAGATTGGTGTTAGTTTTTAATTTTGCTATTTTGACATTTAGATATGTGGCACATTTCTTTAAAAACTCTTTTGTAGATACTTTTTCAATTTCTAAATTTTAGCATTATTGAAATTTGTACTAAGGTCTCTAGAAAAGATGTTTAGATAGAACACATGCTTTAGGTTTACTCTAATGTTACTTTTATGTTAAGTAACTTGTTTTAGGTTTTGAGGTGTTTGACCTATATATGACGCATTACAATTTAAACAGTTTTGGTTTATATATTGTATTTCACTGATTTAAGATTGGTTTAGTTTTTAATTTTGCTATTTTGACATTTAGATATGTGGCACATTTCTTTAAAAACTCTTTTGTAGGTACTTTTCAATTTCTAACATTTTAGCATTATTGAAATTTTACTAGGTCTCTAGTAAAAGCATGTGTAAATAGAGCACATGCTTTAGGTTTTACTCTAACGTTACTTTTAAGTTGAGTAACTCGTTTAAGGTTTTGAGGTATTTGACCTATATGACCATTACAATTTAAATAGTTTTGGTTTATATATTGTATTTCACTGATTTAAGATTGGTGTTAGTTTTTAATTTGTGCTATTTTGACATTTAGATATGTGGCACATTTCTTTAAAAACTCTTTTGTAGATACTTTTCAATTTCTAACATTTTAGCATTATTGAAATTTAAACTAATGGTCTCTAGTAAAAGCATGTTTAGATAGAAGCACATGCTTTAGGTTTTACTCTAATGTTACTTTTATGTTAAGTAACTTGTTTTAGGTTTTGAGGTGTTTGACCTATATATGACGCATTACAATTTAAACAGTTTTGGTTTATATATTGTATTTCACTGATTTAAGATTGGTGTTAGTTTTTTAATTTATGCTATTTTGACATTTAGATATGTGGCACATTTCTTTAAAAACTCTTTTTGTAGATACTTTTTCAATTTCTAACATTTTAGCATTATTGAAATTTGTACTAAGGTCTCTAGTAAAAGCATGTGTAAATAGAGCACATGCTTTAGGTTTTACTCTAACGTTACTTTTAAGTTGAGTAACTCGTTTAAGGTTTTGAGGTATTTGACCTATATATGACGCATTACAATTTAAATAGTTTTGGTTTATATATTGTATTTCACTGATTTAAGATTGGTGTTAGTTTTTTAATTTATGCTATTTTGACATTTAGATATGTGGCACATTTCTTTAAAAACTCTTTTTGTAGATACTTTTTCAATTTCTAACATTTTAGCATTATTGAAATTTGTACTAAGGTCTCTAGAAAAAGAATGTTTAGATAGAACACATGCTTTAGGTTTACTCTAATGTTACTTTTATGTTAAGTAACTTGTTTTAGGTTTTGAGGTGTTTGACCTATATATGACGCATTACAATTTAAACAGTTTTGGTTTATATATTGTATTTCACTGATTTAAGATTGGTGTTAGTTTTTTAATTTGTGCTATTTTGACATTTAGATATGTGGCACATTTCTTTAAAAACTCTTTTTGTAGATACTTTTTCAATTTCTAACATTTTAGCATTATTGAAATTTGTACTAAGGTCTCTAGAAAAAGAATGTTTAGATAGAACACATGCTTTAGGTTTACTCTAATGTTACTTTTATGTTAAGTAACTTGTTTTAGGTTTTGAGGTGTTTGACCTATATATGACGCATTACAATTTAAACAGTTTTGGTTTATATATTGTATTTCACTGATTTAAGATTGGTTTAGTTTTTTAATTTGTGCTATTTTGACATTTAGATATGTGGCACATTTCTTTAAAAACTCTTTTTGTAGGTACTTTTTCAATTTCTAACATTTTAGCATTATTGAAATTTATACTATGGTCTCTAGTAAAAGCATGTGTAGATAGAGCACATGCTTTAGGTTTTACTCTAACGTTACTTTTAAGTTGAGTAACTCGTTTAAGGTTTTGAGGTATTTGACCTATATATGACGCATTACAATTTAAATAGTTTTGGTTTATATATTGTATTTCACTGATTTAAGATTGGTGTTAGTTTTTTAATTTATGCTATTTTGACATTTAGATATGTGGCACATTTCTATAAAACTCTTTTTGTAGATACTATTTCAATTTCTAACATTTTAGCATTATTGAAATTTGTACTAAGGTCTCTAGAAAAAGAATGTTTAGATAGAACACATGCTTTAGGTTTACTCTAATGTTACTTTTATGTTAAGTAACTTGTTTTAGGTTTTGAGGTGTTTGACCTATATGACGATCAATTTAAACAGTTTTGGTTTATATATTGTATTTCACTGATTTAAGATTGGTGTTAGTTTTTAATTTGTGCTATTTTGACATTTAGATATGTGGCACATTTCTTTAAAATCTTTTAATGATACTTTTCAATTTCTAACATTTTAGCATTATTGAAATTTGTACTAAGGTCTCTAGAAAAAGCATGTTTAGATAGAACACATGCTTTAGGTTTTACTCTAATGTTACTTTTATGTAAAGTAACTTGTTTTAGGTTTTGAGGTGTTTGACCTACATATAACGCATTACAATTTAAACGTTTTGGATATATTTATTTCACTGATTTAAGATTGGTGTTAGTTTTAATTTGTGCTATTTTGACATTTAGATATGTGGCACATTTCTTTAAAACTCTATTTAGATACTTTTAATTTCTAACATTTTAGCATTATTGAAATTTATACTATGGTCCGATTACATGTGTAGATAGAGCATACGCTTTAGGTTTTACTCTAAGTTACTTTTATGTTGAGTACCTCGTTTTAGGTTTTGAGGTATTTGACCTATATATGACGCATTATAATTTAAATAGTTTTGGTTTATATATTGTATTTCACTGATTTAAGATTGGTGTTAGTTTTTTAATTTATGCTATTTTGACATTTAGATATGTGGCACATTTCTTTAAAACCTCTTTTTGTAGATACTTTTTCAATTTCTAACATTTTAGCATTATTGAAACTTGTACTAAGGTCTCTAGAAAAAGCATGTTTAGATAGAACACATGCTTTAGGTTTTAATCTAATGTTACTTTTATGTTGAGTAACTCGTTTTAGGTTTTGAGATATTTGACCTATATATGACGCATTACAATTTAAACAGTTTTGGTTTATATATTGTATTTCACTGATTTAAGATTGGTGTTAGTTTTTTAATTTATGCTATTTTGACATTTAGATATGTGGCACATTTCTTTAAAAACTCTTTTTGTAGATACTTTTTCAATTTCTAACATTTTAGCATTATTGAAATTTAAACTATGGTCTCTAGTAAAAGCATGTGTAGATAGAGCACATGCTTTAGGTTTTACTCTAACGTTACTTTTATGTTGAGTAACTCGTTTTAGGTTTTGAGATATTTGACCTATATATGACGCATTACAATTTAAACAGTTGTAGTTTATATATTGTATTTCACTGATTTAAGATTGGTGTTAGTTTTTAAATTTGTGCTATTTTGACATTTAGATATGTGGCACATTTCTTTAAAATCTTTTAGATACTTTTTCAATTTCTAACATTTTAGCATTATTGAAATTTGTACTAAGGTCTCTAGAAAAAGCATGTTTAGATAGAACACATGCTTTAGGTTTTACTCTAATGTTACTTTTATGTTAAGTAACTCGTTTTAGGTTTTAAGATGTTTGACCTATATATGACGCATTACAATTTAAACAGTTTTGGTTTATATATTGTATTTCACTGATTTAAGATTGGTGTTAGTTTTAATTTCTGCTATTTTGACATTTAGATATGTGGCACATTTCTTTAAAAACTCTTTTGTAGATACTTTTCAATTTCTAACATTTTAGCATTATTGAAATTTAAACTATGGTCCTAGTAAAGCATGTGTAGATAGACACATGCTTTAGGTTTTACTCTAATGTTACTTTTATGTTAAGTAACTTGTTTTAGGTTTTGAGGTGTTTGACCTTTATATGGCTTACAATTTAAACAGTTTTGGTTTATATATTGTATTTCACTGATTTAAGATTGGTGTTAGTTTTTTAATTTATGCTATTTTGACATTTAGATATGTGGCACATTTCTATAAAACTCTTTTTGTAGATACTTTTTCAATTTCTAACATTTTAGCATTATTGAAATTTGTACTAAGGTCTCTAGAAAAAGCATGTTTAGATAGAACACATGCTTTAGGTTTACTCTAATGTTACTTTTATGTTAAGTAACTTGTTTTAGGTTTTGAGGTGTTTGACCTATATATGACGCATTACAATTTAAACAGTTTTGGTTTATATATTGTATTTCACTGATTTAAGATTGGTGTTAGTTTTTTAATTTATGCTATTTTGACATTTAGATATGTGGCACATTTCTTTAAAAACTCTTTTTGTAGATACTTTTTCAATTTCTAACATTTTAGCATTATTGAAATTTGTACTAAGGTCTCTAGTAAAAGCATGTGTAAATAGAGCACATGCTTTAGGTTTTACTCTAACGTTACTTTTAAGTTGAGTAACTGTTTAGGTTTTGAGGTATTTGACCTATATATGACGCATTACAATTTAAATAGTTTTGGTTTATATATTGTATTTCACTGATTTAAGATTGGTGTTAGTTTTTTAATTTATGCTATTTTGACATTTAGATATGTGGCACATTTCTTTAAAAACTCTTTTTGTAGATACTTTTTCAATTTCTAACATTTTAGCATTATTGAAATTTGTACTAAGGTCTCTAGAAAAAGAATGTTTAGATAGAACACATGCTTTAGGTTTACTCTAATGTTACTTTTATGTTAAGTAACTTGTTTTAGGTTTTGAGGTGTTTGACCTATATATGACGCATTACAATTTAAACAGTTTTGGTTTATATATTGTATTTCACTGATTTAAGATTGGTGTTAGTTTTTTAATTTGTGCTATTTTGACATTTAGATATGTGGCACATTTCTTTAAAACTCTTTTGTAGATACTTTTTCAATTTCTAACATTTTAGCATTATTGAAATTTGTACTAAGGTCTCTAGAAAAAGCATGTTTAGATAGAACACATGCTTTAGGTTTTACTCTAATGTTACTTTTATGTTAAGTAACTTGTTTTAGGTTTTGAGGTGTTTGACCTATATATGACGCATTACAATTTAAACAGTTTTGGTTTATATATTGTATTTCACTGATTTAAGATTGGTGTTAGTTTTTTAATTTGTGCTATTTTGACATTTAGATATGTGGCACATTTCTTTAAAAACTCTATTTGTAGATACTTTTTCAATTTCTAACATTTTAGCATTATTGAAATTTATACTATGGTCTCTGGTAAAAGCATGTGTAGATAGAGCATACGCTTTAGGTTTTACTCTAAGTTACTTTTATGTTGAGTACCTCGTTTTAGGTTTTGAGGTATTTGACCTATATATGACGCATTATAATTTAAATAGTTTTGGTTTATATATTGTATTTCACTGATTTAAGATTGGTGTTAGTTTTTTAATTTATGCTATTTTGACATTTAGATATGTGGCACATTTCTTTAAAACCTCTTTTTGTAGATACTTTTTCAATTTCTAACATTTTAGCATTATTGAAACTTGTACTAAGGTCTCTAGAAAAAGCATGTTTAGATAGAACACATGCTTTAGGTTTTAATCTAATGTTACTTTTATGTTAAAGTAACTTGTTTTAGGTTTTGAGGTGTTTGACCTATATATGACGCATTACAATTTAAAAGTTTTGGTTTATATATTGTATTTCACTGATTTAAGATTGGTGTTAGTTTTTAATTTGTGCTATTTTGACATTTAGATATGTGGCACATTTCTTTAAAACTCTTTTGTAGATACTTTTCAATTTCTAACATTTTAGCATTATTGAAATTTATACTATGGTCTCTAGTAAAAGCATGTGTAGATAGAGCACATGCTTTAGGTTTTAATCTAATGTTACTTTTATGTTGAGTAACTCGTTTTAGGTTTTGAGATATTTGACCTATATATGACGCATTACAATTTAAACAGTTTTAGTTTATATATTGTATTTCACTGATTTAAGATTGGTGTTAGTTTTTTAATTTGTGCTATTTTGACATTTAGATATGTGGCACATTTCTTTAAAAACTCTTTTTGTAGATACTTTTTCAATTTCTAACATTTTAGCATTATTGAAATTTGTACTAAGGTCTCTAGAAAAAGCATGTTTAGATAGAACACATGCTTTAGGTTTTACTCTAATGTTACTTTTATGTTAAGTAACTCGTTTTAGGTTTTAAGATGTTTGACCTATATATGACGCATTACAATTTAAACAGTTTTGGTTTATATATTGTATTTCACTGATTTAAGATTGGTGTTAGTTTTTAATTTCTGCTATTTTGACATTTAGATATGTGGCACATTTCTTTAAAAACTCTTTTTGTAGATACTTTTCAATTTCTAACATTTTAGCATTATTGAAATTTGTACTATGGTCTCTAGTAAAAGCATGTTTAGATAGACACATGCTTTAGGTTTTACTCTAATGTTACTTTTATGTTGAGTAACTCGTTTTAGGTTTTGAGGTGTTTGACCTATATATGATGCATTACAATTTAAACAGTTTTGGTTTATATATTGTATTTCACTGATTTAAGATTGGTGTTAGTTTTTAATTTGTGCTATTTTGACATTTAGATATGTGGCACATTTCTTTAAAACTCTTTTGTAGATACTTTTTCAATTTCTAACATTTTAGCATTATTGAAATTTGTACTATGGTCTCTAGAAAAGCATGTTTAGATAGAACACATGCTTTAGGTTTTACTCTAATGTTACTTTTATGTTGAGTAACTTGTTTTAGGTTTTGAGGTGTTTGACCTATATATGACGCATTACAATTTAAACAGTTTTGGTTTATATACTGTATTTCACTGATTTAAGATTGGTGTTAGTTTTTAATTTGTGCTATTTTGACATTTAGATATGTGGCACATTTCTTTAAAACTCTTTTGTAGATACTTTTCAATTTCTAACATTTTAGCATTATTGAAATTTGTACTAATGGTCTCTAGAAAAGCATGTTTAGATAGAACCATGCTTTAGGTTTTACTCTAATGTTACTTTTATGTTAAGTAACTCGTTTTAGGTTTTAAGATGTTTGACCTAGATATGACGCATTACAATTTAAACAGTTTTGGTTTATATATTGTATTTTACTGATTTAAGATTGGTGTTAGTTTTTTAATTTGTGCTATTTTGACATTTAGATATGTGGCACATTTCTTTAAAAACTCTTTTTGTAGATACTTTTTCAATTTCTAACATTTTAGCATTATTGAAATTTGTACTAAGGTCTCTAGAAAAAGCATGTTTAGATAGAACACATGCTTTAGGTTTTAATCTAATGTTACTTTTATGTTGAGTAACTCGTTTTAGGTTTTGAGGTGTTTGACCTATATATGACGCATTACAATTTAAACAGTTTTGGTTTATATATTGTATTTCACTGATTTAGGATTGGTGTTAGTTTTTTAATTTGTGCTATTTTGACATTTAGATATGTGGCACATTTCTTTAAAACTCTTTTGTAGATACTTTTTCAATTTCTAACATTTTAGCATTATTGAAATTTGTACTATGGTCTCTAGTAAAAGCATGTTTAGATAGAACACATGCTTTAGGTTTTACTCTAATGTTACTTTTATGTTTTGTAACTCGTTTTAGGTTTTGAGGTGTTTGACCTATATATGATGCATTACAATTTAAACAGTTTTGGTTTATATATTGTATTTCACTGATTTAAGATTGATGTTAGTTTTTTAATTTGTGCTATTTTGACATTTAGATATGTGGCACATTTCTTTAAAAACTCTTTTTGTAGATACTTTTTCAATTTCTAACATTTTAGCATTATTGAAATTTGTACTATGGTCTCTAGAAAAGCATGTTTAGATAGAACTCATGCTTTAGGTTTTACTCTAATGTTACTTTTATGTTGAGTAACTTGTTTTAGGTTTTGAGTGTTTGACCTATATATGACATTACAATTTAAACAGTTTTGGTTTATATATTGTATTTCACTGATTTAAGATTGGTGTTAGTTTTTAATTTTGCTATTTTGACATTTAGATATGTGGCACATTTCTTTAAAAACTCTTTTGTAGATACTTTTCAATTTCTAACATTTTAGCATTATTGAAATTTGTACTATGGTCTCTAGAAAAAGCATGTTTAGATAGAACACATGCTTTAGGTTTTACTCTAATGTTACTTTTATGTTAGTAACTCGTTTTAGGTTTTGAGGTGTTTGACCTATATATGACGTTACAATTTAAACAGTTTTGGTTTATATATTGTATTTCACTGATTTAAGATTGGTGTTAGTTTTTAATTTGTGCTATTTTGACATTTAGATATGTGGCACATTTCTTTAAAACTCTTTTGTAGATACTTTTCAATTTCTAACATTTTAGCATTATTGAAATTTTACTATGGTCTCTAGTAAAAGCATGTTTAGATAGAACACATGCTTTAGGTTTTACTCTAATGTTACTTTTATGTTAGTAACTCGTTTTAGGTTTTGAGGTGTTTGACCTATATATGACGCATTAGGTTTTTAAATTAGAAGACCTTAAAAGGGTTAACTTTTAAACCATTTAAAAGGTCCAAAAAAAATGTTGAATGTAAATATTAAAACGTTAACAAATTTTAAAATTTTAATTGGCCAGGGAGAAACACAAAGGTTTAAGGGCAGTTTTTATTAAGGGTTGGAAAGAAATTTTAAACAAATGCCAACAGGTGACAAAATATGTCCGATTTAGGTTAAAAATAAAAGGTGCCTTTTTATACCGAAGTTTGTTTCCAATAAGTATTAGAACAAGGAATTTAGGATTGGAAATTTAAAGAAATGGTTTTCAACGGAAAAAGTTTTAACAAACCAAGGGGGTTTTTAAAGTGAGGCAAAAGTTTGGTTTCCCATTGGAAGGGCCTATAAACCCAAAATGGGGCAATTTTTAAGAAAAAAATTTTGAGCTAAACAAAATGATTTGGGAACGTTACCGGGGAAAAGGAATCCAGGATATAGGATTTGAACCAAATAATGGGAAAATCAGAAAACAATTTATAAAAGGTTTTGTTAAACAAAAAAAAAATAGAAATGAAAATTGGGCTTGCAAAATTTGAAATTGGGAAATTTTTTAATTAAAATAAATTGGTCAAAAAATTCCAAGATTTAGAAAATTTGTTATTTAAAAATTTATTTTATTTTGGATCAAAAAGTGTGGGTTTTTTTTGTACTTTAAATAAACCAGGGGTAATAAATTTGGTTAATTCAAGGTTTAATTAGGTGGGAAAAGAGGAAATTTAAAAGGTTTAATTTCCTTTAACCAAATTCTTGGTTTTTGGGGAGAATTAAGGAATTTTGGAACAAAAGGGTCCAAAATTAATGTATTTAAACAAACAAAATTTAAATTTTTGGGCAACACAAATTGGGCACTTTTTAAACTTGGGTTGGAAAATTTTGTAAAATAAACCGGTTGACAAAAGAATTCCGGATTTATTAATAAATTTTAAAATGTTAACCTGTAAAAAGTATTTGTTGGAAATTAAGAATGGGGTGAGTTTTTTAAAAATAAAGGGGTTGAAAATTTGTTTAATTTGAACCATATACAAAATTTAAAAAAATTTATTAGTAAAATGTAAAGTTTAGGGAAGGTCCAATGGTAATTTGTTAAAAGGCGGGAATAGAACAATGGTTTTAAAAAAAAAAATGATTTACCTGAAAATTGGGTTGCAAATTTAAAGTGGCAAACAATAAAAATAAAGGACAAAATTTTGAAATTTTCTTAAAAAAATTTTTTTGGTAAATTGGGTTTGTTTGTATAAAAAGGAAGGAGGTTTTTTTAAATTAAGGGTTAATTGGGAAAGGAAAATTTAAAAGGCAGCCAATTTGGAAAGGGTTAGAATTTTTGAATTGGAAAAATAAATTATTTTTAGGGAACAACTAAAAATTTTTTAACAAAATTTCAACTTTTAAAAATTTAAAAAAAATTTAGCAAAAGGCTAATTTAAAAGTAATTTTAAAAGTCCCTTAAATATTTTTATTAAATCAAAAGTTTTTAAAATTTTAATTTTATTAAAGGTTTGTCCATATACCAAAAAAATAAATTGAATTAAAGTTAGTAAGGTTTTAAATTTCCATGGTTAAATTTTTAAAAGGTGGGTAAGAAAAGGTTTTAAAATTTAATAAAAATTATTTATTTAATTAGGGTAAATTGGCAACTCAATAACATTAATTTTGATTTTCTAAAAAAGACGTTTTAAAAAAAATAAAATTTGTTCCAATTTTATTTAAATTAATTTTGAAATTGGAAATTTATAAAATTTTTTTTGAATTGTTTAATTTTCCCAGAATTTAACAATAAAATATTAACGAAGCTTTAACTTTAAATAATAAAAAAATGCAAAAGGAATAAACAGACTATTAAAGTTATAAAACAATCAAATTTCTTTCAATTTTACAAACTTTCCTTCTAAAACAAACCGCCTAATTACAAAGGACCATTTTTCCATTTTGTTAAATTTAATGGTAAAAATAAACAATACAAATTGGTGAAAAGACATATTATCTTACCAGATGTTTTATAAAAGATAAA
Source organism: Platerodrilus igneus (assembly GCA_036346225.1). Lineage (NCBI taxonomy): Eukaryota > Metazoa > Arthropoda > Insecta > Coleoptera > Lycidae > Platerodrilus > Platerodrilus igneus. Next base: position 26,717 of record JARFIW010001395.1, on the reverse strand, counting down.
CCAAAACCTGCCAATTTAAAATTTTTTGCATTGTTTATCTTTTCGGATTTTGTTTCCCGAAACAGCCAACATTAAATTATTTTATAAAGGATAAAACAGCCTGTAAACAAGATTTGATTCTTTTGCAAGAAAACTTTCCTAAATTCAAACGCTAAAAAGACCTTCCTTTTTAAAATGGAAAATTCCAACAGCAACCTAAAAATAAGGTTCTGTTTTAAAATGAAAACCTTGGAAGGAAGAAAGTTTTAAGGACTTTCCGGTTGGTTTGAACCAAAAAATACCTTTTTAAAAGGGAAATACCCTTGTAAGCAAGGTGACGAAAAAAATTTAATCTCAAAAGTGATTTTTTGGAAATTTCCACATCAACCAAAATAACCTTTTAAGTTATAAATCCTTGAAAAAACTTGGACCCTTTAACCAAAAATAAATTCTTAAAGGTATTTTAAACAAAATGACGAAAACCAAAATTAAAAATGGTTGGAAATTTCAAAAATTACAGAACCCAGAATTTAAAAAGCCCTTTAAAATTCAACACCCAATTTAATCAAACCATTTCCAAAGTAATTATTCAACAAATTAACGAAACCCTTTAAAAATTTAATCTCCAAATACAGAAACCCAATTTAAAAACCAGGAAAATTTTAAAATTAATAAACCATTTGGAAAAATTGAATTTGAAAATCAAACCGAAATCCTTTAAATTTAAATTAGTGGTACGATTTTATTTAAAACCCAATTGTTTTATTAAAAACCAAAAGGAAAATTGAATTTTGAAAACAAAAGAAGGTTTTCAGTTCTCATTTAGTTGGTACCGATTAATTTTATTTAAACCCTTGCAAGTGCAAACCAGAAAAATTTTTTAAAAAAAGACAGGATTTTTACAACGGTTCAGTTTTAACCAGCATTGAATTTAGTTCAAACACCTGGGCATGTATTAAGGAAGAAAATTTCCCTTCAAAAAAAACAATTTATACAAGGTCCCAAGTTTCCTCAACGGGTCGAAAATTGTTAATGAATTAAATTTCAAAATTTAAGTGGATCCAACCCAACTAAAAATATAGAAAAGTTTGATCCCTATCCTTTCATCAAAATTGTTCAATAATAAATATGAAATTTTTGTGACCCTGCAAATGCTAAATTATATTTGGAAAAAGTTTGGAAATATCCTTTATATTGTTCAATGATTTAACTAGAAAGTAATATACTTGTGTAGTGCTACTTCATCTAATGACATGATGTCTGCGATAAATTTTCATTCTGCCAATATAAATGAAGATTTATGCAAAATTCATGTTAAATCCATTATTGTACCCAATCTCTCATCTCCATACACAACCAACTGTCTATTTTTGCGGCATATTCCAGTGACCAACCAACAGACTTTAGCAAACAATACCATGAAGATGAAAGTAGCAAGAAAAGTCCTAGAAAAAATCATAGATATTTCCAGTAATAAAGGTCTTTTAAATAAGATGTATTTTTTTTATTTGATCTACATTTTCGAGTTTATTTAACTCCTGCTCGCAGATTTCTAAAAGTAAATTTGTTACAAGCATGTTTTTTAACTAAATGTCTACTAACAATAGTTGAGATTTTATCAAAATGGCATAATGAACGGAATTGGGATGTATGAATATAACAATTTTTAAATAATAATACCTGAATGGCAAGTAAAATATAAATTAAAACTTTGTGTATATGATATAAATTAAAATTAAACATGTAAAGACATTTAAAATATAAAATTGTTTCAAAGCTATTGTATTACGTATAGTGTGTGTATGTATGTATGTATGTCTGTTTGTGTGCATATGTACGTTACTTTGTATGTGTTGTTGTCTGTATAACTGTGTTTTTAAATTTTATGTATATGTTTGTGTTTGTGTAGAGATATTGACATTAGGAATTAAGTCTTGTAATTTTCGTTATCGGGACAGTTATATTTTAGTAAATAAGAGTATTATGTATTAAGATTGTATATATCAGTTTTTTAATTTATGCTATTTTGACATTTATATATGTGGCACATTTCTTTGAAAACTCTTTTTGTAGATACTTTTTCAATTTCTAACATTTTAGCATTATTGAAAAATATACTATGGTCTCTAGTAAAAGCATGTGTAGATAGAGCACATGCTTTAGGTTTTACTCTAATGTTACTTTTATGTTGAGTAACTCGTTTTAGGTTTTGAGGTGTTTGACCTATATATGACGCATTGCAATTTAAACAGGTTTAGTTTAAATATTGTATTTCACTGATTTAAGATTTGTGCTTTAGCTTTTATTTCAGAAAATAGATTTCATATTGTAATTAAATTTTGTTTTGCAATTTTTGTTTCTTTTTTAAATACTTTAACTAATTTGGGTGTTGTGTTCTATGTATGGTAGTGATTTATAACTGCTATTTTGGTTGTTATTTTTAATCTTTTCGAATGCTTTATGTGTAAAGTTCTTTTTTGTATTAAAATTGTTGATAACTATTTTGTTTGAATATAAAAAGATTTTATTTTTAAATTTGTTTGAGTGTACACATGTGTGTGCATGCGTTTTGTGTGCATGTGTTCGTTGTTGATGTATTGTTATGTATGTTTAATATGTGTTATTGTGTGTATGTATGCATGTGTGTATATGTGTGTGTGTGTGTATGTGTGTATGTATGCATGTGTGTATATGTGTGTGTATGTGTGTCTGTGTGTATGTGTGCATGTATGTTTCTGTAGTATATATATGTGTATGTGTGGTGTTTGTGTGTGTTGTGTGTATGTGTACATGTGTGTGCATTGTGTGTGTGTTTTGTATGTGTGTGTGTGTGTGTGTGTGTTGTGTGTATGTGTTGAAAACGTGTATCTGCATGCACACGCATGTGCATGTGTGTGCACATGTGAGTGGAGTGTGTGTGTTGTGTATGAACTGTGTGTATGTATAAAGTGTGCATGTGTGTATGTGTTGGACCGCTGTAGTCGCCTTTTACGACAGGCAGGTCGTACCATGGGGCTATTCTATTCCCGGACCCACACGGGTGTTGAAGTACAAGTGGAGAATAGAAGAAAAGAGAACCAAATAGTAATCTGTGTTTATGAAATGTGTGTGTGTGTGCATGAAGTGTGTGTGTGTGTGTGTGTATGTGTGTATGTGTGTACATGTGTGTGTGCATGTGTGTGTGGTGCATGTATAAAGTGTGTGTGTTGGGCCGCTGTAGTCGCCTCTTACGACAGGCAGTCATGCCATGGAGCTATTCTATTCCTGGACACACACGGGTGTTGGGGCACAAGAAGAGAATAGAAGAAAAGAAAGCCAAACAGTAATCTGTGTGTTTATGAAGTGTGTGTGTATGTGTTGTGTGTGTGTTGTGTGTGTGTTGTGTGTGCATTGTGAGTGTGCATGTGTTGTGTACATGTGTGTGCATTGTGTGTGTGTTTTGTATGTGTGTGTGTTGAAAACGTGTATGTGCATGCACATGCATGTGCATGTGTGTGCACATGTGAGTGGAGTGTGTGTTGTATATGAACTGTGTGTATGTATAAAGTGTGCATGTGTGTATGTGTTGGACCGTTGTAGTCGCCTCTTACGACAGGCAGGTCGTACTATGGGGCTATTCTATTCCCGGACCCACATGGGTGTTGAAGTACAAGTGGAAGATGGAAGAAAAAAGAACCATATAGTAATCTGTGTGTTTATGAAATGTGTGTGTGCATGAAGTGTGTGTGTGTGTGTGTGTGCACATGTGTGTGTGTGTGCATGTGTGTGTGTGGTGCATGTATAAAGTGTGTGTGTGTGTTGGGCCGCTGTAGTCGCCTCTTACGACAGGCAGTCGTGCCATGGGGCTATTCTATTCATGAACCCACACGGGTGTTGGGGCACAAGAAGAGAATGGAAGAAAGAAAAACCAAACAGTAATCTGTGTGTTTATGAAGTGTGTGTGTGTTGCATGTATAAAGTACGTGTGTGTTAGGCCGCTGTAGTCGCCTCTTACAACAGGCAGGTCGTACCATGGAGCTATTCCATACCCGGAACCACACGGGAAAAAGTATCAGGACAAAACGTTCAACAGAAATAAATCAAGGCTAAAGTTGAGTAAGAAAAATTATGGCAAAAGGTTAAGTAAAAAAATCAGGGTCACGCATTAGGTTTACCAAATATGTAACAGTAAAACGCACAGTTGAGGCAGAAACCAAAAGGAAAGTAAAGTAGAAACCCTCACGAGTCACGATAAAGTATGACCCTTAAGAGGTGCTTGCTAATTACTAAAGCAGAAAGTGGGGTGGTTCATATCGACAAAGAAAAGACATCGCCATCGAATTCTTGTTGACAATAAACACAAAAAATTTCTAATTAAAAAAGAAATTACATTCTACGGACAATTCTTAATAACTGATGTACGAAGTGCGTATGTACAATGGATTGGTAATGACCAAAAAAGGTAATAGTTATGATTTGTTTTAAACAAAAATTTTCAGTTAAACACAGTTCATTTAGAGCAATTTCTAAAAGCCATTTAAAGTACCAAGAAATATTAGTAAAGCTAGTTTCACAGCAGGCTTTTCAATACTTACTCCGCCCATCGGAGTAATGTGATTCGAGTTTCTTAGTGGTTCTTTGATTACGTATCAATGTCAAACGCTGATAAGTAATGATCTCTTGATATGCAAACAAAAAACAAGGTAACGTACCTCCATGTGCCGAGATACTCATCTTGCACCTAAATCAAATGAAGTAAACCAGCAAAACATATTGACCTCGCTAACAGGAATCGTCGCCACGGTAGTCAGTATCATTAATGCTGCAACCATAACTGAAACAGTGAGCACGTGCAAAAGAGCTAAAACGAAATTCCCTTTAGCCATTAATAATTATGTAAGAAACCTATCAATGCAAAGAGGAAATAAGCTTATCCAAATAAGTGTGCATTGCTCTCAAATTAACAGCATTAGGAACGCAGAAAATACATCTTAGGTCGAAATGCAGAATAAAAGTGAACCCAGTTTAAAAAACAATATGATAATCGATTAAAATATTATGATATCACATGTCAAAGAACTCTTCTAGAGTCTTTGTACTGCATACATAGATAAAGAAACAGCCAAATTCAAATTCAATCGCTTTTGTTAATCACACATGTAAAAATCTATTCTTCCATTCTATATAAACTTATATTATTACTTTCAGAAAGCAAAGATTTTTGATAACCGAATACATTTGCAATGTTATATCAAACAATAGAGATAGATTCAGGTACTTTGACTTAAACTAAATATACTAATAACATTCTTCAGAGTGTTGAAAAAGCACTTATTTCAATGGTATTAGAACGAGTTTTATGGGAACAAATCGAGTTATCAAATTATAATACATGCTCAGGGGCATCTCCTATAATAGGTAGTTATAGAATATATCAAGTGAAAGTGTGAGAATATTTGAAAATACTTAAAAGGGTAAAATTGAACATAATAAATACATGAACCTGATCTTCCTTCAATGGTGTATGATAATTATGAAGATGACAAACGCACAAACACTGTGCAGTGCAAGAACCAGTCTGTAAATAGGAAATTCCAGATCTATTCTCTAAAGAGGAAATACCTGATAGAAGTGCATCAGAAGATAAAGTTTTTAGATTTATTAATCACTAGACTGAAAACAAAAAAAATGAAAGAAGCTCCCACCTCAGCTATACATTCAAACAGCAAGTGCAAAAATGATACCATTGTAGAACTTGTTTCTGATCTGAATGGAAATATTATAAATTCAAATAGAATAGCATGCGATGGTGAAGCGTGTGATTTAAAATCGCCCATTACATCTAATTATGACGATGTACATATTTACCATGATACGTTTCTGGTCCATCAAAAAGTGATATTCGTGCAGCTACGATCAAAATATAAAGAAAAAAACGTTATGTATTATAACACCAAAATACATAATGCCATCTAGATCCATTGGTATTTAGTATTTTTTTTTCTAATAGCAATTTCATGTTTTGTTATTACTGACTAAATTACGCTGGCTTAATGTGAAACAGCATTGTTTCCCAAATGATCAATCTATGAACATAAAGTTATGACGATGTCTGTTGTTTCACAAATGTAGAAACAATAAGTACATTGGGAGGATTTTTATTTTATAAACAAAATTGACTTATAAGCAAAAGTGCCTATTGTTTTAGAAATCTTTAAATGTTATACAGTGCGATTTTCGTGTACTGTTTATTTTGAAAAAAAAGATTAAAACAGAAACTAGTGTTCACAGATCAAAATAACATGTGTGAATATGATATTTGCAATTATTGTTCAGTCATCAGCTATCATTTGATACATAACTAGCTCTGTTCATCGTGGATGCATGTTTGAATTATCTATCGACATAAAGCATAGCAACAATAGTAGTACTGTTAAATCCTACAAAGAATCCTACATATAAGAAAAAATTTGTATAAGTCGGTGTGTGTGTGTGTGTGTGTGTGTGTGAGAGAGAGAGAGAGAGAGCATGCGTGCATGTGTGCGTGCATGCGTGCACATGTGTGTGTGTGTATATAAGTGATATTGTGTGAAGTCTTTGTTTAACATTAACGTACTGAAGTAATGTGTATACAGTGTAATACTAAAATATACACAACACCTAATTTCCATGTTGAAAATTAATACCCTTTTCTACTGGTGTTAAAGTTTATACATGGAAGTGTTGCACACCTGGATCAAAACTGTAGCAGATAAAAAAAACTTTTCAGAAATGTTGAAAAACCTATGGTCGCGTCGCTATGTGGTACGTGGTTACTGTATTTTTTAAATAAATGGACAATGCATTTTTATCAAAATTGAAATTGAAATTTTTCAAATAAGTCATTTAAGTAAGTTGAAAATGTGGACTTTTAAATTAGTCCTGTGTTGTATGTTGCCTTTTACTATTTTTTTTTCGTAATTTAAATCTGAAATGCTTGTGTTCATATTTTTAGTTGATTCACTTCTAAGGTAAAATAATAGTAATCAATTCAAGAAAGGTATGCAGTTTCCATTATATTTATTTATTATTACATATTTGGTTTCAATTCATAGCTTTTATTGAGAATGAAATATGCTTAACAAAAAGAAAAAGTTAAATTCCTTGAAAATTTTAGCAAATAATGAAATGAATAATCTATAATCTGTATTGAACATTCTGTTAAACATTAGTACTGTAGTCAAAGGCAAGCTGTTCTATTCACGTAATACTGTATAATCTCTGTATAATTCTGTCGGAGATTTATCACTACAAATGAATTCTGTTGATGTTAATGCTCTTAGGTAGGGTGTCTTGCTCCGTGAAATAGAATTTTAAAAATCCTTAACATTTCTTAATTTGTAGATCAATAGTTCGTTATTTCCAATGTTTTCCTAACACTTCCTCTTCTATACCTGATCTGATGCCTGACCCCTGATTTCCTTCAAAGTGCAGTTTTAATATATCATTTAAGTCGAGAGTGGATTTGGAAAATGCATTGCATACTCCAATTCTTGACCCATTTAATCCAAAATAAAATGCTGTATTTAGAACTCTTAAATTTTATATACTAGAGTACCTATACTTTGGTTTAATTTCTTGAGAATGTCGAATCATGAACCCTTTTTAGCTTTGAAGATCAGCTAACCCCCAGAATGAATCGAAAAGTTGCTGCCTTGATGGTTTATCAAAATTGCTTGTACATTTGAGCCGTCACTTGGTTCCATAAGGCAGACAAGGTTTTCTCTTTGTAACTTCCTTTGTTTTAGATAAAGAGCAGTAGGCTTTGCTAGAATTTCGTAGTATTTTTGTCACTGTTGTTTTCCACAACTTTGTTTTTCTTTCCTTTCATATGTTCCATAATAGGTGCTTGTTCTTGAACTTCAAAAACTGTAGGATTTTGAGAAATATCGCATTCAGTATCTTCCTGAATATTATATCAATCAGCATATTATAGGTTTGCTACATTTATATCTTCAGCCTCAGAAGAACTGTTACTGTCACTTGATGAACTTCCGAAGCTGGTGCTGTTTGAAGATGAAGAGGAAGAATCAAGGTTAAAGGATAGTACAAACTTGAATGGTACTGTTTTTCAGCGATGGCCAAAAATGTGGGACTGCATTAGAATTGTAAATATGACTTCGGGTTGTGAAATATAAAAGTTAATTTGTTTGTTTTTCATTAACTGTGGTGTATGAGTGCATGGATTACTGTGAATATTAGGTGAAGCTTAGTGGATTTCTTGATTCAGTTAAAATTGATAAATTTTCTTCCGCTGATCTACTATTTGTCTGCAAATCCTTATTCTGAGATGGTACACTAGGGCTAACATTCTCTTTGTATTTTTCTATTACCAGCTTAACTAGAAAAAGACCACGAAAACCATGTTCATCCTAACTATCAGAAGTTATCTATCATCCTAAAAATAATCACCCAACTCACTAATCATTTATCTGCTCAGGCATAACCAAGAAGTGTTTAGACTCAAAAAATTCATTATGGCACTATAAAAAAAATATGTTTACAATATTTTCCTAAAAAATAATGAGCAAATTAAATGAGCTTTCATAAATTTAGCTCTTAAATTCTAATTAGCAATTATTTGCTACACTTACAAATACATTTAGAATGTATAGCAAAAATATTTGGTTGCACTAGCAAATTTAATTATGGTTGTTAATTCTATTTTATTATTTACTATATTGCACAATTGTACAATAAATAATATGTAATAAATTGATGAGATAGAACTAGGTGTATGCATAATCTGGTATACTCATATTTCAAAAAATAATTTAAAGTAATCGAAGTAGATTCCTTATATTTTAAATAGGCACAAGGTAATTTATCAACTAAATCTTCAAAACAAATAAATTTATATTCATTTGTTAATTTCAGTTCATAAGAACGATAGTGACTTAACAAAAATAATATCAGTAATATTAAAAAACAAAACAAACTTTATTATTTTTTACCAGTACATACTTGATGATACCAAAGATTGGTAACACTTCATGTATGTTTGTAATTATACAAATAGCATTTGCGTAAAAAAAAATCATTAATGTATATCCATGCATATGCAGTACAACCACAAAAATTATCAGGAAATATACTATTCTCATTTTTTTTATTTTTGGACCAAAAATATGATTTTGTTCTAATATATGACTATTACTTAGTATTAATTGATGTTTCAGTGTCAAAGTATAGATAAGGTTTCTTCTAGAAAAAGTAACATTTGCAGTATTTTTTGATTGCCTATGTTTAAATTCAAACCTCATAGATGAGATTTGCCACAAAGGTCCAACCATATTAATTAACAAGAGATAATGCGTGAGAAAGTGAAATTTTGGCTTCAACTTTCATGAAATAAATTCAAAAATAACGCATAATATTCTTCAATATAATGGAGAATTCCAAAGATGCAACATTACATGAAAGAATGTCCAAAATATACCACAGAGGTAAATATAATTCCCAAATCCCCTATTATCCAAGTAAAATATTTTGCGAAAACATGCCATTTCTGATGCTGCCATGCATAACTTCCTTCTATTTTCAAAATTATAAGTTATTGTGGTTGGTTTATTTTAATATCAAGAATTAACTATAATTATTCGAAAATTAAATACGTTCAATGTGAAATATTTTTTTTTCAATTATATAGTAACATGTCATAATGACACCCTCAAAGATGTCATGCATAATGTTAACAGAAAAGTTGTCAAACACGTGGTAATGTTTAATACATAATATTCTTTCAAACCAGTTTCCTGTATATTGCCAATAGTTAAGCATTCTACATAATTTGTTTTGTTTTGTAATATAACATTTATCGTATTGCAAATAACTTCCATATCACTCCTATGTGAAGTGCCAAAATCTGCAAAAATAATTGCTGGAAAAACTTTCAATGAAACCTAATATTTAATTGAGCCCTACGTTATCCCCAATTAAAAATCCAAGAACAAAGTGAATAGTTATTATTTTATAAGAGACAGTAATCTGGATTCCTAAATTGTTTTCAATTTTCAGAGTGAAATTAAGAAATTAAGACAATATTTTCCAATAGTGAATGTTATTCGGGGAGCAAAAATGAGAAACTGGCATATAAAGCACCCAATTTATGAATCCCTGAATGTGATCCTAATGGATTAAAGGTTTCATAATCTTCAAAGTAGACAAATAGGGGCAAAATCAAAATTTCAGTATCATAATTAATTAGTTTCGCATTCCACAAACCTGTTTGCATAAGTTAGATAATGTGGAGTTCTCTGAAAAAGTTTTATATAGCCTACTACTTTTTCATAAGAGTGGCATTTCAAATAAATTTTTTAAAACCATTTTAAGTGGAATATATTTAAGTATCACTGGTATTTGTTTTAAAACCATAGAAGAATTTGAACAATCCGCAACACCTACACAATCGACAGTATAAGTCACAGGTAATATCAAATTATATAATTTTTCTAAAACTTTTAATCTTAAGTATTCAGACGATAAAAATTCAAATGGATTTTTAAGAATTTTAAGATAACATTTGTATTTTCAATATAACTCTCCACCACTTTAGCAAATGTTGGTTTAGTGTTTATATTTTGCTGACGAATATCTATAAATCCACTGTACAAAAAATTTAAACATTCATAAATGATGGTTTGAACCATGTAACGTGATAAAGTCTCAGATGTACATAATTTTGAAATATATACCCTAGCTTATTCGTAAATGAAATTTTTAGAAGTTGTCACATCAATATCATCGGTTTCCTGATTGCTAGCATTTCTTTGAAACATATAAGAGTCCTCCGTATACAAAGGATTGAAATCCATCATCAGAATTTAACATTGATGCAAAATGTGAAACATTACAGGTTAAGTGTCACTGATAATTTTTGTGGCTGAATGTTTATATTTGAGGTGTTTTTAAAAGAAGGTAATTGATTGAATATAAGTTGACAATTACCCTATTTACGCTTAAACGTACTTTCAGAAGTTCTACCATGAGTAAACTTAAGGTGGCAACTTAATGCATTAATTGATATAATATGCTTCTGACGAAAAATACAAACATAATAGTGAAACGAATTTTTTTAAAGGTCTCACGTTGTGAGCCAGTGAAACGTATCTTTTTGTTTTTATATATATTGCATGGTTACATGACTATGCTCGCGCCTGGGCAAGTGTAACGAAGTCTTCCGACATAACTAGGGGTCTATTCCTTGGGTAGAGCTATGAGAAATGGGGGAAGTCGAATTTTGATTGTATGTTGAACTTAATCCAAAACAAATAGGCGCCACCAAGTCCTGACTTATTTATGATAATTGCGTAGTATATTTCTAGGGGCGGACGTGGAAACCCAAAGAAAAAAAATCGTCTTCGATGACAGAAACCTGTCTTAACTGAATAAGACGCTGCTCCTGTAAGAAATAGTAATAATTAGCTTAATAGAAGGGTGGAACACTATTTGTGTACCACAAACAAACCTAAAGAAATATTAAAAAAAATATCTCCTATATAAGTTGACATCAAAATTCCACTCTTAAGGATATTAGTTTCTTGTAGTTAGTTTTGACCATATTTGATCAAAATAAAAAACTTTAATCTTGAACCTATAATTTACTCAAAAGATTCTCTTTTAAAACAAAATTCAATGCTACAAAATTTCATAAATAATTAAATGAGTTCATGGGTTTTAAATTAAGGTTTATCAAAATAGTTGATAACCAAACATTTTAAAACTTAGTGTAAACTTGTTACAAAAACAAAGGCCCGACCCGTGCAGATCTGTTCGAGTGGGTTACAAATTAAAACATAGTTACTCAAGTTTCCTTATCTAAATTATTTGTGTTAGTTTCAATTTCTAATAAAAAAAGATCACAAAATATTCTTGTTTACTCAACTTAGGCAAACACTGTTCAAAGCATATGTTTACTAGAACACAGGTGTCAGCAGTATATTGCAGACAAACAAGTGACGTCAAAAACACCTGTCGCTGTTACCAACAGAACAAAATGAACCACGTGTATGGTTTCTTAAAACTTTAAAAATTGTGATTATAATTTTAACACTGGAAAATTCAGTACAACAAATAATTGAAATTTTATTATTTTCGTGCTTTTATGCACTAAACAAAATAGCGTGTTTCTAATTTGAAACACGGAAAATTTCTTAAAGTTATCTACGAACCAAAGCTGCGTTTTGTGGCTGTGAAGACGTGTTGTAATATCAAACGTCATCACCATACTTCCATCAGCTGCTGCAATATGTTGAACCCTGCTGTCTCATCAAATAACATCTTTACGTTTTGTAGTAATATGGTCTTCTACAAATTATTCAAATTTTCCATCATCAAAGTTACTTCCTACAAAGTGGTTTTACATCAGTGGTTGGAATAGTTGTTTCTAAAGTTGATTTTATCGTGGTTATTTGCGCGCTAAATAAAATACCTCAATTAAACAAATTAAATAACGTTCGTAGGATCTCGATGGATCTCGACTGCTTAAAATGTAACCGCAAATTGGCGGCCTGCTTCCAATCGTACATTTTGATTCAACAAGCTCGCATGGCCGACTGGTTATCACCTCGCCCGAACGACGGCGTGTTCCCGGTGGAGGCCTTCAACCAAAACGCGCCTGCGAACAGTTATCGAAGGCACAGATATTTGACTATACATAGAAAACTACATATAGATACAACTTTAGCGTATTGAAACGTTTTATATTTTCTTGATCGCTAACCCCAAACGGTCACATTCTTTCCTAAATTGAGCTTAACTAATGCTCTCTTCTTAATACATACATCTGACTCTAGAAGTTGGGGGTCAGCAAAACAAAGTCTTCCGACGTAACTAGGGGTCTATTCCTTGGGTAGAGCTATGAGCAATGGGGGGGTAAGTCGAAATCTATGGAGGGTTACACTTAACAAAAAAAACAAACAGGCGCCACCAAGTCCAAATTGATTTATTTTAGGGGCATAGCTATTTTTTTTAAGGGCGGACTTGGAGACCCAAAAAAAAGAGATCGCCTTCGTTGATACACAAACTTGTCTTAACAGAATAAGACGCTGTTCCTGTAAGAAAGAATAATAATTAAGTCACATAAAAAATGGGAACACTATTTGCGTCCCTCAAGTATAAAAAGTATAGAGAATATTTTCTGCATAATGGGATCATAAAATTTTAGTTCTTATTGCTTTTTGTTTACCAAGTCTGATCAGACTAGATCAGAATAAAAAAACTTTAAATGAAGAATATTAATTTACTAATAAGAATTTTCTTGGTTTCAGTAAATAAAGTATCATTGTAATTAAATAAAAATAAAAATTTGAAGTACTTGCAAAACTGGTAGTAAAGGTTATCACTGATCCTTACTCAAATATTTTATAATTCTATGTAACTAAAAATGCTAGAGTTTCTTTATAACCCAATCAGATCTGTGTGAGTCATTTACAAATGAATATACGAAATTTTCTCATTAATTTAACAAAGTTAAAATTAGTTTGAAGTCAAAATAATCACCAAGATATTCTCTAATGTTATCAATAGTGGTTGTACTAAAATGCTAAACATGTGTTAGCCATTGGGCAATTGTTGACGGCATTGTTCAAATAAACAGGTGACGTAATAGCAGCTGTTAATTTACGTTGCAGCCATATGTAGTCACATCTTTACAAAACTAAGTGAAATCAAATTTTGATACTGGGGAAAACCAGCTTATTTACAGGTAAACTGAATAATAATTTTGTACGTCTAACAAACAAAATGAAATAATGTACTTTCAGAAGGAAAGTACTCAGGAAATTATAATTCTATTACGAACCCAAGAGCAGCAGTTGTCCCTTGATGTAATGGAAATTACCGCAGCGCGGGAACAGCAACTAATTATACTTGCTTTCCATGCTTTAACACAGGTGTAGAAGCAAGGCGGATTCCTTACTTGGATCACGGCAGCATTACTTTGTAACGTAATCTTCCGTTGTCTAAATTTATTTACTAAAATAATTTTTCATTGCGTAGCCAACAAATTAAGTTTTCTAAATTGTAACTTCAAAGGGATCATGTTGTCTCAAATTTTACAGTTGCGATTTTCGACGTGGTGTGCGATATATACGTTATCCATGCAGTTTTCTAATTTCTCGTTGGGATCTCAAATGTGTCGTTGCGAATTCAAATGGGTCGTTGCGAGTTCAAATGGGTCGTTGCGAGTTCAAATGGGTCGTTGCGCTAAATAAATTTTGTAAATTAGCTAATATGACAATGAATATACAAAATGTGGATTAGGTACTAACCGTTACTCAGGAAGTGTTTTTCACAAACATAGAGCGACTCGGAGGTCACTCGTCATTCTCTTAGAATGCATGTTTACGCTGCTTTTAACTATCGACGAGTGCGCTCGCTGCTTTCTTGCATGGTGGGAGGTTCCGGATTTTAGTTCTCGGACCTCTCACGCGCGCGCCAGTGGCTGTGAAATTACACCGAACTCGGAAACAACTCGACTAATAATCCTTGATATTATAATACTATAAAAGTTTGATTGTTACTTGAATATTTATTTTAATTAATAAAGGTATTTTACTATTCATTGTACGTTTAATGAATGGATTCTCCTACTGCAAAAATAAAATTGTTACAGTATTACTAAACTTGTTAAATGTATTTTACTTATAATTTTAATAAAAGCGTTTTATAACTTTGCACTTTTATGGATGGATTTAATAACCAAGAAATAAAATTGTTACAATAGTTAAAACTAAATAATATTCAATACATGTATCTATGAAATATTGAACTACAGGTACATTGTTGTTTTGATATTATTTAAATAGTTAATAATTGCTTTTGAAAGGAGTAGATAAATTCTCACCATTCAGTCTAATATCGTAAAAAAAGTATTGTATAAGATATCATATTTGGCTTGACTCCACTGAATACTTTGCATTTAATACAGAGGACAGTATTGCTTTAAGAATGCTCACACCTTGTTTAAACATAAATTTATCCATCTTGATAAAAATATCAATAGCATTTTCTTCTTTAGGACCAACCTCCACAATAAACAGTTGCACAGTTCCTTGATATTGATATAACTTTTGAAATCGTCTTTCAACGTGCTCTTTTAACTTCGAGATATTCTAAAAATTAATAAATAGTAAGCCACAAAATTTAGAAGTTTTTACCAACCTCAATATGTAATGTAAACGACTCTTTAATTTCTAACCTAGAAGACCTCCATTGGGCATCTTTTTTCTTCAAAGTTGTTGTTAACAGGTACTATATATCAGGTAAATTAATTAAAAAATTCAATAATCTCTTGCCTGTAAAAATTTAAATAACATTAATTCAAGAGCAAACATTTTACAATCAGTTACCTTGATTTTTTACATTGTTTATCATATCCAAAAACTTTTTGACATTTTGATTTCTTGAATGCTTAGAATATTCTAATATAACTGAGATCCCCCTCTGTCAACAGTTGGATATAACTGTAATTCCTTCTGAGGGTACAACAGCGAATTCATATCCATTTTAAGTACATAGTACTGCAAACCATTTAAAGTATGCATTAATGTCAAGTGAATAAAGTAGTTTGCATCTACTATGGAAAGTGTTTCGCCATGAATCTAAAACAATGGTCCCGGGTGAAATGTTATTTTCGAGCCAAATTATAACTTCTTCTTTCTGTCCTAGTTCAGTTAATAAAAATCAACGATATAGTTAAACTATTATGTATAGCAAGTGGGCATTATTGAAAGCTGTTATTTAGACATAACCAATTGAAATCCACCACTTCTATGCTGAACTTCGGATTTAGTGCTAATATTTTAGACAATGTTAATTAATTACCTGGGTAAACCTGTCATTAAGTCAAGTACATTAAAAATACTGGGATAGCAAAAATAACTGCATCGTTAAGAATTCCCTTGTCTGTAATTTTCACTTTGGAAACCAAACTTAGACATCTATGGTGAGGTAGACAATTCACATTATATTTGACTATTTTATGTTTATGTGAATGGAAAGTATGCAAAAAAATTGTTAAACACTTCCCAGGTTTCCTACGAAATACACACCCCTCAGTGAATGGAACGATAAATGATTTGATTTGTTTTTACAATTCTCAAAAACGTACCATGGCTTATTAGTGGTGCATTACTATTTGAATATTTGCTCGTAATTTTGATTTTGGCAACCATACTTAGATATCTGTGGTGGGGTAAACAATTCACATTATACTTGACTATTTTATGTTTATGTGAATGGAAAGTATGCAAGAAAATTGTTAAACACTCCCCAGGTTTCACACGAAGTACCCACCCCTCCAATGAATGGCATGATAAATGATTTGATTTATTTTTATAATTCCCAAAAACATACCATGGCGTATTATTGGTGCATCACTATTTGAATATTTGCTCTTATTAATTAGTTTCACATCTCTAAATCGCCTTCTCAAATTATAATATTTTGAAAACAACTTTCCTTTTCCCAACTTTTCCTCTCACAATAAACAACACCAAAGTAGAAATCTTAATCTTCCGTTGGTAACAGCTCTTTTTTGCTATTTCTAGAGCACTTAGTAGCATTTAAGGAAAACTAAAAATGTTTCTTTGTATAGTTATTTATACACAATGAACAAAATGGGCAAATGTTTACAAAAGCGAGCGCTATTGTGCTGAGGTTTTGTAGTTTGTCTGAGATCTATAAATATCAAATTATGCCATTAGTTCATACAATGATTTATTTTTCACTTTGACTACCTATATTAATCGAATAAGAAATTTAATTAAAGAATGCTTAAAATTGATTTACCTAAAATAGTAACTACATCCACGGCGAAATAAGCAAAACACAGAAGTGAAAAATAAAATGCTTAATTTCCCCACCTAAATTACCTTTTGTTATGTCATTCCTTAATTCATTTTCAATAATAACACCCACTAACTTTTGTTTTGCATCTTTATTTAACATACCATGCTTTGCATAATAAGGCAAAATTAACTGACCTTTGTACTATTTTTTTTAAACTGTTACATAGGGCTAATGCAGCATTAGTCTCCACATTTTGCCTTTTAGTTGGCGTTTCCTCACAATTTGAGATTGTAGATTTGTCTGATGTACATATAAAAAAGCAATTTCTTATGCAAAGCATATTAACCATAAGAAATTAAGTTAGGTCATGTACAAGCTGTAAGTACCACACGGCAAGTTTTCTTTATTTGTATAATATGCACTTTAATGAAGTGCAGATCTTTAAAGAACATAACATACTGATGTTTATTTAAGAGTTCAAATACGACTGCATAATTCTGCACCAACAGGTTAAAACTGCTTAGGTCGAATTATAGTCAATTTTCAAAAAATTATTCCAGTAATTTAGTTATAATAAAATACAAAATACACGTCTCGTTCTACTACCCAAAATGATTTATTAATCATATACCCCTGACAGATGTTTTGACCCACCAAAAAATTTAGATGCACATTGTTTAATGCAAAAATAATGTTTAATTAATGAGCTCTTTTTTACAAAAATTTAACAATGGCACTTCACCTGTTTGTGATGGTGTAATAGCCGAATATCATAATAATTTATAGTTATTACATTGAATTAAGTTTTATGCATTTAAAAGGTGAGTGACTTGTTATAGGAAGTGCAAAGTGCGGAATTGTACAGGAAGACAATCGATAGGAAGTACACGTGCAACGAACTCTAGGCTAGGTGTAATTGGAATTAGTAAATAAGCATAATTGCATAATCATTGTTAGCAGTTAAGAATTAATATAGAATAAGAGCATTATAAGTCTAACCCTCAGATGTAACAGTTGTACAGCATGTTACGTGCCAAGGGTCACTTAAACATTGTTATTAGTTTAGTTTGGATACACGGAAGTTTCGCGGCATGATTTCAAAAGACGCAGTGCGCGGGAATTTTAAATAGACTAGGCGGTACTTCCGTACGTCATAGTAGTGCATGTGCGCAGTGTGCGTGTCCCTAGAGGGTTGGACCAATACTAGAAAAGGGGTGGGGAAGTTTCCGGTTCTCTCTCTATAACGTGGCTTTTTCGCCAATACCTTTGAGCAGAGTGGTCGCTTTTCTGGTAACGTATCGTTAGGTTTACCTATGTAGATATCCTATCTAATTATCTTTGTTGTCTACGCTCATACCTTATTTTCCTGTCCAATCCCTGCATAGGTAACGAATCTGCCGCCACCTAGGCGCACCGATCTCTACGACTGAGGATGAAGACCTCATGACTACCTTAGCTGGCCGGAGCTGATCCGACGCTTTTGAGAGCGTCGGCGTATCATCTCTAATCCCTCCGGGAGGAGCCCTGATTGGACTTGGTTAGGGGCCTACCCTAGCGCAACTTCGCGGGAAACTGGACCTATTATGTGAGTACTTCATAGTTTATATTGTTCGTTTTACCTTTGTTCTAAAAATTAATATGTAAATTTTCGAAGTATTGCGCAATATTGAGGACATCATTGATAGATGACCGCGCCCAAATCTGTATAAGATTAGCGCTGCCAACCACCGATAGTGTCTATTAAACCACGCTTCCGGTGTTGTATTTATAGAACTTTTTTAAATATAACCACTTTTAAATGTAAGAATTGGCTGTCCAACGTGTTTTTTTTAGGTGGAACAATTCCTATATGCCTATGGAATGTATAAATTAATGTTTAAACAAGCTTTTTCATCTAAATCAAATCAATAAATTTCATTATCTATGTTTACTAAGATATCTGTGAATTTTTAATTTCAGGTTGGTATCCTGTAAAATTCCCCAGAGATTTTCCTGAATTGACAGGTCAGGCTTGTAATGAAAACCGCCACTTTGAGGTTATTGTGATATATACCTTTTATCTAAAAAAATGCTAATCTATTTGTGTTACTGTAACTTTAAATGAAGTTCATAAATGCAGTTATCTGAAATATGTGTCAGTTATCTGAAATATGTGTTAGTTGCCTAAATAAAACTCCAAGTTTTCACAAGGATTTATACGTAACCCTACTTTTATGCAAGTAAGTAAATAAAATAATTAAGTATTTTAAGTAATAATTGCACCCCTTAAACACCGTTTATTATAACAATTATCTACCTTATATCAGTTTAAAATATAACCCTTGCTGTAAAAATAAAAAAACTGTACCTAAAATTCTCTAGTGTGTTTATAAAAAAGTGTTTGTCAGTTACCTGTTAATTAATATTTAAACTCGCTTTTTAAAGAAACCTTATGTTTAAAAAACATTTAACGTGACGATTTGACCTTTAGAATATCTTTTGAAAATGCTACACTAATAGCCTCGTTTTATCTATTAAAATAATACCTTACCTATGTGTTTCTCTATTTTGGAGGGCTTTTTTGTAGCTTATCAAGGATATATCCCCCTGTTAAATACTATCCTTGTTCGCATATAGTTTTAAACGTGTTTCTGAAGTTTTTTGGTTACTTAACCTGGTAAAATTCCAATATTACTCTTTGCGGGTGACGTTCTTAGGAAGTTTTCACCCGTAAATACCTTATCGTACTAACGTAAAGTGGCTGTAACGTTTTTTTTACTTTCTGATCTGCGTCAGTACTACATATTTTATATATATCGTGTCTCGAAAATTCTATTCAGGATGAATGTTTCACATTTAAAATCTCTCGAATTAATTTACGAGATTGAATGTAGGAATATTATTCCGGCATCTAACCAAAACGATAGAAGATCTCAGCTCAGGACTATTTTAGCCCAGGAAACGAAAGGCATTGTTATCTTAAAGAAAATCGTTGGCGATTGGCCTCATAACGTATCTGAAATAAAACTTTCTTTGGACGACATATCTGGTATAATAAATAGAACAGATCCCCGTCCTAGTGATATCGAGCTAGGGAGATTGGCTTCGAGAATAACGCACGTCAAACAACGTACAGAACTATTATCTTTATATGACGATGCGCAAGCGACCCAAGCTAAACAAAGTTTGTTGTCCAAAGTATTTTTACTTGAAGGGATTGTTCTTGAAAGACTTAATCC
Organism: Platerodrilus igneus; assembly: GCA_036346225.1. NCBI lineage: Eukaryota > Metazoa > Arthropoda > Insecta > Coleoptera > Lycidae > Platerodrilus > Platerodrilus igneus. The sequence continues at coordinate 6,711 of JARFIW010001395.1, read as the reverse complement.
AAATGCAGACGTAGATATATCGTTACCCTTTTCAAATCTCGTACTCGCTTCACCCAATCCTGTAGGAAAATCCATACCTGTATACAAATGGGGTCTCACTTTTCAAGGGTTTGATTCGCAGGTCTCTTTATCATCTTTTCTTGACCGGATTAATGATTTCAAAATCTCTCGCGGGTGTACAGACCAGGACCTATTTGTCTCAGCAGGTGACTTGTTCGCAGACTCAGCGTTGATATGGTATAGAAACATCCGAGACCAAATTTCTACCTGGGAGGAGTTAGTTGCGTGTTTAAAACGAGATTTCCTACCTCACGGTTATATTAACGACCTTTGGAACGAGATACGTAACCGAACCCAAGGTCCTGACGAAAATGTTGTTTCTTTTATTACCTCATTAGAAGCTTTATATAGCAGACTCGACAAAAAACCTTCAGAATCCGAAATTATCGATCAGTTACTTAGAAATTTAAACCCCTATTTCTCAGAACGTTTGGCATTACAAAAAATCTCTTCGTTAGCCCACTTTAAAGACCTATGACGTTCACTCCAGGAAGTAAAGTTAAGGATTGACAAATATCGCCCGCCCCCAGAGAAACTGTCTGGCCTTTTAAAACCCGATTTAGCTTGCCAAGCTCGAGCTTCCCATAAAGTATCTACCCTTAACGTTCCTTCTACCGTTACTAATAACTCACTTACCTGTTGGAACTGTAAGCAAAGTGGACATAACTATAATGTCTGCACATACCCCAGAAATATTTTTTGTTATGGTTGTGGCCGCTCAAATATCTACAAATCTAACTGCACCAACTGTAATCCTAATGTATCGGGAAACTCCCGTCGAGATATTTCAAATCAGGGCGTGAATATCTCAAGAAACCAAAATCGTCCTCATCACCAATCATTCAACGGACCCAGACGTCAATAAATTCAAATCATAAAACCACTTCTAACGTTGTACCATCATTAAATTTATCTAACAATAATACCGCTACTATTAATGTACAAAATGCCTTACCTTCATTAGAGGAATTATGCTATACTACGCCATCCGAGTGGTCTAAGTGGTTACAAACCGTCAATTCCTTTTACCATAAAAAGACTGCTGCCGTTTCACAACTTGTAAAAAAACCCTTCGATAACCGTCCACACTTATCTATCTCAATAGGTTCCTTAAATGTAATTGCTTTATTGGATTCAGGTTCCTCATGTTCCCTTATAAACAACGAAGGTTTACATCAATTATCTAAACAAAATATCAAAATTCAAATTATTCCCGAAAAAACTTCCATAAATTTAGCTGACGATAATCAAATATATGTAACGGGTTCCCTTAAGTTAAAAATTCGAGTAGAATCACTTGAACGTGACGTTTTATTTTTGATTGTCCCTGCATTAGCTTATCCTTTTCTACTAGGTGTTGATTTCTGTAAACTTTTTAATCTGTCACTTTATTTCCAGGATTTTTCATGGCAAACCTCTATTAAAACAAATTCTTGTGCATCTACAGGAATATCTAACAAAATCTCTCTTACTGATTCCCAAAATATAACTCTTAACGCTACAATTGACAAATTTCGCAAACTTAATACCTCCGAACTTGATTGTGTTACAACTGCAACACACGTTATCTCTACCGGTGATGCCCTTCCTTTTAAGCAACGTCAATATCCGTTATCGCCTGCATTACAAAAGCATTTACAAGCTGAAATAGATAAAATGTTAGAATCTGGTGTTATCTCTCCCTCAAATTCACCCTGGACGTCTCCCGTATTATTAGTTCGGAAGAAGAATGATGAATGGCGTGTCTGTTTTAATGGCAGAAAGTCGAATTCCGTGACTGTTTCTGACGCTTACCCTTTACCAAGAACTGACTCTATTTTAAGCCGGCTTCGAAACGCAAAATTTATCTCATCTATCGATCTTAGACAAGCTTTTTATCAGATACCTCTCGACTTATCTTCTCGTCAAAAAACTGCTTTTTGTGTTCCAGGCCGAGGTCTTTTCGAATATAATTTTTTGCCATTTGGTCTCTGTAACGCTCCACAAACTTTACAACGTACTATGGATCAAACGTTAGGTCCTATCTTACATCAGGAACGTGCCTTTGTATTTTTAGATGATATCTTAGTTATCTCAAGTTCTTTCGATGAACATATCGCTACATTAAATGAGGTTGCAGAACGCTTAAACGCAGCAGGTTTTAAGATAAACTGGGAAAAGTGTCAATTTTGTTGTTCGTCCCTCACATTTCTTGGTTTTATTATCGATGGAACTGGCTTACGAGCAGATCCCGCTAAAGTCGACGCTATTACTAAATTTAAAACACCTAAAACTGTTACCGAAATCAAACGTTTAATTGGAATGATTAGCTATTATCGTATCTTTCCACCCAATCTTTCAACTATATCTGCACCCATTACCGCTTTAATTAAAAATAAAAAGAAATCCCAAACTATCGAGTGGAATTTAGAATCCCAACAGGCTTTCGAACAAATTAAAACGTTAATCACTTCAGCACCTATCTTAATTTCACCTAATTTCGATGAAAAGTTTTATATACAAACCGATGCCTCACTTACTGGTTTAGGTGCAATGTTATTCTAGGTAAACAATGGTTTAGAACATCCAATCGCTTATGCGAGTCGTGCCTTAACTTCTGCCGAACAAAATACTCTGCTACCGAACGAGAATTATTGGCGTTATCTTTGGCATCGAGAAATTTAGAGGATATGTCGAAGGTACACACTTTACCGTAATCACTGATTGTGCAGCTCTCACGTGGCTTAATAACTTGAAACAGCCCGCAGGTCGTTTGGCAAGATGGAACTTGCGTATATCTCAATTCACTTTTGACGTTAGGCATAGGCCTGGCAAATTAAATATCGTACCTGATGCCTTATCTCGTGATGTCGTTTCTCTTAACCTTCCAAATTTAATTCTGGATACCTGGTACCTCAATATGATTAAAAAACTTTCCGATAACCCCGACAAATTCCCTACCTTTCGTGTAACTAATAATAGACTATATAAATTTGTATCTTCGTCCCCCATAAAATATCGAATATTCCTGAATGGAAACTGGTCGTGCCTACTGCTAACCGCAGTGAGGTGCTCAAATTATGTCACGATGATCCCATTGCTGCACACCTTGGTGTTACAAAAACTCTTGCTAAAATATCTGAATTATATTACTGGCCCACACTTAAGCAATCTGTTTGTCGCTACATTAAGAGCTGTAAAATTTGTGGCTCTCATAAGAGTTCACAAGATGCTCGTCCTGGTTTAATGGGTAACTTTAAACGTGTATCTTATCCCTTTCAATTAATATCGCTTGACTTATTAGGACCTCTCCTCGATCAAAAGAGGTAATCAATATCTTTTAGTTACTGATTGGTTTTCTAAATTTGTTATGGTGCAACCCTTACGTAAAGCTACTTCCGCTGCTATAATTAAATTCCTAGAACAAAATGTCTTTCTTATCTTTGGTGTCCCACAGATTATTCTTTGTGACAATGGTGCACAATTTATCTCTAAAGATTTTCAGAATTTCGTTAAAAGTTATAAAGTACAAAAAATTTGGTTTAACGCAAAATATCACCCCCAAGTAAACCCTATCGAAAGAGTAAATCGAGTCTTAATTACCGCTATTTCTTCCTATATTGATTCAGACCATACTACATGGGATGAACATATCTTTAAAATTGCTCAAGCTTTGCGTACATCTAAACACGAAGCAACCCAATTCACTCCGTCATTTCTTGTTTTTGGAAGATATACCCCAATCGATGGGAGTTACTATGGTTTAGTGCCTGACGATACTAACGTAATTGAATTTGACGATAAAGTACGTTGGGACAAAAACCAACAGTCATTACCTTCTATCTTTAACGACGTTAGAAAAAATTTATTAAAAGCTTACGAAAAGAGTAAGGACCATTATAACTTGCGTAAACGAAATATTTCCTTCGCCTTGGGCAAACAAGTTTGGAAAAAGAATTATGTCTTATCGGATGCATCTAAGAAATTCTCTTCAAAATTAGCCCCTAAATTCATTCTTTGTAAGGTCACTCGTGTCATTAGTCCCCTTATCTACGAACTTCAGGATACTGAAGGAAAACGCCAAGGCAGGTGGCATATTAAAGACCTTAAGCCATTCTCTGCTGATCCAAATGCTACTTAAGTTTTTCACGTTCTATTTTCCTTACGATTTACCTAATATTTTTTTTGTTCTCACCATCAATTAGTTAACTTTAATTACTTATTCCCTCTCTCATATAGTATATAATTTCTTACACGTTTAACTTTACTTCCCTTAAATCACCTATCTTTTTCTTTCGGTTGACTTTTTCTTGACCATACCGTTAGATATATATCACTTCATTCTCTACACCCCCCAATATAACTCTGTCGTTTCATTAAATTAACCCTTGAACTTTTCCTACTACATATTATTTGGGTTTTAGTATTTTTCTTACATGGTTTAATTGTGTGGTAATTGTCGTAACTTTGGTTGCAATGACTCATTGAATTTTTATGATTGGTTTTAGCTGATGTTAGAGTGAATGCTTTCTTCTTTGGGCTCACATAGTGTTCGCGACCTATGCCATTGTAAGAAATAGTTCATATTCGCAGTTGCAAAAAACTAGGATTGCCTATTCCATGTGTTTTTCTTCTGAATTATTGCAGTCGCCTACATTATACTACATCATTATTTCTTTCTTTTTCTATTAAATCAACATAACTTATAAACATTTTTTTTTCATTGTTTTTTATTGAACTTTGTGGTGAGGTGCTATTGCTTCTTATTGTTATCTTATTAAATTCTCGGTTGTTTTAGCATATTGGGACAGTGTATCTGTATTTAACTGCTTATAATTGGGCATTTTTGTGTGTTTAGGGTGCTACCATTTTGAGAAACTACCTTAAAACAGTTTGTTTTTGTGTGTTTGTATCTGTAATGATACTTTTAAGTTGTCGTGTCTACCTTTGTCTGATTTTCTTATCGTAGTCAATGTACTCGTTAGGAAAATGATCGTACTAGTTCTCTTAGGAGCCTAGAGAATGTTAACAAATGTGTATACTTATCTTGTCGGATTAATATCGCAGGTGGTCCTTCAGACTGCGCTGTGTTTAATAGGAACAACTCTCTACCTTCTCTCGGACGCTTGTCCAAAAACTAAACTTTTTTCTTATCCCGCTATCTCCGCTATGCCTTATCCTTCTTGCGGTGGACCTGTTCTTGTCCCGGAACACCCGTCTGCCACATAAGAATGATGTTCCCTCATTCCGAGCTACTGGCCACACTGGTTGGTTGAGTAGCGCTTTGCTATCCACCTTTTTCTCTGTCGCTTTTGCTCAATGCGAGCCCTTCCTCTACTTTCTTCTACCTGGAAGTGCCTCTAATGCATTCCAAAAAACCAACCTCCTTCTTTTTACCTTTCCTATTTCTACTGCCTTTTCATTTCTGTTAGTCACCGTGTGGTTGCGCGGGAGGTTTTCACAGACACCTGGACCTCGTCTCTGCGAATCTTTCGTGGGGTCATGCGGTGCCGCTGTCAGTGCATGGGCACTGGCAGTGAAGGTATGTATGAGTGTGTGAATGTGTGAGTGGACGTGTATATCTTATATACCGTGTGGATATCGGGTGATAGTATCACCGATATCGATTATCGCCGGGTGCAGGAATGCACCCAAATGTCTTTGCCGGTCCCTCGTGCTGTTTCGTGTAAACGGACCTGCTTCACGGGTTTCTCTTTTTAGAGGGCACGAGTCAATCCCATTTAAACGGCTCTACTGGAGCCACTCTATTTGTTGTTATTCATTGTCTTGGGCAATAACTAGGCCAAAACCTTTGTCTTCTTTATTATCTTTGATAATACCCTTAGTTTTAATATCGTTATCTTACCGATTACCTTTAGTAATAACCTTAGTTTAATATTGTTATCTTACTGACTACCGTTAGTAATAATTTTGGTTTAATTTCTCGTTATCTTACCGACTACCGTTAGGAATAACTTCCAGTTATTTCGCGTTATCTTACCGGTTATCTTTAGTAATAACTTTTGTTTAAATTCGTGTTACTTTACCTACTATCTCTTATAATCACTTTAGCTTAATATCGCGTTATCTTATCTAGTATCTCAAATAACAACTAAAGCTTAATACCGTTATCTTATTCATTACCTTTGAGGATAACAACTTAAGCTTAATATCATTATCTTATCTACTATCTTTAACAACAATTTGAGATCTTGTCTTATCTTTTTATCGTCCTAACGTGTGGTATATATGACCAGACGTGGGAATTATTTTTTTGATATTTAAGTGAAAAAGCTAACCCGATATAGAAATGTAATTTGTCAGGTTAGCATATAAGCATTTAGTAGGTGGTACTTTTGGTAAATTTGTTGATTCACAACTATGTCATGGACAAGTTTTAAATGTGCATCGTTGGAAAACCAAAGTACCAGTAACAAAATTTGCTAGAGTGCAGAGTGACTCACTCTATGAACATTTTTTAAATTTGGGCACTTCTTGCCAAAAGAAGAATAGTTTTGTTGCAACACTCATGTGTGTTTGCACATAAGAACTTTTATGTTAGCTTTAGTTAGATAGGTTTAGATAGTTTAGGCGACTTGTCGCACCCGTGTTAGTTTAAGTAGTGTTTCATGCTCCCCGACAAATTTGTGCTGTCGATAATTAGTGTAGTCA